>JAWZYT010000132.1:147500-207500 GCA_034508575.1 Petrolisthes manimaculis | reverse complement strand
TTTAATATATTGTTTCGACCCCAGCCCCGGGTAGACTGAGGCACGTAATCAGATTTATTTGAAGAAGAAGAAGGAGAGGAAGTAAACACCTTAATCAAAGCCTAGAGCTTTATTAAATCCTTACCTTATATCTTTTGTATTTTTTCTCCCTCTTCCTAATTCTACAACATCTTTATAAACTACCTGTCATATTATAAAGACAACCTGGAACTACAGAATATAATAAAATACAGTATTAACATCTTCCATTTAATAGTGAAGATGTTGAAACTAAAACGTAAATACAATGTGACAACTAAATCATAAATACGATGTGACATAGTGAAGATATGTCACACCGTAACATTATATATATATATATATATATATATATATATATATATATATATATATATATATATATATATATATATATATATATATATATATATATATATATATATATATATATATATATATATATATATATATATATATATATATATATATATATATATATATATATATATATATATATATATATATATATATACGTTTTCTTTTCTGCAGGACTAAGATAATTTAGGCAATATTTTATCTTACTGCAAAGTAAAATTGTCTTGCTAAAAATAATCAATTTGAAACATACATGTAGTTTAGATAATATTGAGCCTCTGAATTGATAAATAAACTATAGAGAACAAGGTTGTTTTAAATAATTAATTAGCATTCTTTCAGTTTTATCAAAAGATATGTTATCCCTTTCAGGCAAAATATTAGAGCCACCCAACCTTAACTTAACATTTTTTCTCATGATTTCATACATTACTTCTTAAATGCATACTTATGATAGTTGGGGATAATAGATATTTTTATGTAATACGTTTTTAACATATTTCTTTTCTTCTAATACAATATTTTGTTGATGCATAATATGTTATACCTATAAAAAAATGTCATAACGCCCTACGTTTCGTTCAGATTCTGTAAAATTGCCCTACCGCCTTACAGACAAGGATATGAGGCTGATATGTAGGGCGATTACCCTACGGTTGGCAACACTGCGGCCCCAAGAGCAATATATATATATATATATATATATATATATATATATATATATATATATATATATATATATATATATATAAGAAGGGCCGGCCCCTCTCCCACTGTTCTACCTGGAAGGACGCCCACTACGAACTAGAACGTCTCATACAAGTCCTTGTAAACAACGGCTACAACAACACCGACGTTTCTGAAGTAATTAAAAAATACATAGAAAAGTGATACACACACCAAGACACCAGCACACCGACCACCATAGAACCCATAAAATTTTACTACAAAAATCATATGTCTACAGACTACAAAACTGACGAGAAAATAATGAAGGATATCATACATAAAAATGTACGACCCACCGACCCGGAACAACACATCAACCTCGTCATCTACTACAAGACAAGAAAGACATCACAACTTTTGCTACATAACCGACCAGCCACCGCCAAACCGTCCTTACAAGAGGACCATGTCATCTACCAACATACTTGCATCAGTGAGGAGTGTGGACCTCAATCCTATATTGGTATGACACGGACCAGACTGTCAAGACGTCTCACTTGCCACCTACAATCTGGAGCTATTAAAAACCATTACACAACACAACACAACTCCCTGTTGACCCGCCAAGATTTAGACAACAACACGAAGATTCTTGATAAAGAACAAGACCCTCGCCGTCTCTCGTTCTTGGAAGCTATATACATACAAACAAAAATACTTACCATCAACACACAAACAGAGGATTTCCAAGTCTTACCTCCAAACGGCCACTACCCGTGTCCCACCCCACGAACGTAACAGCAAATCAGCAACCGACTTAGTCGCCCAGCCCGCCTCTCTGATCACCTAAAACATAAAAATACCACCTCACTTACCAACAACGCCAGATCCAGCCTGAAGATGGAACCGGATAGTTCCGAAACGTCGCTAGCAATTGGAGACCTACTAAGGAATCTCACAGAAGAACAACGAAAAATCGTACGACAAATAGAAACCGTACACCAGAAAATTAATAAAGGAGAATGTGCAACTGCTTTCAATCTCGTATGCCTACAAGAAAATATTTTCCCTGGTTATACAAACATATATATATATATATATACATATGAGAAACAAAATAAATACATATACATGACATTACATACATACAAACATGAGGTTCTGGGGGACATGGTGCAAACATAGGAGAAAGATGACATGTTTAGGTAAATAGATGTTGCAGGAGAGGATATTGCCGCAGCGACAGCGCTAGTATGCGTCGAGGTCGCACCACCGTTCTACCGGCCCTTGTAATGTAACCCTCTGGAACCAGGGCAGGTCCTGCTGTGTTGCTGGGGGAAGTAGGTAGTTCTAGAGGTGGGCCCATAGTGTGTATAGTGGTGGGTTGAGTGGGATCGTTGGCGGTAGTGGTGGCATGGCTGTCTGTGGGTGAATTGGTCGTCAATGAGTCCTTCAATTATTGCCACGAAACACACAATACCTACTTATTTTTCTTCAGCTTATTCGTATTTCTATAACATTGCGTCGCTGTTCCTCACTAGTTCCTTCCATTCAGCTCTGTCTCTCGTGTGGTCATCTCTTACACATTTCTAAATCTGAGGCAAACGAATCCTCCAAACTATTCCAAGCAACAGCTAGGATACCAGCATTTTTCTTCATCTGCTGGGTTTGTTTCCTGGGTAAACGTAATATAATTCATGACAAATATCACTCCAATGCAGCAGCAGAAGAGAGAGAGAGAGAGAGAGAGAGAGAGAGAGAGAGAGAGAGAGAGAGAGAGAGAGAGAGAGAGAGAGAGAGAGAGAGAGAGAGAGAGAATTACATAGAATTACATAGATACACGGGCCACACAGACCTTGCGGTCCCTTCGAGGTGGTCCGGCCTTAACGTTAGGGAAAAAAATAATATCAATGATTAGTGAAGGATAGTAAAGGATAGTAAAGCAGAAGGCTCTCTCCCCACCCACCTCTCCCTCGGGCATTACACCCTACATGAAAGTAATGATAGAAGCAGTACCTTGTGGCAGGAAGAAAACAGACACAAGGAAATTTTATAGGAGAGTTGGAAAGTAGGCTTAAATTGAAACAAACATTAAAAAAAAAAAATGAAATACAAATAAGTACAAATAAATATGGATTAATAAAAAAAAAAAAAAAATACATATATATATATACACATACATACATATACACATACATACATACATACACATATATACATATATACACATGCACACATACCCACACACATACATCATTTCCTAGGTTATTTCCTATACTATACCCTTTTCTGCAAGATGTTTGTCGAGTCTTTTTTTAAATGTATTAATGGTTAGACTATTGACTATTGATGATGGTAGGCTATTCCATTTGTTTATAATTGTGTAAGTATAAAAGTTTTTAGTAGTGTCAAGGTTAGCTCTTTTACCAATTAATTTCATTCCATTGCCTCGAGTTGTACTGTTGTGGTTTACTTTAAAGAGTTTGTTAGCATCTACATTGTTAAAGTGGTTTAGGGTTTTGAAACATTCTATTAGCTGGCCTCGGGTTCTTCTTTTTGACAGGGAGAATAAGTTAAGTTCTTTTAATCTTTCCGGATACGGTTTATTTCTTAGTGATGGAATTAGTTTGGTTGCTCTACGCTGAACAGCCTCAAGTTTGTCTATATCCTTTTTCAAATATGGAGCCCAAAATTGCACCGCATACTCCATATGAGGTCTTACTATGCAATTGTACAGAGGCAAAATTATTTCCTTATTTTTATATATGAAATTTCTTTTAATGAATCCTAGTGCTCTGTTTGCTTTATTTGCTGCAATGGTGCATTGATCTGAAGGTTTGAGGTTCTTGTTTATGGTGATGCCCAGGTCCTTTACCTCTGTAACACTATTGATTTTGTACCCATTTATTTCATATTCAAATGATTTATTTTTTGACCCAACGTGTAGTACTTGGCATTTATTGACATTAAAGGGCATCTTCCATGTGTTGGACCATTCTCCAATTTTGAATAGGTCAGCCTGTAGTGAGTTTTTGTCTTCCTCATTTAATACTGATTTTCCAATTTCAGTGTCATCAGCAAACTTAGATATGATATTATTTAAGCCAACATCTATGTCATTAATATAAATTGTAAATAATACTGGGCCCAGCATTGACCCCTGAGGCACTCCACTGGTAATTGGAACCCATCTGGACTCTATCCCATTAATGATAACCCTTTGTTTTCTACCATTCAACCAATTTTCTATCCATGCATGTACAGCTTCTTCCACCCTTGCCTTGGTGTGGGCCTCAACGGATATGGTATCACTGACAGGTGGAGGGGGGAGGGGAGAAATGTGGGCGGAGTTATATAGGGGGGGTAGCGTTACCAATGTTGAGCCATCCAGAAATTTGAATCCCGAACCACTTGTGATCATGGATGTGAACCACTCACTTGAAGGTGGTAGGAGAGGAGGGGTTGGGTTGGGGAGAGGGGGGTAAAGCTTCACCAGTGATCGAGATGGAGAGAATTATTGGATCAAGTAGCTAAATGTTTTCTTCTGTAATCTAAATCCAACTCTGATGCTGTATTACATGGGATATTCTTTATTATTTGAAATGAATCCAGATTTTACCTAATATAATTAACACGACACCAGTTTTTTATGACTAATATATCAAGCGATGCACCACCTACCCAGTGTTAAGTTACTTTTCAAGTAAATCCTTTATTTTTATCCTGTATCATTTATGACATTTTCTAAGAAACGTTTATTGTGTAACTGGTTACCAAAGGATAATAGTTATAGTGTAAGATGTTAATTACCTAATAACTACTCCATCTGTTCTTCCTCACCCCGTCCTCCCTTATTCAATTCACTGTTTCCTCTCCCTCCATCCCAGCATTCCTTGCTCTCCATCTTACCACCACTACCATCATTCTGTGTGTTGCTGCATAATCTGTTAATGCGCAAACACGACCACAATAGAAATAAAAGTGATATTTGGTATGCAAATACCATCCGTTATATATGACGAATATATTTATTACCTTTATTTATTTATCTGAGGTCAACATCTAGGCCAGCCATTCAGACGCCCAGTATAGTGAACCAATCACAAGATTTAGAGGATATTGTGTCACAACTATTGTTATTACTAATTAAAACAGGGAAAAATTGAAATCAGACATTTATTGGTTATTGTTTACATCTCCACAAGTCCTCGTCACGAAGCATTCAAACCCATAATCCAACTGGGTCTGTAGGCACCACACTGTAATTATAATAACCACAATTATAATAACTGTTAACTTATTATAACCTGAAGTTTATACTTCGACCTCACGTTTGCATTAAGCATGTGTAATGTTTGTTTTGTTTTCTTATTATTATTATAAGCACCGATATATGTATTGCTTTAGACCCTTAGCCCCGATGATATACAGTATATACACTATTATACACTTCTATGAAGATATTAAGGCTTGAAATACTGTAGATTACATATTTCATTGTATTACTCATCAATTTGTTGCTAGTATCGTGTTCAACCACCCTCCTTCTCAATGACAGCCTGCAGTTGCTCGGGCATTGAGGCACCATGCCTCCTCACTGTATAATATATATGGTTTTCCCCGAAAAATCTCCCACTGTGTTCTGGTGTGACGTAACAAATCTGCTGTGGTTCTCTGTCGTTCTGGCTCCCACGTGTTAACGATAGAACCTCATAGATTTTCTATAGGGTTCATATCGCAGTCTTAAATAGACAAATCTATCACCTGCAAATAATCATGAGCAGTAAACCATTTTTGAACTTTCCTCGCCATATGGATAGGGCATCGGTCGTGTATAGGACAGATAAGGGTGAATAGTTGAAAAGAAATTAAAAACATTTAGAATATGTGCTTCATTATATTGCATTTGATCGATCTATTAAATAAAGACACTGTCTATTGTTCACCCCCGTAGAGAGATACTGATTATAATTATTATCCTTTGGATATTAAGCAACAAATAACGGAGCTGAGACAATTAATTTTCTGTCTTCAGCTTTACCTGTATTCTTTTCACCCCTCATGCTGGCAGTCCCCCTCTTTATCACCTCTTCTCGCCGTAAAATAAATAAATTTCTACCTATATTTTTCAAGTAACTGGCAACCTCACACAACCTCCTCTCACCTGTCTTCTCTCTCTCTCACGTCCCCTTCCTTCCTTGCCTTCTGTAGTATTTTTTATCTTTTGCTTCTCATATTTTTAACCTTCTCATTCGTTCTTTGAAAGTTTTAATGACATAAGCTTTTCTCTCTTATCACCCATAACCAAATTATTAAGTAAAAATTTACCGATAATCCACTGTTTTTATTAAACCTGGAGAATCAAAGGTGACAAACATATATATTCTCTTTGTCGGGAGAATAATATGTAACAGTTCTGGCTCTCAAAATACATTGGTTTGCAAGATTGCCAACATTAATAATTAAGTCATGTGGGTGATAACTAGACGTAATATATAGGCCTATAGGCCGCATCTAAATTCATAATTTTAAACACTAAGAAGAATGGAAGACAAATATGTAATGCTTTATAGAAATGGAACTGGAATTTGTATTTCTGTATATTGTATTTTACTTTAATGTTGTCACTATTAAGAGTTTTATTATATAAATATTGTGGAATACAAGGTGCAATAATATCTTTATAAAGTTAGTATTAAAAGTAATAGCAAGATGCTGATGGTAGTCTTCTATTGAATTAATCCTTTATATTATTGTGTGCACATAAATACTCGTCATTAGAAATGTGTAGGGTTATGAAGGCTGACGTCTCATAGGTTGTCACCACTGATTATCATATGTTTCACAAATAGTAACTAGCTTTATCCTACTATGTCTACGTGTTAATGATTTCCTTGTTATGGCCAGAAATTTACTTGTAATCCAATAATACACTATATGTAACGTAGAACAAGTTATTTCCCCCCCCGTGTGTTAGGTTGGTAAGCCTGCGAAAGCTGCAAGATGTGGGATTGGTGTGTGTGTGTGTGTGTGTGTGTGCGTGTGTGTGTGTGTGTGTGTGTGTAATAGGAACTGTGGTTCACATGACTCGAACCTTCACTTCACCAGAAATAAGCCTATATTCTGCAGGAGAGATTCGATGGTCTCATTCCGTTCCACAGAATATTATTCTTTTCACATATAATATATGGATAATTGTGGTTCTCATAATTTTGTTTAATATATTCATTATTGTTGAAACACATTTACCATTGAGTATAGCCATTTCATTACATACCGTATGTCCAAGTTTTATAATCACCCATCCTATCTGATGTCATTACAGTTCTGCTGATATCGAACAATATTTAATTAGCCTACAGATGAGAGTAGAAAATAATAATATTATGATGACAATGATAAAATTCAATACTTAATTATATAGGTTTGTTAATGTGAACTCCATCTCCATTAGTTCCTTCACCCAAAGTCAACCATAAATCTTCAAGAAAACGTCTCTACAGCCACGGTTATTGGCGTCTCTCTTGTTCTCTCTTCCTCCACCAGCCCCTCCATCCCCCCCCCCCCTTCTTTCTCTCTCATTTCATATATATATATATATTCTACATAACTATTATCATATCCTTTTGCTTGCATAAATTTGAAGGACAATGGGTGATAAGGGAGAAAGGCCTATGTCATTAAAACTTTCAAAGAACGAATGAGAAGGTTAAAAATATGAGAAACAAAAGATAAAAAATACTACAGAAGGCAAGGAAGGAAGGGGACGTGAGAGAGAGAGAAGACAGGTGAGAGGAGGTTGTGTGAGGTTGCCAGTTACTTGAAAAATATAGGTAGAAATTTATTTATTTTACGGCGAGAAGAGGTGATAAAGAGGGGGACTGCCAGCATGAGGGGTGAAAAGAATACAGGTAAAGCTGAAGACAGAAAATTAATTGTCTCAGCTCCGTTATTTGTTGCTTAATATCCAAAGGATAATAATTATAATCAGTATCTCTCTACGGGGGTGAACAATAGACAGTGTCTTTATTTAATAGATCGATCAAATGCAATATAATGAAGCACATATTCTAAATGTTTTTAATTTCTTTTCAACTATTCACCCTTATCTGTCCTATACACGACCGATGCCCTATCCATATGGCGAGGAAAGTTCAAAAATGGTTTACTGCTCATGATTATTTGCAGGTGATAGATTTGTCTATTTAAGACTGCGATATGAACCCTATAGAAAATCTATGAGGTTCTATCGTTAACACGTGGGAGCCAGAACGACAGAGAACCACAGCAGATTTGTTACGTCACACCAGAACACAGTGGGAGATTTTTGGGGGAAAACCATATATATTATACAGTGAGGAGGCATGGTGCCTCAATGCCCGAGCAACTGCAGGCTGTCATTGAGAAGGAGGGTGGTTGAACACAATACTAGCAACAAATTGATGAGTAATGAAATGAAATATGTAATCTACAGTATTTCAAGCCTTAATATCTTCATAGAAGTGTATATAAATAGTGTATATACTGTATATCATCGTGGCTAAGGGTCTAAAGCAATACATATATCGGTGCTTATAATAATAATAAGAAAACAAAACAAACATTACACATGCTTAATGCAAACGTGAGGTCGAAGTATAAACTTCAGGTTATAATAAGTTAACAGTTATTATAATTGTGGTTATTATAATTACAGTGTGGTGCCTACAGACCCAGTTGGATTATGGGTTTGAATGCTTCGTGACGAGGACTTGTGGAGATGTAAACAATAACCAATAAATGTCTGATTTCAATTTTTCCCTGTTTTAATTAGTAATAACAATAGTTGTGACACAATATCCTCTAAATCTTGTGATTGGTTCACTATACTGGGCGTCTGAATGGCTGGCCTAGATGTTGACCTCAGATAAATAAATAAAGGTAATAAATATATTCGTCATATATAACGGATTGTATTTGCATACCAAATATCACTTTTATTTCTATTGTGGTCGTGTTTGCGCATTAACAGATTATGCAGCAACACACAGAATGATGGTAGTGGTGGTGGTAAGATGGAGAGCAAGGAATGCTGGGATGGAGGGAGAGGAAACAGTGAATTGAATAAGGGAGGACGGGGTGAGGAAGAACAGATGGAGTAGTTATTAGGTAATTAACATCTTACACTATAACTATTATCCTTTGGTAACCAGTTACACAATAGACGTTTCTTAGAAAATGTCATAAATGATACAGGATAAAAATAAAGGATTTACTTGAAATGTAACTTAACACTGGGTAGGTGGTGCATCGCTTGATATATTAGTCATCAAAAACTGGTGTCGTGTTAATTATATTAGGTAAAATCTGGATTCATTTCAAATAATAAAGAATATCCCATGTAATGCAGCATCAGAGTTGGATTTAGATTACAGAAGAAAACATTTAGCTACTTGATCCAATAATTCTCTCCATCTCGATCACTGGTGAAGCTTTACCCCCTCTCCCCAACCCAACCCCTCCTCTCCTACCACCTTCAAGTGAGTGGTTCACATCCATGATCACAAGTGGTTCGGGATTCAAATTTCTGGATGGCTCAACATTGGTAACGCTACCCCCCCCCCCTATATAACTCCGCCCACATTTCTCCCCTCCCCCCTCCACCTGTCAGTGATACCATATCCGTTGAGGCCCACACCAAGGCAAGGGTGGAAGAAGTGTGGACCATTGATCAGTCCGGAGCTGTACATTACCTTCTATTCCTAATGATTTTACTTTATTCATAAGCTGCTTATGTGGGACTTTGTCAAATGCTTTCTTGAAGTCAAGATAAATAATGTCAAGTGATTTACTGTTGTCATGCTGGGAGAAAAGTCTATGATAAAATTCTAATAGGTTTGTTAAGCATGATCTTTTTGCTCTGAATCCATGTTGACTATTTCTGATGAGATTATTGATTTCGAGATGTTCTACCATTTTGTCTTTAATAATGGATTCAAGGAGTTTACCCACGACTGAAGAGAGAGAGAGAGAGAGAGAGAGAGAGAGAGAGAGAGAGAGAGAGAGAGAGAGAGAGAGAGAGAGAGAGAGAGAGAGAGAGAGAGAGAGAGAGAGAGAGAGAGAGAGAGAGAGAGAGAGAGAAAACAAATGTGTGTGTGTGTTACAGTGTAATAATAACAACATTCAGACAAATATAACAGAGAAAAAGAATGAGAGAGTATGTGTGTGTGTATTGGTTACAGTATAATAGGGCTACACAGAGGTGTGTGTGTGTGTGAGAGAGAGAGAGAGAATTTTTTTTTATTTGATTGATGGATATTAGGTGCTGCAACATCGAGGTCCTATAGCGCCAGAAAAAAGTTAAAAGGTTTGACAGCAAGCAGGAAGGGAATAAAAAGAAAAGAGGGACAGTTGAAGAACTGAAAGATGGAAACCATTTAGTCTGGTCTCTCACTGGCGACCTTCCTAGTATGGGGAGCCCTATCTCCCCGAAATCCGGGCAGAGCAGGGGCCGGAGCCCCCTCTAGTCTAGCTCGCCAGGTCTCAGAGACACACAAGCCCCCCACCACGTCAAGGCGGTTCCCGTTATGGGGAGAGAGAGAGAGAAAGACAGGTTAAAGAAAAGATGGGAAGAGGAAAGGAGAGACTGATAAAGGGAGGAGGATATAAGTGAAAGAGAAGATTAGGGCAATATGAGAAGAAAGAGAAGGAAGGAAGAGAGAGGAGGAGGAGGAAGAGACTAAAGACGGATATATATTTATTCAGACTATTTCAACTTCTTAAATAAATATACATATGAGAGGAAGGAACGAAAATAAAGAAAAATAAAACAGAAATGAGGGTGAATCTTAAAATACAAAATATATGTAAAGATAATATATAAAATACCAGTATTATATATATATATATATATATATATATATATATATATATATATATATATATATATATATATATATATATATATATATATATATATATATATATATATATATATATATATATATATATATATATATATATATACATAGTTATAATGATATTATGTTAATGGTGTTATTCAAAATCGCTGTGACTGACTATTTTTGACCACGACTCCACTACTACTTCACAAACACACTACTATTTGCTATATACTATCCATGATACCTATATATTATGTACTATTCACTATCCCACTGTAGAATTTTCCTATCTAATACATCCCTATACTTTCTTCTTTTCCTCTCTTCCCCTTCTTTATTTATTCCTCAGTCTTCCTCTCCCTCACCTTTCTATATATTCCTTGGTATTGTTCATAGTTAACAATGCCATGTTCCTTTGATTTGCGTGATAGTTCAGTCATTGGGAAATAATTACTCTATGTTAATATTAATTATTATTTAATGTGTTCGATTTAGTCTACGTAGCGTGTTGTCACTAGCCATTAAACACACACACATGCGCACAATACCATACTATACCATTTATACCTTATTAATATTTACCATACAGTACTTCACAACACAACATCTCTCTCTCTCTCTCTCTCTCTCTCTCTCTCTCTCTCTCTCTCTCTCTCCTTTGTAATATCCATTCAACCTTTTTTCTCTTCCGGTTTCCTGCCTCCCCTCTCGCTGACCTTTCCTCTTCTTTGTACTCTTCGTCATTTCGTGATTTCTTCCCTTTTACTTGATGTCCCTCTAGGTTTAAATCTTCACACGGTAAGAATTATTTTGAGCAAAGAAAATTTGTATCGTCTAACACAGGGGTTCTCAAAGGGGTCGATGGGATCATCCAAGGGGTCGATGAATAGCCAGGGGGTCGAAAGAGGGTCGATGAATAACCAGGGGGTCGGTGAATGTTTACTGTTAGGGTCGAACGGACCATTGAAGCCTCCAATTTGAAGTTCTCGATTATAATTTGTAAAAATCTGAAGAATATCAGACATCATTAGATTTAAAATATCATATTAATTTCTTGAATTAACAGTTTAGACAATAGGCCAATTTTTTTCAGTAAATCTTAAGAAATTTCAGCAGCGCTGGCAACACTACCTTCAACCAACCTCTCCCACTCATCGTCTCTCGCAGCTCTACTGTCCGTACCAGGGTCCGTACAGGATTCATTCCTGTCTCTGTCCCGTACTGAGTGAGAGAGCGTATCCCCCACCCCACCCCACCCATGTCTCTCTCGCTGTCTCGCTGCTCGCATACAATAGTTCAGTGCACTCTCAGCTCCCGTAAGAGTGGTCCGTGAACTGATTATTGTGACTTGCGCTGAAAATTGTGTGTAATAGACATAATGGCTGCTGTTGCTGCCAAGAAGAAATGCCGACAGTATTCTCAGAAATATATGAAATATGGATTAACTACTTCATTAACCAATGACACCATGCCATTGTGTCTCTTGTGTGAAAAGACTTTCAGTAATGATGCAATGAAACCTGCAAAGATGAAGGACCACCTTGAAAGGGTTCACTCTGATAAGAAAAACAAAGACCTTGACTATTTCAAGACACTGAAAGAAAACCTCAAAAGTCGATCAGACATCAAGACTTTTTTCACAGCAGCCGCCAGTGCTGATACTGAAGGAGGTTTGAAAGCCTCATACAACATATCCCTCATGATAGCAAAGAAAGGAAAGGCACACACTCTTGGTGAGGAAATCATAATCCCAGCCATTAAAGTTATAGAAACTGTTATGAAGAAAGATTCTCACTCTGTTCTGAAAAATCTGCCATTAAGTAACAGTACAGTGCAAAGAAGAATTGATGAAATGGCAGATGATGTGGAAAAAAACTTGATATCGTAACTTCAGGATAGTAAGCTTTCTCTACAACTCGATGAGACTACTTTTGGCAGCTCTAATCTTCTCATGGCCTATGTGAGGTATTACAGTCAAAGTCAAAAGGACATTAGTGATGAAGTTTGTTTTCAAAGTATCTCAGAGCTGATGCAAAAGGTGAGACAATTTTACAATGTGTGCAGGCGTATTTTGAAAAAAAGCACAACATACCTCTCAGTAATATTACTGCAGTGGCTACTGATGGTGCATCAGCAATGGTTGGCCGGTACAGAGGATTTGCAAGCCTACTCAAAGAAAAAGTGCCTGACGTACGTACCGTACACTGTGTACTGAACAGGCAACATCTTGTAGCCAAGAAACTCAGTGGTGAACTGCATGATGCCTTGAAAGTGTGCACCAGGGCAGTTAAAAAAATCAAGGCACATCCACTTAACTCACGATTGTTTGCACTGCTGTGCGATGAGAATGATGGCATGTTTAACCAATTACTTCTGCACACTGAGGTAAGGTGGCTTTCTAGGGGCCACAGCTTGCAAAGACTTGTTGACTTGTACGACTCAACTGTTCAGTTCCTGGCAGATGTGGACTCATCTCTATGTGAAGAGTTGAAAAAATTTAATGAGATACAAAAACGTCTTCAGGGTAAAAATGTTACCATCATTCAGGCCAGGACAGTTCTACTGGGATTCCAAGGCAAGCTAAGCTTGTTTAGAGCTTCACTGGCACGTAGAGATTTTCATTATTTTTCAAACTTACAACAGATACAAAGTGAAAGCATTTCTGATGGTGACCTAGAAATATACATGACTCATCTGGATAATTTAATTGAAGACTTTAAAGTCCGCTTTGAAGACCTGGCGAAAATGAAAGTGCCTGAATGGATCTTAACACCAATCGAGGTTGAAATAGGGAATTCAGACATTGCCTTACACCTGGAGGAAGAGTTCACTGACATGACTGTGGACCTGGAAGCAAGTTCCTTGTTCAGAAGAAAAGGCCTGCGTGAATTTTGGATCAATGAGAACAACGTTGCTAAATATCCTCAGTTTTGTGCAGTGGTTAAGCCAATATTATTTGCTTTCTCAAGTTCATATATGGTTGAAACTGGTTTCAGTCATGCAAACGCTGTCTTGACAAAACAGAGGAGCAGACTGAACTTGGAAGAACGAGGCGACCTACGGCTGAAACTCACCAACCTGCAACCTAATATCAGCGTCCTTGTTGAGGCCCATCAGACACATCCTTCACATTAATGATGTCAACAGTGAAAGAAGAAAAAGTATGTTGCACTGACAATTAAGCTACATATACTGAACACCATACATCTTGACATATTTTCTTACTGTGTGTTACCTTTTTATCATACTACATGCCAACTACTATAGTATTACTACTACTACTACTCATACTGATTTTGGCATCGGTGTTTTTTTCCTTGAATTATTAAAAACTAGGCTGCTAGGGGGTCAACAGAAAATGTGCAACTTCATTGGGGGGTCGAGGAGTTAAAAAGTTTGAGAACCCCTGGTCTAACATGTTAATTGGTACATTCACACGGAATGAATTATTTTGAGCAGAGAAAATTTGTATCGTCTAACATGTTAATTGGTACATTCACACGGTAAGAATTATTTTGAGGAAAGAAAATTTGTATAGTCTGTCAATTTGTCAATCAACAAGTCTGCATGTCAATTACATTACAAGTACAAGAGTGTGTATAACACTGTGTAAAGCAAACCCTCTTTGTACAGTACACACCAACCATACACACAGTGGATAATGAAAGTTTACTGTACATTACATGGATTTAATTCAAGCAGTGCAATACACACTTATAACAGCAGTGGAAAATAAGGAGTTACTGTAGTTTAAAAACCCTCGTGATGTAGTAAAGAAATTAGAGGATAGCGAGTCCTTCAAACATTGCCATGAAAACTACCTTTATTTAAGGTGTTTGTTCCGTGCCATAGTCAGGAGGAATCAAAATTCATCAAGTCTCATACACGAGCACAGGGTCCTTTAATTAGTTTCTTGTTGATGGCAGTATATTGAATTACCAATAGTGAAATACCGGTATGTACTATAATGAAGTTGTGGATTTTATTACAATATTAAACAAATTGAAAGTTAAATATTTCTATTGTTGCTGAGCAGATGAAGGGGGTAATGCAATTTTGGTACTGTACAGCCACGCACCAAAGTTTCTGTACCCCCTCAGTGGAAGTCAGAGTCAGAGAGAGCAGAGAGGGTAGGTAAACGGACGGTAGCCACCACAGTGTTGTCAATTCTAGCCAAGATAGTATTCCCGAACCATGAGTTGTGAGCTTCATTTGAAGCATTCACTGGTGAGAGGGAGAGTCAGAAAGGGGGATAAGTGGAAGGTATAGTTCTCAATCTCTACATCTTGTCTGCTTATATATGTGTTTTATTATTTTGACAAACTTAGAAATAGTGCAGTTCTACTTTGTTATTGCAGTTATTATAATCATCATCATCATATGTTGTCGCGCCAAAACTGTATCCAATTTAGGACAGTGACATTTACCTTCCTTTTTATGACTGGTATAAGAACGTCTTTGTGCGTTGTATAATAATTGATCTCTGAAGATTAACAGGTGCAGCACGGGAATTTTTGCTACTTGCCCCCAGTTATTTTGATAAAAATTAATCATATAATTAAAGACCTATGCACATAATATGGTGTGAGACTACTGCGATCTCCTTTATGTCATATAAACAAACAAAATTAACTCTTGTTTATTCCAGCACATAGAACATAGAGTATAATATCGTATCTACAGTATGATATCCCGCTTGTTTCTGAAGGCTTGGCTGGCCCTGATAACTGTAGACTTCTTAAATACTTGACATGGAGTAAACCTCACATTCCTCTTTGACGTGATGAAGCAACAGCTGTATGAACTTTATTTTCTCCCAGTATTTTATTTCTTATATTCATTAATTTTATTTTTTTCATTTTAGAACACATGTAAGACCACAGGGCATTGATTATACTTTGATATTGTTAAACATTTATCATATAAATAATTGTAATAATTACACAACGCACAAAGACGTTCTTATACCAGTCAGCCAGTGTAACAAACCTTTTTGGGGTTTATCAACAATTATTTATTTTGCGTGGGGCCCTTCGATATATATGCATTATAATTCCCACGTACTCACCTTCTCTCACGAGTTAGCTAGGTTTAAAAGGAAACTCCCCTTTTCCACTAAACATAATGACAATAGTAAGGATGTGTAGCAGAGATAATCATCTCCCACTTAATAGTGAAGATGTTGATATGTGTATTGGTTAGTTTGCACCAACACATCTCCTGCACCAGTGTGTGGTGGGTAGTTGAGATGTGTGTTGGGTAATTTGTTTGCACCAACACATCTGCCGCACCAATGTGTGGTGGGTAGTTAAGATGTGTGTTAGTTTGTCTGTTTGCACCAACACATCTGCCGCACCAGTGTGTGGTGGGTAGTTAAGATATGTATTAAAAAATTCAATTAGCTCTTGGATAGGTGATGATTTGAGGATGAAACAAGACCGCCCTAGGTCTGGGAGACCCTGTAGAACGAAGGAAAAGGTGAATTAAAGATGAGACAGTAATCAAGGGTGAGAATTAATGATGAGGAATGAATACAACATGGCTCGTGTGCTACTATACATATACCTTCATACCACGACATAAAGATCAATGGACACGAGAGCTAATAGATGCTTTCGATGTCAGAAAGACAGGATGATATTTATTGAGGGGAGAAAATAATGCCATGGCCATGATAATTATGGAGGGATGGTATATATATATATATATATATATATATATATATGCAGTAACTTCAAATACACCATGAAGCAAATAGATGCAAAACAACCACTGGAGAAAGAAAACAGGAACAGTGAGTACTTTCGTTTAATACATCTTCAGACAGAGTCAATACAAGGGTGGCAAGTCAGAGTATATAATATTATACACACACGGCTAAAGGGGGAGGAGCATCTGGCCCGAACTCACCTCACCTCACCTGTCCATCTTAGTCAGGTGGAAACCTTTTCATTACTAAATCTGTTAATATTTTGTCACACCTAAAATGTCCATAGCTCATGTTTACATTTTTATCATATGTACCAGAAATTATACAAGACTCAATAACATTTCTTTCATAAAAGCATTTTGTTTTAGCTATAACCTTACTTTGGACCCAACTGATATGATGATCCTTAGTTGCTTTATGCTGAAATAAACCACTACTCTGTTGACCTACTTTCACGCTATATTTATGCTGTGATACTCTTGTTTTTAAGTCTTTTCCAGACTATCCTATATAAAAATTGTCACAATCACGGCAAGGAATTTTATAAATTACTCCTGATTCACTTTCTGGACTATTCCTAATTAGAGATTTCTGAACAGTATTGCCATATTTAAAAAGTACTTGTACATTAAGTTTCTCTAACACATGAATACAATCCAGAAAGTTTTCATGATATGGAAGAAGAAGCACTTTAACTTGCTGTTGATGATTTGTCCTTTCATCTTTTCCTGAGTAATAGCGTTTCTTGGCCTTATTATGACATTCATTGAGAACAGTCAATGGATATTTTAACTTTTGTCCAATTTCTAAAATTGTCTTTAACTCATTATCTAAGAACTCCCGGTCTGAAATCCTATATGCCCTCAAATACATAGAAATAAAAACTGACTTATTTACATTGATGTGGTGGTTGGAAAAATAGTGAACATATGACAAGATGTTTGTGGGTTTCCTATACACTTTCGTCTTAAGAATACCAGCATCCTTAACAATTTTTACATCTAAAAAGGGAAGAGTGTTATTTTGCTCAATTTCAAGGGTGAACTCGATTGAAGGAGCAAGTGATTTAGATCCTGCAAGAAAACATTTACATCCAAAGTATCAGGCCAAAAACATAATACATCATCCACATATCTTAACCATACTACATTCTGATCTTTGATTTTATTTAACAGTTTACTCTCAAAATATTCCATATATATATTAGCCAAGACAGGGGAGAGAGGGTTACCCATAGCCATACCAAACTTTTGGGAATAGTGTTTACCATCAAATACAAAATGAGAGTTATTAACACATAGTTTAATAAGCTTAATAATGCTGCTGCATGGGATTCCATCTATATTGCTACCAATGATGTTTGGGAGGAAATTTAATACATCTTCCAGTGGGACATTAGTAAATAGAGACTTTACATCAAAGCTGACTAGTTTGTAAGGGTACGCTATCTGGAGTGACTTTAACTTGCTCACAAGATCTTCACTGTTCTTTACAAATGAATCTGAGATAGTACCTACAAATGGGGACAACACTGTGACTAACCATTTTGAGAGTTTATATGTCACTGATCCAATAGAGCTTGTTATAGGTCTAGGGGGATTGTTTGGCTTGTGAGTTTTAATGATATATATATATTTTTTTTTACATGTATACACACACTCTCTCTCTCACATACACACAAACACACACACATACAATTTCTCTCCTTTTCTTTCTCTCACACACACATACACACATTCTCTCTCGTTCTAAATTTCACACACACACAGAATCTGTAACAATATTTTATACCGAATTGTTTGTCTCAAGGAATTGTAAGCGAGAGAGAGAGAGAGAGAGAGAGAGAGAGAGAGAGAGAGAGAGAGAGAGAGAGAGAGAGAGTGCATTGGGGGGTCCAGCCCAGCCGTATTGTGTGGGTTCGAAACTCCACTCTCAACCCCCCCATTGATCATTTTAAAACATTTTCTTTGTAAGCCGAGGACACTTCCCAGGCTTCAGCAATCTAACTCACGCAAAAATTATTACCCTAAGTCAAACGATGCGGCTGTGCATAGCGGCTAAACAGACAGACAGACAAAGTGTTTTATATATATATAGATTATATATATAGGATGTCTGGCGAGATGTAGCGGAACCGAAGGGAGATGAAAGATTATGCAATTTTAGTCAAAACATACTCTATGAATATGTTTTTAATGATCTTGTGTGTAATCTTTCTGTGTGTAATATTTCAGAGCACCGGGATATGACAGACTTAACGAGTCCCTAATGAATAACTACAACTGCACCCATGCAGCTGTACTCGGCTTTAATGAGACCATGAATAATGTGTCAGCCGTCAGTAACACAGAAGATGACAACTTACTCCTTCCCTATGACATTCTCTGTTTTTAGTTCCGGCCTCAGCCGAGAGCTCTAGGTCTTATCGTAATTATTGTTCTTGTTCTTGTTCTTGTTCTTCTTCTTGGGGCGACAACTTCTAAAATGCTTCAACTGATTCACTCACTCACTCACTCACTCATTCACTCACTCATTCTTCTTGGGTCGACCATTTCTTAAAAGGGGTTCAACTCACTCACTCACTCACTCATTTCACTTGAATCATTAATAAGAGCCGGAGCTTTGGAAGGGTTTTCCTTCATGTTCTTGTTACTTTAAGGGGAGATTCTCATGTTGTTGGTGAATTAGAAGTTCTGTGATTCCTCTAAACTATGCCAGGAAACACTCGACCTTACTGTTACTTCAGTGAGGGATCTGTTTTGTGGCATAGTTTGGAGGAATCAGTAGTCCACCAATTTACCTTTAAAAAAAATCTCGTTAATGGTGGGTCTTCAGTAAGAAAATTAATTATATATAATGTTCGTTTTACTTAGCAAGTTTTTTTTTTATTAAATAGTTTTGTTTTATGTTGTAACTGTAAAGACAATGCCTCTAAAAGCAGATTCCACAGTGGCTTTGGTTTGTTATGATCCTCCCCAACCACACTTGTCAGTCATAATTATATCTAACAAACTCAGAATCCATATCCACAAAAATATGTCAGGTAGTTCCATTATTACGATGATTTCATAGTGGTCATGAAATTCATAAAATTATTAACTTGTGAGTCATTTACGCAGTACAGTTTCTTTTGTTGTGGTGTTCAAACCACAATTGTATTGGCAGTAAAACACTTTCCACAGAACTGTACCAACACCCAACTCGCCTGTATCAACACACAACACACTTGTACCAACACACAATACACTTGTACCAACACCCAACTCGCCTGTACCAACACACAATACACTTGTACCAACACCCAACTCGCCTGTATCAACGCACAACACACAATACACCTGTACCAACACACAATACACCTGTACCAACACCCAACTCGCCTGTACCAACACACAACACACCTGTACCAACACCCAACTCGCCTGTACCAACACACAACACTATACTGTACTGTACTACATATCATCACCATCATCACCACCACCCGTGACCCGAGATGACCCACTCTTATTGTAACAGTGGGACCTGACGTGTGAGAGACGACCCTTGTTCTCCACAAGCCAGTCAGGATCACTGATTGGATGTGTCATCTTTGAATACCTTTATGAAGCGTAAGATAATCTGTTTACTTATCTGTGTCTGTGTGTGTGTGAGGGGGAGAGAGAGAACACTGAGAAAGTTTGTTTCCTTATATAGTTTGGAGAAATATGTCTAGCCAAAAATAAATTATTCTCAATTACACAAATCGTACGTAAGGGAAAAGTATACATTTGGTAGTATGTTGGAACACCTTGATTCCTTCAAATTTTATCAGTAAACAGATTCGGGATAGCAAATGTAATGGTGTCCTGTTGCTTGAAATATTTTGGAAGAATCAATTGTTCCAGATTTACCACCAACACTATATTACACTTCAACCCCTTTTAAGAGGTATCATAATCTTACATCTACACTCCCTCATCTCTATAACTTTATTAATCTGTTTTGGTTAGTATAAGAAAACAAAACAAGAAGAATGGGGTATAGTTGATGATAATAGATTGTATAAAGTGAGATCTCTGTTGGGGTTGATTAAAGAGCTAACTAACTAACTTTGTGTCCAGGATATTACCAGAGTCTCCTCGTTGGCTGATCCTCCACGGCCACTACAACAGGGCCCTGAAGAAGGCTGCCTCTGTCAACAAAACCACCTTACCAGACGACCACGTGATTTTGACCACCATGAATATCATCAGACGAAATGTAAGACTGTACTGTGGTTACCGTCACCAAAAATTAAGCAAGATTAATTTGTTGGTGATTTTGAAGGTCTCTGATTCCTCCAAACCGTGCCACGAAACAAATCAGCAATTAGTACCACTGGGGGTTGCCTGTTTTCTGGTATACTGTAGTTTAAGAGAAATTAATAGCTTTCCAGTTTAACAACAAGAGAATCTCCCTTTTAGTACAATATTCTGTGATTACCATGACTTAACTCCTCCCACCCTGGTTCACCAGGAGCGTTCAGGAATGATTGAGAAGGAGCATGAGGAGACCCGATCATTGAGGAGCGTGGTAGTGGCAGTGGTAAGGAAGGCATTCCTGTTGTTGATCACTCCTGAGGTGAGATGGTGCAGTGTGTTCTTCCTCTGGTGGGCCACTTCTATGATCTACTACGGCGTTAGTCTCAACTCATATAACCTCAGGTATTTACATTAGATTGATTAAATAACACTATCCATCAATCCATTAACATATTCATACCTTCCTCTGCAGAGCAAACACATCCATCTTCCTATCCATTCATTCACTGATTCCTCCCAACTATACCAGAAAACAGACGCCTTCAATTACAATAATTGTAATAATAGAGGATCTGTTTCGTGATATAGTTTGGAGAAATCAAAGACCTTCCAATTCACTGACAAGAGAACCTCCCCTTAATTAATCAGCTCACTTATTCCTTCCATTTTTTTTTTCAGTACCAACATCTATATGTACACTTTTCTATGCGGTTTGTCGGAGATCCCCTCCTACCTCTTCAATTGGCCCACTACCACCATCCTTGGGAGGAAGAAAACATTGATGTGTCTTTACCTCACCTGCAGCGTCACCATCTCCGTCCTCACTGCCCTCATAATGCTACTAGAGGAAGGTCAGTCCTGGTATCTCTCTATTGAAAAAGTAACCTGTTTTTTCAACCCCTTAAATCCAGTCGAGTTCTGACTAACCTGCCTCAACACTCTGGTAAATGGTTTAGTAAAGTAATGGTACACTCTTCGACCTGGACATGGAGAGCACTATAGGGACTATAGAGAGTGAAGGCAGGTGTAACCCAGGAGTAACCCAGAGCGGAAGAAGATTAGGGCTTTATGCCTATCGACTGATGGTATTGGTCATTAATTAAAGGCAGTTGGTCTTGTTACATCAACACATCTTCCCCCAGCCTACAAGGTTGCTATCCTGGCTCATACAGCCAGGTACCTACTTACTGCTAGGTGAACAGAGACATATGGGGCTGGGAAAATTGTCCAATAATTCGACTGACTCGGGAATCGAACCCGGGATCTTCTCATTTGGTCGGTGCTGCACCTTATATACAGGCTGGCCGCCAGGTGAGGATGCGTGCGCAGATGTGTGACAGTTGTGTAACGGGAAATGCTTCATATATGAGGTGGAGTGCTCGCCGGTCGTTACATAGTCAAAAGTTTATAGCTGTGTCCGTGAGGCATAGAAACACTCTCCAACTCAATACATGCACGAGCTCGGCTAGGTTAGGTTAGGCTAGGTCCTACAGTAGTTTGGTTTGGTTAGGTTAGGTTTGGTTGAGCTGAAAACTAACTATTTTAAATTAGCTGGGAAAGAGAATGAGACTATTTCCCATTTTATTCCATGGTTAGTTGTATTGTTCTAACCCAAGCGTTATTCTCCTTCCAACCACAAGCAATATTGGCCCAGCAGTATGCAGTGTGAGCATGTACCAGGTTGGAGTGTTTTTATGTGTCTGGGAGATTTTGAGAAAAAAGATTTATTTCAATTCATCCCTACTCCTAAACTACAATGCCTAGAACCATAAATTTGTTTTTGTACTTACCAATAACTCATCCTCTTTCCAATGGGGAATTTTCTGAACTCGTGGTTGCCACCAGGTGGCATCACAATTGGTGGTTCATCGCGCACACAAGCAAAATAAAATATTCCTTCAGAGTCATTCTATACACAAAAAAAAATGCATCGAGCTTAAATGATACATATTTCTACACAATTCTTTCTAAGTAGTAAAACACAGGTAAAATAGTACTATTCGTGATCAAAAGGAGTTAAGTTGATTTTCTGGTGAAATTGGCATTCAGGTTATTTGTCCATCTCGGGATTACCAAACAGGTACACCATTGATTGGAAACAAAGTAAATGAAAATACAATAAACATAAAAAGAACATGCAGGTGATAGTTAAAACTCCGAATTACATAGATAGAATAGGCAACTCGAATGTGCTGGCGAAGTAGTCCACCGTTTCCTTTGTCCAGCTTCTTTGGGGAATTTGTGGCCCCCATATCTATTAACACATTGAGGGACACAACACAAAACATGGTTGATAAAGTTGATTGTTGAGGTCTTGGGGAGTGAGGACTCTCAGTCTCAGGCAGACACCAGACAGGCTCTTAGATGTTTGTTTTGGTTCCAACTCGCTGAGTCTCGCTCGGCTACTTTTGCCTTGTCGCTCACTTGGTGAAGGAGATGCTAATATCTCCACAAAAATAACTATATCTATATATTACAATGTTACTGGGTATGTTACGTCATAATATGTAGTACAGTCTTAATCATATTTATTTGTATTGTCCAAATAAATAGATTTTAGCCTTGGCAGAAGGTCGATAATCACGAAACAAAAATATCTAATTTAACCAACTTATCTCAAAATTATCCATACAGGGTATTAAAAAGTCGATGCAGGATTTCGAAAGTTTCATAATGATCAAGGTTCTATGCATTTGTATGCTGATGGGATTTAAAAAAAACAATATTTTAGCTCATGTCGCATGAACTGACTGCACAGCAGAGACATCTAGCGGATTAGTTCCAGAAATTCCCCATACTCTTGGATATGGGGATAGGAGGTGATGAAGAGGAGTCACTTTCACAGTGAGAGCTTTGTGATTCCCAGGCGATGGCTGGCAACAGCCTCTGTCAACATTTTCTCACTCAACTCTTGTCGGACTTAGTGCAAAACTCGTCACTATCATATTGTGTCAAAGTTATATGCAGTTCAGTTTTTGTTCTATTACTTAGTCTGATAACCTTGCAAGAATGTGAAGGGGACGTGGAGGTTGCACTCGTGGAGTGGAAGTTGCTGTTGTTGAAGTTCCTGAAGCTGTCTGATGGAGTAGCCGTTTTCGCGCCCCCTGGTGGGGCACGGGGAGTTTGTGACGATTTAGCCCCAATAACAACTTTCCTAGGTAGCCCTGGGAGGTGATCCCATGATGTAGACGACGCCACTCCAGGACCTGGCATGGAAGTAACAGGTGGTACTATGAGGGTGGGCACTGAATCGGACACGGCGGAAAATTGGTACTAACGGGATATCCCTCCACCCGAAGCTCCCCTAGCAAAAGGGATATCCCGCCCCTCGAAGCCAACGGCTTAATGGGATAGTATATTTTAGGTATGTACACTCGCCAGCAGTGCCCCGTGGTACAGGGGTTCGCACGTTTTAGGAGATGTGGCATCACTGTGATGATTTGCCTCGAAACAATCCAAGTGTGTGAAATAAGTAACCTCGATACAGTGGCGCATGAAATGAACTTTGTTGTTGAATGTTTCGAACCACAAAGTATCATAACAGGCTGAACTTTGTTTAACCTGATCCATGCAATAAGTGTTTAATATCTGCCACCTTTATATATAAAAGAGAGAAGTATGTAATCTTACCTCATCACGCCCTAACCATCAGAGCAACACCCGCGAACCTATATACAATTTCTTTATCAGGGTGACCCAAGGATGGTTTTAGGTGAAAAAATAAAACACTTTTTTATTTGCTCTTTCTAGCTGCTGGCTAGCTTGCCAGTCAGGAGTGGGAATTTACCAGAAAAAAAAAATAGGGAACAAATTTTGACCACCCCTTCAGGAGGAAAATGTGTGATTGCTTTTGCAATTTATGCATATAATTAATCTTAATTCAACATATTTTTGTTCTCCAAATATTGGGTATCTTATTTTTTACCCGGTCAACGCCGGGTACTACACAAAGTAGTTATTTATAAAATGCATAATAATTGGCCACAGTTTTGTGATGACGTGTCGTTGGTATCTCATCATCTAGTCTGCAGCGCCTTATATGAGGTCAGAGAAAAGAGGGAGCTGTGAGCCTGGCACATACAAACTCAGATGTGAACACATTTGCTTCAATATTCGTAGTAAGAAACACACGAACAGTGAAGAAACACGATTATGTTGGGAATGTATTGGAGTTAGACATAAGAAACCTATGCCACATTATATGTATTTTTACTTATTGTATGGTAAAAGAAACTATCTATATCTGTCTACCTATTTCTTACCATCCTACTACACTAATTGTAGAAGTTATTCTGAAAAATTGATAACATGAACTGAATAAACGAGTAAACACTGATAAGTTGGATGTGTGAATGACAACTATGCTGATCACGTTTGAAATTCTGACTTTATTACAATTATATGGGTGAATAATATTAACATCACTTCTATATGGGATATATTTTAAACTGTAAACGGATAACAAACAAATCTTTCCAAAAAGTTTTAACAAACAACAATTAACAAAAATGAACGTTTTATGGAGACTGGGGCATATTCATTAACGCACTATTAACATTGTGTATATTGCAGCTACAGTAACTACCTGGTTTTATGTTCATTACGTTATGATGGAGAGAATGAATATGCTAGCCCCACCGGCAAGGTGAAGAAAACTCGTCTCTTCAGTTATGACTGGAAACTGAAGCTTCTTCCAATGAGTTCTCGACAATATCATGGATGTTTAATATTCTTGTGATTCGTTCTATGAATATTGAAGAAAATGTGGTCTTATAGAGTATGCCATGTGCGAGGCTTATGGCAACTCCGTTTTTCTGACAACAGATTTGGGGATCCATATAATGTATTTGGTGATAAAATAGAAACAAAACGTAATCACAAAAATGTAGCCAGCTAAAATGCATTACATAATGACGAGTACTGAATACTTTTTAATGAAGAACATTAAGGTTAAACAAATTCGGGCTGAAATGATACATTGTGGTTCGAAGTTTTAAACAACAAAGTTCACTTCATGCATCACTGTATCGAGGTTACTCCATCCCACATGCGGGCATTTTTCACGACAAATCATCACAGTGGTGCCACATCTCCTAAAACGTGCGAGCCCCTGTAACACGGGGCAGTCCTGGCGAGTGTACAGTCGGCGGCAAAAGTCCTGTCGCCTCACCTACCTCACCAAGACATGTAGTGTTCATAGACTCGAGATTATTAGGTGTAGAAAACATGCGTATTTTCGAGTCCATGAACACTGTGCGTCTCGGTGAGGCAGGTGAGACGACAGGACTTTTGCCGCCGACTGTACATAAGAGCGACTTAATTCCTTCAAAGTATGCCAGGAAACAGGACCGGATACACAATAATAAAGTTGGTTTGCTGTTGCTTGGAATAGTTTAGAGCAGTGGTTCTCAACCTGGCTGTTGCAAATTATACATTTCTAAATAATGTTAAAAATCTGAATAATAAAAAAAACTTGCATCACTGTCCTGGCAAATAAAATTTTATTTTTTTAATTTCTTAAGTATGAGATTCTCGCGTATGATAAATTGAAATCACTCACCATCTGAGATCCTTGGAAAGTGAACTTAATATGTACTTCCCAGAATTCGAGGAGGAAGAAGGGAAGTTAGTAAGGAATCCATTCTCTGGCACTCTTGATATTACTACCATTCCCAGTGATGTTCAGGACGAGTTCCTTGATCTCAAACATGATTCTGCTGCCAAAGATCTCTATGAAGAAAAATCTCTGAATGTATTTTGGTGTTCGATGCATCAGTCATATCCAAAAGTCAGTGAGATTGCACTTCGACTACTCTTGCCTTTTTCAACTACCTATTTATGTGAGTCTGGTTTCTCCACCCTTCTACAAATCAAGAATAAGAGCCGGAACCGATTGGATGTGGACCCCGACATGAGATGTGCATTGTCAGTGACACAACCTCGGATTCGTCAACTGACTGAAAAGAAACAATATCAGCCTTCCCACTGATGTGTGATAAAATAGGCAGAGGTTAATTGAACTTTTTCCCATCCAAAATCAAATTTGCTATTGTCTGCTAGTCTTTTGTAGTCTAGTGATGTAAGTTAAGCATATCACAGAAATCTATCAATATAAGAACTGTAAACTTTGTAATAAAGCAAGGGTGTTCTCTTCATCAACATTTTATTTATTCTTTTTTCTGCTTTTTTTGGCAGGGTGGGATTTGGGAGGAAAATGAAGGGGAGCCACACGAATGTTGAGAATTCATGAAGGGGGGAATGGAGTGAAAAAGGTTGAGAACCACTGGTTTAGAGGGATCAGTTGCTCCAGATATACCTGCACTGTACCATACCCCTTGAATCAATATCAAACCATTAGCTTCAGATTTGGGGCACTTTCTTTTTCCTAACTAGCTCATATTATAACATAGAGTCGTAGAGGACCAGGACAATAATTTTACCCTTGATGACTCTTGAGTATTTCGTTACATAGAATCACAGACCACAACAGACCTTACGGTCCACACGGGGTGATCTGATTAGAAGGTTACTGGTAGAGAATGAATATCTCCCCAGTGATAGTCGTAGGTAAGGATAGCAAAGTAGAAGGCTCTCTCCCCACCCTCCAATCCCTCCGGCCTGAGCCGTACTGGAAATAAAGTTAGGAGTCAGAACCTTGTGGAGTTGGTAGAGAAAACTCCACAAGGAAATTTTATAGGAAAGATAGAAAGTAGTTGAAATTTGGCTAACTTGCCACCTGTAATGGGCAAAAAATTATTCATTTGTAAACATCGAAAGTCGGGGATTAGATGCAAGGTGTTTATCAAGGCGACGTTTGAAGCTATCTACTGTGTTACATTCTATTACGTTACGGGGAAGCCCATTCCATAAGTTGACGACTCGGTTAAAAAAGAAATTCTTGGATTCGTGTGTGTTAAAAGATTTACCTATGATTTTACAGCCATTACCTCTCGTGTAGTTTGATTGATCGATATTGAAATATTTGTTGCAGTCCATATTGTCTATGCCTTTGATTATTTTGAATACCTGGATGAAGTCGCCTCTCAATCTACGTTGTGCTAATGGGAATAGATTCAATTTATTTAGCCGCTCTTCATACGTTTTGTTTCGTAGACATGGTATCATTTTAGTAGCTCTACGTTGGACTCGTTCCAATTTTACTATATCTTTCTGGTAGTACGGGCACCAGGCTTGGACACAATATTCCATAAGGGGACGGACCAAGGAATTATACAAAGTGAGGATTGTATCTTTAGACTTATACTCGAATGCTCTGCCAATAAAGCCGATAGTTTTATTTGCTTTCTTAATTACTTCTGTACATTGCTGACTGGGTTTTAGGTTACTTGATATTGTGACCCCTAAGTCTGTCTCTTGATCCACGCTTTTAATTTGATTACCATTTAACGAGTAGTTTGCAGTTACGTTACGATGTCCGATATGGAGTACTTTACATTTATCTGCATTGAAGGACATTTGCCAAGTTTTCGCCCAATTCGACAATTTATCGAGATTATCTTGCATTTCTTTAGTTTGTGCGTTAGTGAGTACTGTATTTGCAATTTTAGTGTCATCGGCAAACTTCGATATTATGCATGAGATACCTTCATCTATGTCGTTTATGTAAACTAGGAAAGGGATTGGGCCTAAAACTGACCCTTGTGGCACCCCGCTCGTAACCCCAGTCCAATTAGATGATTTACCATTTATTACCACACGTTGTTTACGGTTTCTTAGCCAGTTCTCTATCCATCTTACGGTGTCGCCTTGGATTCTGTGAGATTTTAATTTAGTTATTAAACGTTTATGGGGAACTTTGTCAAAGGCTTTTTGGAAATCTAAATAAATTATGTCTACTGCTTTACTCTTATCATATTCGTTAAAAATGTCGTTTAAAAAGTCTAATAGATTCGTTAGGCAAGAGCGTTTATTGCGGAAACCGTATTGAGTGTCTCTGAGTAAGTTATTTTCCTCTAAATGATTTGTAAGTTTATCTCGTATGATTGTCTCTAACATTTTGCATACTACTGAGGTTAGGCTGATAGGGCGATAGTTACTAGGTAAAGATTTTCTGCCTTTTTTAAATATTGGTGTTACGTTAGCGAGCTTCCATTCATCAGGTATTGTTCCAGTGTATAAAGAATAATTAAATAGCAGAGTCAGAGGTTTTACTATTTCGCTTTTTGCTTCCTTTATTACGCGAGGGGAGATCGTGTCAGGCCCAGGTGACTTATTTACATTTAATTTATCAATACATTTGATTACGTCATTTTCTGTTATGCTGATATTATTTAAAACCTCGGTGTTTTCATTTTGGACTGTTGTTTCACCTGGTATATCGTTCGGGTTTTCTATAGTAAAGACTGATGCAAAGAAAGTATTTAGGATACTACTCATTCGCTCTTCATCTGTCGTAAAGTCCCCATTTTCATCAAGAATTGGACCGATAGTTGACGTAAGTACTTTCTTTTGTCGAATATAACTGTAGAACTCTTTCGGGTTTGTCTTACTCTGATTTGCAACGTGTTTTTCAATTTCCTTTTTACTCTGTTTGATTAACTTTTTGGCTTTTCTTCGTAAGTCTGTAAACTTGGCACGGTCGTCATTGTTGGTTGTGATTTTTACTTTATTATGGGCGTTCTTTTTGGCTCGTAAACAGTCGGCTATATCTTTACTCCACCACTTGGGCTTTAAGTTTTGTGCTGAACGTCGGTTTTTTAATGGTATGCTATCCCTGACCGCTTTTGTGTACGCATTAGTAAAAAAGTTCCATTGTGTATTTATGTCAATAGTGTCTCGCAGACATTTCCAGTCGGTTTCTTTTAGTATCGCTCTGAGTTGGTTGAAATTGGCTTTTCTAAAACCGGGGATTTTTTCGTAGCTGTACTTTATGTCGCTTTTGTTAAAATTTATACTGAAAGTTATTATGCGGTGGTCGCTATTGGTAAATTCTTCACCTACGTTAGTATTCTCAATCATGTCTTCGTTTGTTGCAAATACTAGGTCAAGACCATTAGTTCCGCGCGCGCGCGAGAGAGAGAGAGAGAGAGAGAGAGAGAGAGAGAGAGAGAGAGATATTACTTAAGATTTAGATTACTTTATTTTTCCATTAATAATACAATGGCTGTTCAATGTTCATACACTTAAAAAGTACTACGACACTATAATATTACAATAAAATAATATTAAACATAAAAAAATCAAGAATACTGTGTCAATAAAATTCGTATAGTAAAAGTTCGATGCATATCAGACACACAGTAAAATAAATTTAGACCTAAATTTTTGAGTGGACAGACTCTATAAAAAAGTGTATATTAAGAATTCTCTACAAATATACAAACAATAAAATACTACTAGACATAAAATTTCATAAGCAAAATATAAAATAAAATGTGCATAGTAAAAGTTCCGTTAAATATTTAAAAGGTGAGTGAAATTTCATTCTGTTACTTGTCCTAAAATATTCTTCCTTAATCTCCTCTTGAATTCAGGCAGACTATTGGAGTCTTTGATTTGGGTGGGCAGGGCATTCCAAGTCATTGGCCCAAGAACCTTAATAGAACGTGCCCCATAGTCAGTTTTGGTTCTGGGTACATATAGATTATTCCTCTGTCTCGTCGTACTGTTCGAATTATCATGTACGGATGGAAATTGAGAGAACCAGTCAGGATATAAATAGTTTTGTCGCTTAAAAACAGTAGTAGCGACCTCAAAGGTAAGCTTTTGGGATATTGTCATCCATTGTAATTGTTCTAAAATAGGGGTGACATGATCATATTTTTTGGCTCCTACTATCACTTTGGATGCAAAATTTTGCAGGTTTTGAATTTTGTGTTGAAGAGTGTTGTTAGTTTTGCCGTATATCTCCAAACAGTAATACAGGACAGAAAGAACAAGTGATTGGACCACAATATTCCTGGTATGCATGTTAAAATTATCCTTAATCCTATTGAGATAAAACAGTATTCCCATTACCTTTTTAGTAATTTCATTTATATGTTTTTCAAATGTCATAGAACAATCTATATATACACCAAGGTTTTTTACATGTTTGCTCGGGATTATATTAGTATTGCCGATGTGAATTACAGTTTCATTAGGTATCCTATTAATTAGCTGTCTTGATCCAATAAATATACATTGTGTTTTATCAGGGTTTAGTTTTAGCCCATTTGTACAGAAATATTGCATGGCTCTATTTATTGTTACTTCGGCTCTCTGAATCAGATTTTGCAAGTCATCAACGGTACCACTATGTAATAACTGGGTGTCGTCAGCATACTGAATTAAAAGGCAATCGTCTACATTCTCCACCATATCATTCACAAATAAGTCAAACAGAATTGGTCCCAGGATTGACCCCTGTGGAACTCCATAAAAAATCTTAGAGGAGGAAGATAATTGTTTGTTGATACGCACTGCTTGGGACCTGTCGTTAAGATAGTTTTTAAACCAAAATGTGTCAATAGCATTGTCGGTGAGTTTCTTTAGGAGAAGTTTCTGATTTATGCTATCACATAAAGTTAGCAATGAATTTTTTTTATTCTCCATGTTACTATAAATTTCGTCAGTTAATATAGTTAAGGCAGTCTCTGTTGATAGTTTAGGTCTAAATCCGTGCTGACTATGTGCAAGTATGTCATTTGACTCAAGAAATTGTGTTAGTTGATTGGCTACGATTTTTTCTAAAATTTTTGATACAATTGGAAGGAGAGATATTGGTCTGTAGTTATTTACGTTATCAGGATCACCATTTTTGAAGATGGGAACTACGATTGATTGTTTCCATAATGTGGGGACTTTGCCTGTGACAATAGACGTATTTATCATACATGTCAGGTAAGGTGTAATGACATATAATGAGTCTTTAATAAATCTTAGTGATATTCCGTCTATCCCTGCTGAACTAGAATTTTTAAGGTGTTTAATGGCCTATACGACGTCATTAGCAGTGACTGGTTGGGGTCTAAAAAAGTTGTTTATATTGGTATTCTGTGTTGGTAAAGGATTAGTGTTATTCCTGTTTGCTGCTTCACAATTTCCTCGAGAATTATCATAGGCTTGTTTCCCAACGTTAGCAAAGAAGTTATTAAATTCCTCAGTTTTTTCTCGTGTATTTTCAAAATGACAGTTTCTATTACAGTTCTTATTTGGTACAATATTGTTGATGACTTTCCAAGTGCCTGAGGAGTTCCCTTTGTTATCGTCAAGCTTTTGGTGGTAGTATTCTGTTTTAGCTTTATAACATAGCGTTCGCATCTGTTTATTTTTTGCTTTATATTGTGACTGTAGGGTTACTTTAGCTCTATCTTTCTTTAAATTTATGAGCAAGTCCTGTCTTTCTTTCATATGAGAGCGAAGGTCATCATTGATCCAAGGGGCGAATGTTTTTTTTACTTGCTTATTAACTGTTGGGGCACAAGTATCCAAACATGAATTAAAAACTGTCGTAAAAGTGTCAACCTGTTTGTCAGTATCGTCAGTGATTAAAATTTGATTTAAAATGTGAGTTTTGTCTATCAATAGTTTACAGAATGTACTAGCATCGTAGTCTTTCATTTGGCGGAAAGTTTTAAAAACAGGCTCCCGTTTAGGTTTTTTCATGTTAATTCTAATGGTAATAAGTTCATGATCACCCAATATCCCAGGAACAACGTCAGAGTTAACTATACTTTCTGGTCTGTTTACTATTATAACGTCAAGTAAGGTAGCAGAGTCTGAGGTGACTCTAGTTGGTTTATTTATTATTTGATGAAGTTTATTCATGCTAATAATTTTACTCAGTTTATTCCTTTTGGATAGTAGGTTGTCATTTAAATCTCCTAAAACATACAATGGCTTATTACGTAGGTTCATGTGCTTTAAAACATCATTAAGGTAGTTGAAGGTCTCGTTCGAAGCTTTGGGGTGGCGGTACATGCATCCTACGATAATAGATGGAAGTTTTCTACATTGTACAGTTAACCACACTTCTTCTAGATCATTGGGCTTGTTTATGTCCTTTGTCAATACTTTACAGCATAAGTTGTTCTTAACATATATACAAGTGCCTCCTCCACGACCCTTGTCACATCGAAACACATTATAGTCAGGGATGTGGACATATTTATCAGGGGTATGAGGAAGAAGCCAGGTTTCACTTATGCAGAGTATATCAATATTTCTATTCAAAATTAAAGAGTTAATTTCGTCAAAGTTTGCTTGGAGTGACTGTGCATTAATATGTTCAATAGTAATGTAATCTTTTTCCATTTTACTCAACCCATCGGCCCTGTCTTCTTCGCCACACCCCTATTTATTATAATATTTACAAAGGCGGTTCTTATGCCCTAGAGATTGACAATTATTACATCTCACTTTATAGTCAAATCTGCAGTTTAATTGTCTGTGGTTAAATTCACCACAGTTGAAGCATCCACTCTTGTTATATGGTGTTCTTTCAAAGTCTTTATGTCCCCTATAAGGTTCTAGTAGATGTGTCCTTGTGCCTCTCTCGCGTGTGTAGGGGCTGGTTGTCTGGATACGCGAGCCATGAGTTTTATCCCTGCCTATGTTTCGCCAGTTTCCCCCATGACCCGCATCCCCACCAACAACCCGCCACTCGCCATCCCCTCGTGTTGTGGGTAACTGTGTGGGTGGGGGGAGAGGGGGGTAATCCTGGTCGTAGTTGTCCTCCCTTATGACCTGGTGGATGGAGGAGCGTCCAGTGTCCGACGTCCCGGTGTTATTTGCCAGGTGAGGGTAGGAAGGGATCCTAGGTTGGATTGTTGTGGTAGGTGATCTCACTCCATGTTGATGTGTGTAGTAGATATTGTCGTTGCTGCTGTTGTCGTTGATGCTGCTGTTGTTGTTGTTATAATATTCTGAATGTCTTGTTGGACTGTAGGATGTCTGGTGGATTGTAGGTGTTCTGTGTCCGGCTTGTAGGTGATGAGGTGGTCTTGACGGGGCTTGTCGGTGTGGAGGAGGTGTGGCCTGGAATTGTGGTCTGGCCTGAGCATGTAGATAATTGCCAGATTGGTTGTTGTTGGGATTATTCAGGTCGAGACCATTCCTTCCTTGTGACACCTGGTGTATTGGTCCCCGTTGTTTGTCTTGCCAGAACATCTGTTTTTTCTGTTCCTGCCCAATCCTTTGTTGACCCGGCCATGTGGGTCTGTGACGTTTGTTGGTAACCTCTTGCCAACCTTCTCTGTCTGAATGATCAATATCACTATGGCATGGAATAATATGTTGTGTGTTGATGGAGTTGTTAGTCTTTTGCTGTGTATTTCTTTGAACATTGCTTTGATCATCCATAGTGTTTACTAATGACCAATTTATACATTTATTGAGGGATGGGTTGTGTTTTGCTATAGCCCTCAGTAGTCTCACAGCACCCAGCCTGTTGAGGATGGACCCCTTGTGTTCCCCTATGGTTGTGTAGCATGCCTCATACATTTCTCCTGTAGCCAGTCTGAAGAAGGGGTCGGGGTTAATTGTGTTGATGTCATTTTCTGAGGCCCATTTTCGAATGTGATCGTTTATTTCATTAAGTTTAGCTTGTAGAGTGTCGGATTCGTGGCTCGGTGCGGTTTGAACTACGTATATTTGCATGTTTTCATTTTTTGCTTTGAGAGAGCTCACAAGTGCACTGAGGTCATCTATTACCCTAGATGGTGTTTTACTTTGTTTAGCATCAAATAGTCCACTGTAAATGATGCATTTTTCTGGCACCCAGGATAACTTCTCTTCTATCCAACATTTTATGAGATCGGTATTAGAGTCACGAAGGGTTCTAATAGCACACATTTTATGTAGGTCAGTAGTTTTAATATTGTTAATATTTGTGTCACCAACAAATAGTGTTGTTTTTCGATAATTGTTGTTCTTGATGGTAGACCTATTATCACTAATATTGACATTTGTGTTAGGCACTTTACTTTCTAGGGCAATAATGCGATTCTCCAGGTTGCTATTTTCGATAATGTCTAGTCTCTGTGTGATGTTTGTCAGTGGCACTGTTACTTCAGATGATGTCAATTCATGGGGAAGTACTAGTTGGACATCACTGGAATTATGTGACTCGAGGGTCTTTACTCGATCATCTAATTGTATTATATAGGTCTTAATTTTATCAAGTTCTTCACCAAATGAGATAAGTTTGTTATTAATGACATCATTAGTGCTTGCTATGTTAATATTAGGCTCACTGATTACCGGTGACGAGTTTGTTGGTTCGCTGGTTTGCCGGTTATCCGTTTCTGGATTGGAGCTGTAGTTGGTGACAATTGTTTGGTTATTCACTGTGTCACTCTTTGAAGGTGAAAAGTTCTCCGTTTCGCTGGTTCGCCGGTTAACTGTTTCTGGATTAGAATTATTGTTGGTGACAAATGTTTGGGTTATCACTGTGTCACTATTTGTAGGTAATTCATTGTCATTGTTCACGTTGGCTGTTGTCACTGTATGGTTTTGGCTAATATTATCACTTGAATATGTGTGTTTCATGATTTTGTCTATTAGTTCACTTGTTGTGCACCATACGTTAGTTAGTCCAAGGTCACGACAATGTTCTCTTAATTCAGCTACAGTATAATTTTTAAGAAATTCCACTGTAGGGCAGGCTAGGGAGGGTTCACTATTACCATGTTGTTGTGGTGTAGTGGCGACTGTGGTGGTGTAATAGCCCGTGGTGTTGGAGCTTGCCATGTTTATGGTTCGGGCAAGGTACCGTGTCCAGGAGTGAGGTCTGGAGTGATCATGGAGCGGGGTCAGGGCACTTCCAGTCACCTTGGGTTTCAGTCGAAGACTGAAGAGAGAGAGAGAGAGAGAGAGAGCGTGTGCGTGTGCGTGTGTGTGTTTCTATGTGAATGTAGGTGTATGTGTGTGTATATATGTTATTTGGCCTTAACCGAAAGATCCCAGGTTCGAATCCCCGCTTTCTCATATTCTCAACATAGACTCTATGGTCTCAAACATCAAGGATGCAAGCAGCCCTGGCTTGCATGCCCAATTTAGCAATGAATTCAAACCACAAAATGTTGAACACCTAAATTTAATATTAAACATAATATCACATAACATAACATAACATTACCTAGCCTAACCAATCATAACATAACAGCGTGATCTAGCATAACCAAACATAGCATAACATAACGTACCAGAACATGACCTAGCCTAAACAAACATAACATAATCTATATGTATAAAACACTCTGTCTGTGTGTCTGTCTGTTTAGCCGCTATGCACAGCCGCATCGTTTGACTTTACTGTATGTATGTATGTCCACGGTAAGGGGTTAGAATTAAAAAAATTATCATTATTCTCTCACAATTCTTTGAGACAAACAATTCGGTATAATATCATGTTACTGATTTTGTGTGTGTGCGTGAAATTTAAAGCGAAAGAGAATGTGTGTACAGTATGTGTGTGTGAGAGAAAGAGAAAGAGAGAAATTGTATGTTTGTGTGTTTGTGTGTATTTGAGAGAAAGAGAGAGAGAGCGTAACCGAAAGATCCCAGGTTCGAATCCCTGGTACAATTAAAACAAAAAATGTTGACAAATGATACAGCATTCTGACCGATGTAGTCCCGGGAATGTTCTCGGTCTAATTTTATTTTTGGTGGATATGTGTTTCTTGAATTATCAGCTTAAAACAACCTAAGATTTATGGCTTTCTCATCATAGACTCTATGGTCTCAAGTATCAAGGATGCAGGCAGGCCTGACTTGCATGCCCAATTTAGGAATGAATTCAAACCACAAAATGTTGAACACCTAAATTTAATACTAAATCTAAGGACAGTGAAAATAAAAATAAAATGACCAATTGGGGGGGGGGGTCTATCCCAGTAGGCCTTGCTATTTAATTGTGGCTGTTACAATGCCATGTACTTGCGTCATGGATAACTTTTGTGGTTCAAAAGCCGGCATGGTTTCTCTGTGGGACCTGCAACCACACCGGATAATGGACTCCTCCCACCCTCCTAATAAGTTCACACAAAAATAATTAGAGGAAATTTATTAACAAAACCACATGTAGGATCTTCATCCGGACAACGTCGGGTATCGCAGCTAGTACAATATAATTATAGGGTCCTGTTTCCTGGCGTACTTTGGAGGAGGAATCAAGGCACTCCAATGTATGTACCAAAAGAGTATATATTATCCCCTTAAATTAAAGAATGAACCTTGTGTATAAGGAACCACACACACATGCATGCAAAGATCATTCAGGATTTTTTTTCATTCTTTGTTAATACTGACGATGTATCCTGTCGATATTATTTATGTTCATCTTTATAGAAAATAACAAGAACATGAAGGAAAACCCTTCAAAAGCTCCGGCTCTTAAAGGATTCAAGTGAAATAATAAAATATCCATATTAATTATGTTTTATCTGGATTTTCGTATTCATATGGTTATATTGACATTTTGAAAATGAACTCTTTTTATTGCCATCTTTATCTTTATATTCTCCTGTATCCCACAATCACCTGCATCACTGAAAAAAAAGACATATGTTATTATTGTTCTTTTTTTTTTTACCTTTATAGTATCGACTGCATTTTCGTTATGTTTCGGGATTTCCTGTGGTTATATCTTCGTGGATTCTCCTTTGTATGTTTCATTTTATCATATTTTTGTATGTTAGACAGCCTCCGTTTTACATTTCTTATTCAGATTATTTTGCTTCGCTTAGTTTACGTCAATATTCGATAATCCCTATGTCATTTCCATCCATTTTGTTTCGTTTTACTTAGGTTGATATTCGATAATCCCTGTGTAGTTTCCATCCATGAATTTGTTTAATAAGGATCCTGTGACCGTATATGAGAATTGGAGGCGTCTGGTTCTTCCTGACTATACCACGAAACAAGTGCCTTCCATATTGGTGCTGTTTCGTGTCAATATTTAATGGATTTATTTACCTCCAAATTTCCGACTACATCACAGGGTCCCTTCAAAACGAGGTAACAGATACACTTTGGGTACACATTGGATTATCTTGATTCCTCCAAAGTATGCCAGCCAGGAAACATGACCAGATGAACAAAAATATTGGTGGCCAGCTGTTGCTTGGAATAGTTTGGAGGAATCAGTTGCTCCAGATTTACGAACGCTGTAAAACCCACTTAATTAAGACTTGTCACAATCCTTTGAAATTTCAGTGCATGATGATGAAAATGTATGCTCTTTTATACCTAAGGGGTTGAGGGGGGGGGGGGGGGGGGGGTACAGTGTTAGTAAATCTGGAGCAATTGATTCCTTCAAACTATTCCAAGCAACAGGCTATTCTTCAATTTTGTTAATAGGGTCATGTGTGGTTCCTGGTATCCTTTGGAGGAATCAAGACGCTTTTATCTATGTAAGAAGAGTATATAATTATTATCCCTTTAAATTGACGGATGATTTTATAAGCAATGGCCATTTGGTGGAAATAATTATTGAGTTTGGCAATAGGTTTTTTTTTTTTTTTTTTTATTACAATACATTTATTTACAATATTTTAGCAGTTAACATGAAAAAGATATCTAGGTACAATGTTATTATTATTATTATTATTATTATTATTATTATTATTATTATTATTATTATTAAGTGTATTATACTTAATCTTCATATAATCCTGATATAATTCTGAATTTTTATTTGTTCCTCACACACACACACACACACACACACACACACACACACACACACACACACACACACACACACACACACACACACACAGAAATGATGAAACAAGAGACGGATAGAAAAAGGCACAGTTTACAAAATCAAGAAAAAGTGAAACAGATAAGCAGAAAATCAGTATGCTATAGATTGCAAATTAATGAACGAAATAGAATCAGTGTATATAATTATGTCAATGGGGGCCATGGTATTGTTGGCAGGCTTGGGGTGGGTGAGTAGAAAGCCTGTTCCCTATTCCTGCACCCCCTAAACACCCCCCCCCCTTCCCAAGCTTATCCCTTATTCCTGCACCCCCCAAGCATGTCCCCTTATTCCCGCACCCCCTTAAAATGATGTTGTTGTGGCCGAAGTGCATGGATCGAGAGCTGCTGATTCCTCCCAACTATAGGCCAGAAAACAGACCCTTTCCGTATAGGATAATTATGAGTATAAGGAATCTGTCTGGTAGCATTGTTTGGAGGAATCAGTAACCTCATACACTTTCTTCCACAACAGCAGAGCACCCAAACGTAATATTATGGTTTCTGAAAATGTAGGAAATGCATTAGAATGTGTTCCTGTGGACGGAAGACGAAGCTGTTTTATAATGTAGATTTTAAAGGGAGATTGTTGTTTTGTTTATGATTTTGAAGGCTACTGATTCCTCCAAACTATGCCAGGAAACAGACGCCTTCAATCTTACAAATATAGGGGATCTGTTTCGTGGCCTAGCTTGGAGGGATTACAGACCTTAATTCCAATATCACCAACAAGAGAATCTCCCCGTAAGAAGCAGTAAAGGAACGTGGTTAGTAACATGTTTAGGCATTATAACATTACAGAATAGAAGGCTAATAATTATTCCATCAATATATTGCAAAAGTATGTCAGTTATATCATATCATATATCATCAGACTGTGGGTCATATTCAAGAACATTGATGGTGTAGGCCTATACGATGGTGTGGTAACGATATACGTTGGGCTCAATTGTTTGTCTGTGGAGACATCGTATCGGTACCACGCTATCGTATGCACCACAAATTTTCTTGACTATGGCTGTGTAATGTGTTGATTATATTGGGTGTCAACATTATTAACCAGTATTTACCTTGAGTTTCATTAGTTATTAACACGGGGTAGTCTGTGGATGTTGCTGTGGTGGTGATCGTAGTCTCCTGGTCTGTGGTGGCTGTGATGGTAGACTGTGATGACGGAGGTGTGGATGCTGTGATGATACCCGTCATTTGGCCTGTGTTAGCTGCTGTGGAGGAGGTCTGTATTGGTGGATAAGGTGTAGTGGAGACTTGCTGAGTGGTAGTAATATCTGCGTTAGTACTCTGTTGTTGTGGTGTCAGTGGTGGAATGGTACCAACAGTAACAGTACCAGCAGCAGCAGTGGTGATGGCGGTGGTAATATCTAAAGCTGCTGTTGTTGCTGTTGCTGTTGTTACTGCTGCTGTTGTTGCTGATGTGGTTATTGTTGTCATATCAGGGACTATTGGGTATGGAGTTGTGGACTGTAAAAGTGAGTGTGTGGTTGTTCCAAGTTGTGTATTCGTTGTGGTACTGGAGATGACGTGATCCAATGTGTTGTAAGGTGTGGTGGATAATGACTGATAGAGGCCCGTGGTACTGGATATGTCATTGTTGCCGCTGCTAGTGGTGATGATGCTGGGGTCGTAACACAGGTCCACAAAGGGCTCAGCCATTTGTTCCTCTATGTGGAGGGAGGGGAGGAGAGATGAGGAGGCATGAATAAGCAAACAGATAACACACACACATTCATACACACATACAAACACACACATGCGCGCGCGCGCACAATATGTGTGTCTTTGTGTATGAATAATAATTTATATTTCCTTCATCCCCTCTCTTATTTCTTACATACAAACTCTTACTCTCCTTCAAAATTCGACAACTTCATTCCGTCTCTCTCATCCTGAGTTTGATGCCTACTTCCCAACGTGTCATTTCCCTTGTCACTGTCACTTCTAATTTTCTCTTCTAATTTATTCCAGTTTATTTTCTCTTAAACTATACATATCTCCCACCAGTTACTACTTCTACTTTTTTTTTAGTTTTATATTTACCTTTTGAACAAGCCTTAACACTTTGGGCAACGTTGCCGCTAAATTCCATGAAATTATTTAATACACAGCCTTTTTATTACTCTCTTCTACACATTCTTTTTATTACACTCACTCGTACACATTCATTTTATCACTCACTGGTACACATTATTTTTATTACACTCTCCTACACATTCTTTTTATTACTCTCACTCGTAAACATTATTTTTATTACACTCTCCTACACATCCTTTTTAATACTCTCTCCTACACATTCTTTTTATTACACTCTACTACACATTTTATTTATTACTCTCACTCGTACACATTCTTTTTATCACTCACTGGTACACATTCTTTTTATTATTCTCTCCTACACATTCTTCCCATTATCCTTCCCTCTCACATCCTTCTCCTTCTCCCATTTCCACCCAGTCTCCCACAGATGCTGCCTGTCCCACTTTTATGCACTGTGTTTCCTCTCCCTCCCTCCATTCTCCTTCTCACCCATTCTCACACATTCCGTATAAAGCTTCCTCTTCCATCCTCACCTCCCTCCCCCCACATCTACCCCTCCCCTACTTATCCACCTACCAGGGACGTTGTAAAAATTGACTGCATCAAAACCTCCACAAGTCAAACACAAGTTCGACTCACAGTCATAAGTACAACTTGTAGACTCCTGCATGTTCTTCGGGTCCCCATCATCGTCATTACCGCAGGCACAATACTTCCTGTAAGAGAGAGAGAGAGAGAGAGAGAGAGAGAGAGAGAGAGAGGGGTGGAAAAGCAAAGGTATTTCTTTACAAAATACGTGACGCCCTTGTCAGGAAAATTAAATTAATACACAGTGCCTTTCACTCAATATTTAAAGATTTCATAATTGTACTATGATTGGAGACTTGTGTTAAAACATGATTTTATGATCTTACCCACTAAGTGATTTCAACGTTATTGATGATGACATAAGTTACACACGTGAGTGTTTCACTCACCCATTTTCAGTGTAGGCATAAATCTTCCCCATCAACTGGCAGTGGTACATACAATGATACGGAGAGTTGGGTATGAGGCTGTCACCGTGTGGGACTTGGCGTACCGGTACAGGAAATATGAACTCATACATTTTGAGACAAGAGCCATTTGGTGGGTTAGCGACTGGTGCACTGGTGATCAGTATTACTGTGGGTAGTAAACTTGTGACACATACTTCAACTTAATCCTTCAATAAATGATGACGTCAATTTAATTTTTATCTAACACCGTGTGGTTTTTCTTGTTGGATGAAAGTACAACTGACATAATGTACAGCCGACAGCATAAATTCGCGTCCATCTCATGAACTTGATAATGCTATACTATGACCTAATAGTTGCATTCTCAACCATATGTCATCTCTACATTAAAATTTTGTTTCAACATCACTATAGCTCATATATATTCAGGTGGAAATGAAACGAACTTATGCTGCCGACTGTACATACAAATGTTTATTGCTATGGTAATCAACCTATAAAGAAAAGCTCATGTCTTATATAATAATATTCGATAGACACATGGTTATTGTTATCAATGTTAAGTTGATGATAATTATAATATACCGACCTTGTTGGCAGAGAATAAGGAAGATTGTCCACACTGCCGCCATCACTTCTCATCACCTGAGGACGAAGGTGAAAACGACATAGAATAGTTACATATCACTGAAAACTTATGACCTATAGAAGGCAATGGATCTCACAAAATGGACTACGATGCAATTTACAGTCATGGTAACGATAAGAAGTAAAACAAATGATATATAACTGTTGTAGATTTTGTATAAGGTTCACTCGAGATGAGTAATATTTCCAAAGACATCATTTTCGATGGTGTGTACTTCATCCCAAAAACTGATTGAACATCATTAAAAGACTGCTAATAGATTATCATATCATGTATATTGTATTCATAATTATATACAGCACTGGACACATGGAACAATTACACCAACAAAAGGTCCCGTGTAAAGTGTAGAGCAGAAAACTCCTTACAACACATTGCAGGGGGGCCGGAATTTTTTACCCGAAAATTTGGCATATGCAAGCTTTATTAATTTTTTCTTAGTTTAGCGGTAATTGAGACATTTGATTAGGGGTGGGTGGGAGTAGGGGACAGGCTTGGGGGGGTGCGGGAATATGGGACAGGCTTGGGGTGGGTAGAAAGCCTGTCCCCCTATTTCTGCACTCCCCTAACTCCCCAAGCCTGTCCCCCTACTCCTGCAACCCCCAAACCCCCCCCGTTCAAATGTCACACATTTACAGGGGTATAGGAATAGAGGGACAGGCTTGGGGGGGGGGGTTGTTTTGGGGGTTGCAGGAGTAGGGGGACAGGCTTTGGGGGTTAGGGGGGTGCAGGAATAGGGGGACAGGCTTTCTACCCACCCCAAGCATGTCCCCATATTCCCTCACCCCCCAAGCCTGTCCCCTACTCCCACTCCTCCTTAATTAAATGTCTCAATTACCACTAAACTAAGAAAAAAAAAATCACATCAATAGAGTATTTTCTTTTCAGAATTAAAAAAGCTTGCATTTGCCAAATTTTCGGGTAAAAAATTCCGGACATCCTGTATAGTATAATAGTAACACACTCCACTGCTGGTGTTGTCTGTTCCACGTGTCAGGAACTGTACATGCAACACGTGTTTTACTAATAATATGGATTTTGAGATCAATTTTGCTTCAATATTCCATACCATACTGTTGCTCCCATGATGTCGTATAAATTCACATAAAGTTTACATATTTATATGATTGTTTAAGCTTGTTCCTCCATTATAATATATGTTTGATTCGGATATAATATTATTTGGATAAACACCAGGCGAATTAAATGGCTATAGATATAATAAAGTTTTGCCTTGCAAAATACTATACTTAATGAATTAATAATGTTTATATCTTTCTGTACATATTTTTATAGTCAGAGATTGTTACACTATTTCCAAATTTAAAGAAGTTATTATGAGCTACGAATATTAATGAAACAACGTAATATATGTAATTATTATCGGTATTAACGAGCCTGGGATTGTGTTTCAGAATTGGAGGCTTCGGATTCCTCCTGACTATGTCACAAAACAAGTTCTTTCCACACAGGGGGTTTACCATGACATTATTTGAAGGACTCATTTACCTCCAATATTCTGACCGCATCACAGGGTACCTTAATTTATACTCACCCTGAAGAATGAAGTTAATTATTATGTTGGTGTATAACGGGATGCATGGAGTACTTGGCTTGGCTGTCAGGTCCAGTTATAGTATTGTCTATGAACTGAAAGGACGTGTATGTACTCAGACTGAAGGCTCCTTACTCTCTGATGCATGGAGTACTTGGCTTGGCTGTCAGGTCCAGTTATAGTATTGTCTATGAACTGAAAGGACGTGTATGTACTCAGGCTGAAGGCTCCTTACTCTCTGATGGATTCCAGGCCACACCTTACATTTTGTTCCCACTCCTCCCCAAACCCCTCTCCCTCTAACCCCCCCCTCCCCCCCTCCACCACCACCTCCCACCTTGACCCCCTCCTGAATATAGAGTCTGCTTGGTGTGTGTGTTCTCAACTCAAGGAACCTGCTGGAGAATGTTCCGACTCGTCCCTTTATGTGTGTATTATTCTGTTACTTCAAAACTAAACATGATGACTAATTGTAAATCTACCATCTATTTGATATTTTATACATATCAATGCTAATAAACAATAATTGCTATGAATATTAATTTAGGTTATTGAAAATACTAACTTGGGCGTTTCAGTAAGCTTACAATCTGTCATGAGCCTTTCAAAAAAATATCATAAACCCAAGTGTGTTTGATTATTATCCTGTTTGTCTTCTATAATGAAAGTCAATAATTACATGATTGATGGAGGGGTTAGTGTAATTCTGGTAATTGTGGATTAAATGATTCCTCCAAACTATTCCAGCAACAGGACACCTGTAGTTTTGTTAATCGGGTCCTGTTTCCTGGCATAGGACTACTGTGGAGGAATCAAGGTACTCCAATGTACCAACAGTTTATTATCCCCTTAAATATTGAATTAACAACAATACAATGTTTGTCTTACTAAAACCAAACCCTATTTCTTATGGGAGGAAAACACTCAGGATTAGCAAAAGCTTTAAGGAGAGATTCTTTTGAGGGCAAATTGGTGGGCTACTGTTTCCTCCAAACTATATATACCAGTAAACAGACGACTTCAATGGGGATCTGTTTCATAGCATACGGTACTTTGGAGGAATCAGAGACCATCTAATTCACTAACAAGAGAATCAACACTTTTATTTTGCTCTTTCACTCAACACCTGAACAAAACATTAAAACTTTGTTCATTCGTTTAGATATTGATTGAAGGGAAGATTTTATGTTTAGTGAAATAGAAAGGCTCTGATTTTTTACCAAACTATGCCAATAAAAAGATCCACTATTAGTATAACATTGAGAGCATTTGTTTTCTGGCATAGTTATAATAGGAATCAGTATATTATATAGCCTTCCAATTTGCCAACCAAATAATCTCCCCCAGACTCAGAATATACACACGAGATGACACTGACCATTCTCTGTTGTTATTCTAATGTCTCAGAGTGTAAGAGTGAGGTAACGACTATTATACAGTACTGTAATGTACAGTCACAAGCACTAATATGTATACAGCTTTGGTTAGGTTAAATTCACAAAACGAAGTGATACCAATGGAGATCTTATTGTGGATTTATTTACTGTTTCTATAGGTATTTGAAGCACACCAGAATACTTATTATTGCTCTTGACTGTACGTTAGGTTAGTTGGTTGGTTGATATGCCGCTCTTGTTCGTATATGTCAGGCGTGGGAACCAGGGATTTCGATCAATGAGTTGGTACATTCGGTTCTGTGTTGCATGACCCGTTCATCGAGTACCACTATGTCTACACACACACACACACACACACACACACACACACACAAAGAATATGCATGATTATTGATATCTTACACACACACACACACACACACACACACACACACACGCACACACACACACGCACACACACACATACACACACGCACACACACACACGCACACACACACATACACACACGCACACACACACACACTTGTCACATTCCCCACACCTGTCGACCTACTTCCCACACCTGTCATATTTCCCACACCATATCATACTTCCCACACCTGTCGACATACTTTCCACACCTACATAATGAAGGAGTGGGGGTTGGTGAGATTTTGCCTTATTAATTAAACCACTTACGTATTCGGTGACAAAGTTTCTTCCTCCCTCAGTTGGTGTTATCTTTACAGTGTGATTTGAGCGATGAAAGGAGGAGGAATGAGTAAAAATAGGAACTGTACCACCAACTATACCAAATGGAAGGGTTATTATTATTTTATGTCAATGCTTTTCTCACATGACCACCACCATTGAAAGTAGTTATATTATTTTGTGTCAATGCTTTTCTTACATGACCACCACCATTGGGAGTATATAGCTATGATATTCACTAACCAAAGGAAAATGATAAGTCCTATATTTGTGTCATCTATATAATTCTATGGTGAGGGTATACTGCTTATACGTATACATCTAAGCTAAATATATTTATGTATAATGAATAGTATACATCTATAGCACCAGTGATCATTTCCCGAGGTTTTATAATTATATATATACTGATAATAGGTTCAACAGGTGTTCAGATCCGATTTTATTCCATTGAGGGAATAGTATACTTCGGGTACATTAGAATCCTCCTTGATTCCTCCAAAGTATGCCAGGAAACAACTAGGACCAGACTTACTAAAAGAATGGTGACCTGTTGCTTGGAATAGTTTGCAGGGATCAGTTGCTCTAGATTTACCAACACTGTACTATATACTAAAGGTCCCTGTGATCGTGTATGAAATTTGGAGTCTCCTGATTTTTTCTGACCATGTCACGAAACAAGCTCCTTCCATTTAGGTGGTGTTTCGTGGCAATATCTGATGGACTTAGTTATCTCCAATTTTCCGACTACATCACAGGGCCCCATAATACTATAACCCCATAACTCTTTACATTCCACAAGCCAGCCAGCCATTCGTCCATGCTTGTACAGTTACCTACAGGAATTCTTACACAGACTACATATACGGATAGAGAGGTCATTATTCTGAAGGTACTAAAATGAATGGTCTACCAAGCATGTTAAATTTACCTTGCTACCAAGCTAATTACTCGGTGATTACAAAACTACAAACCTAATAATAATAATGTTGTATTGCAGTTACGTAGTTTTACATTTTCATTGTGTTGTAAACCCTCGAAAACAAAAGCGTGTGTAGGAATTCTTGTGTCCAATAGTATCAACAGTAATGATATAGTACAGTACACTCCATCCACTAGAGTTTCAGCAGCAGGTTTCTTCACGAGGCTTTCACACAGAAATATATTGAATGCCTTCCAGAAATGTAAGTAAATTATACCTTTATACCTACCACACTTATCATTACTACTACTACACCTATACCGTATATACTACCTAGCTTCCAACACCTCTCACACTATCCACACCTGTCACGCTTGCTACACCTCTCACACTAACCACACCTGTCACGCTTGCTACACCTCTCACACTGTCCACACCTGTCACTCTTCCCACATATGTCACACTACCCACACCTGTCACACTACCCACACCTGTCACACTTCCTACATCGGTCACACTTCCAACACCTCTCACACTATCCACACCTGTCACGCTTGCTACACCTCTCACACTATCCACACTTGTCACGCTTGCTACACCTCTCACACTAACCACACTTGTCACGCTTCCTACACCTCTCACACTGTCCACACCTGTCACACTAACCACACCTGTCACGCTTCCTACACCTGTCACACTTCCCACACCTGTCACACTACCAACACCTCTCACACTATCCACACTTGTCACGCTTGCTACACCTCTCACACTATCCACACTTGTCACGCTTGCTACACCTCTCACACTGTCCACACCTGTCACTCTTCCTACATCTGTCACACCATCCACACTTGTCACGCTTGCTACACCTCTCACACTATCCACACTTGTCACGCTTGCTACACCTCTCACACTGTCCACACCTGTCACTCTTCCTACATCTCTCACACCATCCACACTTGCCACGCTTCCTACACCTCTCACACTACCCACACCTGTCACTCACTCCTCACTTATCACATCATCCACACCTGTCACATTAGCCTATCCTTGCCAAATTTAGTCCAAAGATCCCAAATGATACTGCTATTTATTTTCTCTGGTTGTTTATCTTATTTTTTATATTAATTTACTTATTTTTTATATGTTTATTTTCGTTTTTAGCTCCGGCCTAATTATTATTTTTGGGGCGACCACTTCTTAAAAGGGGTTCAACTGACTCATTCACACACTCACTCACACTCTTCCTCCGACATTGAATAATTTATTATCATTTTTTTTTCTTCAAAATTTCAATATAACCATATGAATACGAAAATCCAGATAGAACATAATTAATATTTTTGAGACCTTTACATATGGATATTTTATTTTTTCACTTGAATCATTAAGAGGCGGAGCTTTTGAAGGGTTTTCCTTCATGTTCTTGCTTCATTCAAACCACATCTAAAAAAAAAAGGTTAACGTACAGTCATAAAACAAAAATTACAGCCCCCCCTCCCCCTCCCCCTCCCCCCGCTCTCCAGGCAAAACCCATAATTATTCCTCGTGTGGTGGTGTCGGTTCTGGTAACACTGTGTCTGACGTCAAAGGGCTGTGGTATTTGAGTGTTTGAGGAGGGAAAGGAGTCTGTTGGGTTGGTCTGATCATAACACTGTGCCTCAATTCATGCCTCATCCTGTGTGTGTGTGTGTCACCCTCTATAATGTTTATACTTCTTCCTACCAGGCATTACCAGGACTCAACACACTCTTGTTACCAGTACCGAGGTGTTACCAGTTATAATATTATTAGGTGGGCTTTTCCTCGTGTGTGTGTGTGTGTGTGTGTGTGTGAGGAGGGGGGTGTATTTTCTCTTATGAACGCCTCTAGAGTGCAATAAATTTAGATGGATATTTCCTCGTGTGTGTGTGTGTGTGTGTGTGTGTGTGTGTAAGGAGGGGGGTGTATTTTCTCTTATGAACGCCTCTAGAGTGCAATAAATTTAGATGGATATTTCCTCGTGTGTGTGTGTGAGCTTTTGCCCTTATGAATGCCTGTAGGTGTACAATACAAATAGATGTAATTTTCTGTGTGTGTTTGTGTGTGTATGGGGGGGGGGGGGGAGGTGTCTTTACTCTTATAAATGCATGTAGGCTAGTGTGTAATTACCGTCAATCACATTAGATATTCTCGTATCGACACACACAGCTTGACTCAAGGCTATTTATAAAGCCGTCATCTGGTCGTCCAAGCGGAGGATTGGGGTACCTAAACCGTCTTGGGAGCGCTTGGTTTTAGTGACGAGAACTGACCAAATACGTAGAAACTGTGTTCTCGTCGTCCAGATACGGATTGGGCAGAAACAAAAGAAAGTTTGTAAACAAAGTCGTAAGAAAATACTACAAATTGGTCTACTTTTCCTTCACTTTTCTCATATTATGAAGCAAATTTGTGTCCTAAGTTGCATGTATTATACACCAAAATATGCAGAATTAAGAAACAAATAAGATGATACCAACTAAAAGTCTCTTGATATGATCTTTTGTTGAAGACTTGCCATTTTTATTACTTTATTCTCGATTTTCGGTGAAAAATTTACTATACTTGCTAGAGATAGGTTGCCAAAAAGGTGATTGATTAGCTAAATTTCTAGAATGTCCATCAACCATTTCGCAAAACTTCAGACATCCACCTTGCTGAAAGTGCACATGATATTTATTCACCTTTTTGGTACTCTCTGAAGTTCCAGGCTCAGCTCATGGACTAATAAAGTGTTTGTGTGCCTCTCATCATGTCAAGATGATCCTTGATTTTGGTTTTATGGTGTGCAGCCTGTGATTATCTTTAGGGCTCTATTCTGTATGGGTGTGAAGGGTGTTGGAGATGAGTCTCAGTAAGGTTGGTGGTCTGTAGGTGTGGTAGCTGTGCAGTCTGTCATTATCTTTAACGTTAGGGCTCTATTCTGTATGGGTGTGAAGGGTGTTGATAGTCTCAGTGAGGTTTGAGGCTGAGGCAGGACTTACATAATCCATCATTAATCGAATATAGTAATTGTTTGCATATTGTAGTTGTGGTTTCTTTGTTGTGTCCAAATATTGAGCTGGCAAGTGATCTGAGGGCTTTACATTTTTACATGCATTTGTTTTTGATGGCCATTATGTTATTTGAATGTCATGGATGTGTTGTATATTATGCCAAGTATTTTGTATGTGTGTGTAAACTCAAGGTCAGTATAGGTAGGCAATACAGTGTTGATTGCAGCTTTTATTTCGTGAAAATAAACTCTTAGTATCAAACATAATGCTGTATACATTTTCTTATCCAAACAAAATTAAGGTACAATATCACACAAAGTACAAAAATATATATGCATTATATAGGGTTATTCAAAAGAAGTTTCTGCTAGCATGGTAAAATGAGTACGAGCTTGCATTCATGAAAATAGATTACTGTTGAACATATGATCTGCTATTGCTTCTTAAACACTGTAAATAAGTTCTGTATATTATGTCTTAAATGCATATATACAGCGTATAATACACATTTAATAAATATTATAATATGTATATGAATCATCCTGTACATATGGTACAGTACTTGGTTCAGCACTCACATAATCAAAGAAAAATGCGCACATGTAGGAATGATGGTTGTGAAAAAATGAGAATGGTCCAAAGATTGGAGAAGTCTTCTATTGTGTTTTAGGTCTTCAACTATTATGGCAGGAGTTGTTGTTGAAGTTCCTCAAGCTGTCTGGCCAAGCAGCCCCGAGCTCTCGAGGAAGGCCATGGCCTGAACCGGGCTTTCCCAAAGTGCCCTCAGAGTACAGTATATGTTGTGTTGTTGGCTAGTGTGGTTGTGTGCGTTGCAGTCTTCAACCACCCCCGAAGGCTGTCAAGGAAGGCAGCTATGGGAGCCAAATCATCACAACACCAGGGGGCACGAGTCCCTGGACATGGAGTAGGGCTCATCAGTCAAGAATAGGTGCAGTAGAAATGAGTTACTTGAGAGGTGCATGTGGACTTACAAGTCGGGATGGAAAAAGTAATGAGAGTGTGTATGAGAGATGTGGTATGAGTAAGAAAGCAATTGGTAATGAGTGTGGTGTGGTTGAGAGTGAAGTGTAATACATTGAGGTGGTTTGGATATGCTTCCTCTCTCCCTTATGCTCTTCCTTGGTTATTGTACCAGTAACATTTGTAAAGTACTAGTTAGTATCAATGAGACAACAAGAGGAGTGCCATTGTTAATTAAGGAAACTGAACTGTTCTAAACCATTGCATATAATTATCAGGGCATACATTGTTAGTAAAGGAAAAAGTTTCCTTGAATTAAATATTGAATATCTATTTTTGCAAATGACTGTAAGTCTGGATTAAAGTATTTTTAGCTTTAACCTACTCTCAGCAAAGGAGGTCGAGGAGATGGGCGATACTGAAGGAAGACTCTCCGCTTGTGCTTCAACTAAATGGGACTGTATGCAACTACAGGCATCATTTGTGTCATCGAATGCACGTTCACAGTACAGACACACAGTCCTGGAAGTAAAGAATTTAATGTAGTAACCTACCATGGTAAGAAACAGTTAAAGAAGGGAATACAGTATCTGGTACTTGACATATTAAACACACATGCTTAATACACTACATTTGCAATGTAGTACAAAAATTACCTCTCCCTATATAACGATAAGAAAGTTATTGAATTAGTTAGACCTAACTTAATTATTTTATAGAATTTATTGCTGTTCTGTAGCAGTGTCCGGCTATGTCCCGATTAGGTCATGGTAGTTTAACAAGGTTAGGTGCCATTGGTTGCTCTGGTTAGGTGCCGGTAGTTATAATTACTGCAATCACATTTGAAATACACATGAAGGTGGACCTCTTATATCCTACAGTGATACTGTGTTTAAGTCAGAACCGGTGAAAGTCAAAGTCCATTCCTGTATTTTAAGATTGATTAAAAACAGAAAGAGTTGGCATGATTCTATAGTTTTACCAAGAACTGATTTCCAATAAAGTACAATACTTCCCTTCACCTAAATTAATAATATTACATAATTATCAAGAATGGGTCACATAACCCCTAAGCAATCCATATAATCTCATATAAGTTAAATTAGATACGAGATCATAAAAAAAAAAAAATAATAATAATTTATATCATTATCGTGATTCTCCAGGTTTTAACAATTACTATTTTAGTAGAAATGGTAGACTAATAGGAACTCTACACCTGCTCTAATCTGTCATTGCTATACTTAAAGCCTTATTTGTGTTGTTATCGCTCTATTTTACAGCCTGTTGCACCTACAATTCATGTATTATTATACTATTAACTTACTTGTCATATCTTTAATGGCCGCCATATTTACTGCTATACTTCTCCTATCCTCCTATCAAGCTTACCGAATCGCTGGTCTGAGGCGAGCTTGGATGGATACGTTGTTGGTCTTGGTTTCAGTGACTGGCAGCAGGGTCCATCTTGGTGGATCGTCGAATCCTTTTGACCGACCAGAACAGTTCCGCTTGCTTTGGCTTGGTTTAACCCAAGCGAACTTCGTATCCGATTGACGTCCAGATGACGGCTTTATTGTGTTGTATTCAAGATCGTAGGTAATACTCCCCTAAGATTAGAATATATATTTATGTTCTATATTACAGAACCTCGTCTCCTTGATGTCCGAGAGGTTATGTGCAGTAATTAAAGCCGAGGGTGACTGGACACACAATATTAATTACGTGATTTAATCTAATAAACATAATGTAGTTAATTTGTTTATTGACATTCTTGAAGAAATTAGGAGACATTAGTTTCCATGTTTTAATAAGATGTGTGATAACATAAGAGAGATTTATAAATATTGAAACCCAAGACGTGTCGCTGAGATGGTAACCTAAAAGAACACTGTAAACTAACATCTTGACCAAGACTGAACAATGCTTACCACAATTTCACTTCATTATTCTTATGTCTAAATGATGGCCTTTTGCGATGACCAAAAAAGTGTTCCATCTCACAGTGGTGGCCAGGTGCATGTGCATCATTGCTTCTGATAATTACTTGTTTGCCCCGGTAGCACTCTACAGCTGTTCTCCTGTTGGTCCAGATTTTTCATTGCTTTTATTTTGTATCAGGCTGTGTAATCACAAACTGCATAAAACACTCACTCCTCAGTAAAGATATGAAAATTGTATTGTTCACTATATTACTGAATGTTTCCAGCAGCAATAGTTCAACTTGGATCATACTGATTGTGGTCAAAGTAAAGTCAGTGTTTATAAGAAAACCATGACCTCGGTGTGTCTTGCAATGAATGTGAATAATTCTGGGCCAGACAGATGTAGGCTGACTACTGGACTCGGTGAAATAAACAGATAATACTAACACTATTCCACCACCACCGTCACACCAATATATCCTCTATAGCCTTGACCACATATTGACAGACATCGTTTTGACTTAGTAATTTGAGTGTCAGTGTAAATAGTAACTGCTCTCTGGTGGAGGTTTGGAATTGAACTATGGTAATAGATGATAATTAATCCTAACCCATATGAATGAACAAACGGGATGCATAGTTAACATAATCTCATGTTGTATAAATATGTTTTATGCAACCATAATTACAAATAAATATCTGTTATGTAAACTGTATTTCTGTAAACAATTTTAACAAGCACTGGTGACAAGCAATAAGAGCCAACACCTCGTGTAATAACTGGTCACGTCGTTCACCATGTCTGTGATGAAGATGGTGATTTATTTACTATTAATACAACGTTATGAAAGATTTTCAGTGTCTTTTAGACACTGAATGCGGCATCGTGTCTTCGACCTTTACGCGGCATCGTGTCTTCATGAACCACTCTAATATATATATATATATATATATATATATATATATATATATATATATATATATATATATATATATATATATATATATATATATATATATATATATATATATATATTATTTTTATATGATCCGACACTGGACATAGGCTAAATCAAGCCCGTTATTGTGGCCCAGGTCAACTGATGTTCACACACACACACGTCACGACTTCTGAACTGGTACCCAGCCACAGAGAGGGAAGTGAGGGTAATTCCCAAATACTGCAGCTGTTATGGTACCAGTGAGGGTGTTTTACGACATTCGGTGGCCTTACAGTTAGTGCCTGATACTCAAATCGGAAGAGTAAATATTCTCAGGCCCTCACCTGAGAGGATTGATCTCCCGACCTCTAGGGTATGAGTCCAGAACACTAACCACTCGGCCACCTCCCCTACTATATATATATATATATATATATATATATATATATATATATATATATATATATATATATATATATATATATATATATATATATATATATATATATATATATATATATATATATATATATATATATATATATATATATATGCTGGAGGTACCCCTTTGCTAAGGAAATTTTACAGGGGAGGTGTTCCCGGTGCCCCTCGCCCCATGGCCATTGCACCATAGACAGTGGGCGATGGGGTCACCACCAAGGATGAGAAACAATAAGGATAGTTCAGTGAAACGTCATCAATTCAGCCGTGACGTCACGCGCTCCTTATTCTCGGTTTTAATACATGATTTATACATCACACGTGTGTGGTGTTCTCTAAAAGAATTTATTGATAGTTGTGGATAGACTGGGGTTGCTACGACTGGAGGCAACTCTACCTACTGATGGTAATGGTCTCTGCTGAACCCTGCTTAGTGAAGAAATTTACTGCTGTACGTACTGATGGTAATGGTCTCTGCTGGTCCCTGCTTAGTGAAGAAAGTTACTGCCATATAATGACACTATAAGGGATGCAGTAATAATGCAGCAGAGGGGAATAACAGTTTCAATTGTAAATTCCTTGTACTGTATATTATGATTGGGATATGGACTGGGGTAGTGGACCTTTTATATTTAAATTTCAATAATTTGTTAAGGCAATTTTAAAAGTTTGAACACTGTGATGGTGTGTTGGAGAAAATTTAGTAAGAAGGCAGGGATGGAGGGAGGATAGTCAAGATATATATATGGTGACAAAGTAGTTATTTATAGAGTTAGTAGTTTGGTCACATCATATATAAAATGCTACTTATTCCTGTGTGTGTGTGTGTGTGTGTGTGTTATTGTTTTGAATAGTGAGTGAGTAGCTGCTTGTAATAAACTACTGTATAAGATGTTACTTAACTTATTATTTTATTGTCAAGTTTGTCAACTAACCAACAGAGAGAAGGTGTCAAATATATACACGGGTCAACACCCAATGTCGAGGATTATTATTATTATTATTATTATTATTATTATTATTATTATTACAGTTGCCAAGTGTTTGAAATATTTTCGAGGGACAGTTCATGCCTTTACCAGAACTCCACCCACACCAGACAACACATCACAACATGTGGATAAATACAGGTGTGTATAATAATAATAATAATAATAATAATAAACGGTTTATTGGACAGAGTGCAGCCCTGAGGCTGAAAATATACATACATAATAAATTGGTATAATGGACATAATGGATGAATAGAGTAAGATGTGTAATATATATACAAAGATGATACATGTATAGAGTGGATGATTACTTATTTATTATATTTGTGATGGTAGGAATAGGACTATTTTTGTATCTGTCCGTTCTTGCTTTGATGGGTTTTAGTTTATTGTAGTGACGGGCTGCCCTAGATGGAGGGGGCAGGGTGGGGGGTAGAAGTGGACGGAGTCTGGGGTGTAGCAGCAACTTTTCACCAAAGGTCTGGAGGTCACAGTTGTGTCTCTCTGTCAGTGAGGGTAGCTTAATGGAGATTAGCGCCTGGTCGTATGTAGTGTAGGTGACCCCCAATATAACTCTACAGGCTCTCTTTTGTACCCTCTCCAGCCGGCGTTGTTGTGTGATGGTTAGTGATGATGAGAAGGCTGGAGATGAGTAGGTCAACTTGGGTAGGATGAAAGTAGTATATATATCCCTGAGTTGTTGATGTAGGGCACCCAAGGACTTCATTGTTTTCAGCATGTAGAGTCTGTAGGTGGTTGCCTTGATGATGGTGGTGATGTGTTGCTTCCAATCCAGTTTATTGTCAATGGTGACTCCCAGAAGTTTAGTTGACTCCAGCAGCTGTAGTGAGTGAGAGCCAATAGTGACATTAGGTGGTGGTACTGGAGTGGTGGATGTACTGATGTGCATCACTACACTCTTGCTTTGGTTGATGGTGACACTATTTTCTCTGGTCCAGGATTGCAGGTGGTCAAGGATATTCTGTAGATGACTGTAATCAGGAGAGTCATTGTTAATAGTGACTCCTACTGTAGAGTCATCCACATACTTCCAGCGGTGTGGTGTGTCAGTGAGGGCGTCGTTAATTAGCAGCATAAAGCAAAGAGGGCCCATTTTTGTTCCCTGGGGGATGCCAGAGGTCAGGTTTAGAGAGGTGGAGGTGTGATTTAGATACCGTGTGACCTGCTGTCTCTCACACAGAAAGTCACACAACCATGCCACAAGATATCCAGGGAGACCTAATTTAAGCCCTTTTTTTATCACTGTGGTGTGATCCACTAGATCAAAGGCCTTCCGAAAGTCTATGTAGGCTAAAGCAAGAGATGTTTTGCGCTTGTCTAGGTTCTGATAGATGAAGTCAAGCAGACTGACAAGGCAATGAGTGGTAGAGGTAGATTTCATGTTGCCAAATTGTTGCAAGTCAATGTAATTACTGATGGTATCATATGCCCAATTGAATATAAAATCTTCACAGATGAGACTAGGAACAGGGGTAATAGCAATTGGTCTAAGATCATTTAGTGTGGGAGGGTTTGGCAACTTAGGGATGGGTGTTATAAAAGAGGTTTTCCACTCTGTTGGGCATTTGCTTTGTCTAAGGGAGGCATTAATTATTGAAGTAATGGGTACTGCAAGTTCAGGGGAAAACTCTTTGTAAATTTTGATGGGTAAGTCAAGTGGAGTGGTGGATTTTTTTTATTTGAGACTTAGCAATTTTTTGGCAACTTGAAATATTTCGATAGTAGGAGGAGGAGAGGAGGAGAGGAGGAGGGAAGGTAAGCTGGTAGGAGAGAGAGATTGAGAGGAGGAAGGCTTTGACAAATGGTGGCAAAGTGGGTGTTTATTTGCTTAGCTGCTTCCTCATCTGACACACCAGTGAGGAAATGAAGCGGTTTAGAAGTCTTTCCCAGACCACAGAGGGTTTTAATCTTGGTATACCACTGACTGGAGTTGTTTTGGAGGAGATGGTGCACCTTGGTGGGGTAATAGGACTTCTTTACCTCACGAATTTCTCTGATTATTTGGTTCCTCAGTTGTTTATACAGGTGGTTGTTGATGTAGAATGCCTGGTTGCGCAATTCTAGGAGGCGTTTTAGTCTAGGGGTGATCCATGGAAGGTCAGAGGGATGTTTCTTGGATGTTTTGGAGGGGAAGAAATGATGGTAAGCCTCCATAACCGAAGAGTGATAATTTTCCCACTTGGTGTTGACATCTTCAGGTGTAGTGACTTAATTCCATGGATATGTTGTCACCCACTGACCAAATTGTCTTAATGCTGAGTCAGTAAGTGGTCCATAGGTGGTGACTGTACATACAGGTGGTAGGGAGGTGGTGGGGGTTGGGGACCACAGTACAGATGAGTGAGGGCTGCGTCCCATTGGAGGGAGTGGCTGTGGTGGAAGGTACAGGTCAGTCATGTCGGACATTATCAGGTCCAGGGTGTTTTGGCTGTGAGTGGGGAAATCCACTACTTGACGCAGGCTGAGATGGTCGAGTATGTCTCCCACATCAAGTTCATTGAAGTCACCACAGATGATGAATTTGCTGGAGGGTAATCTAACTTTCAAAATGTCAGCAGTGGTGATGATGTGGTCGATGAGTAGTGGACCCGTAGGGGAGCGTGGGGGGTGGTAGGCCAGGCAGAGGATGACAGATGCGGTGTGGCGAGGATGACATGGAGGTGTGATTTTAACCCACAAAGCCTCTATCTCCCTGGGGACTTCTACACCTAGGCTACATGGGGACAGGTTCTCACAGGTGAACATGACCAAACCACCACCTCTACGCTCTGTCCTTAACTGGTGAAACAATTGATAGTTTTCAATTACACATATTTCAGGGACCACTTGCCATGCTTCAGTAATTGCCACTATGTCTGGGTTCACTGACTTCACTGTAGTTATCACTTCATCTAGTTTGTTGTTTTGTTGTTTAAGGATGTCACATTGGAGAGAAGCACTGATGGAAGGTTATACCATAGCCGTGGAATTTCAAAGTGTTTGTATGGTTTCTTTGGCTTTGATTTGGGTTCTCTTCTTCTTTTCCTAATCACAGGTATGCGTTTTTGTAGGTGCCGGCCGCCCCTACAGCTTCTGTTACAAAATACCTTGCACTGTTTGAGTTTGTTGATAGCGTCCAGTGGAGTGTGACCAGTACGTGGCCGGAGTTTGTATAGTTGTTGTGTGGTGTACTGATACATTCTTATACGGTCACTTGTGGCACTGTATAAAAAGTCACTCTATTTTTCTTGTGTATCGTAAATGACTGGTGAAGAATGGTGAGTAAGAAGGTTGTGGATACTGGTCAACAGCTGACCTTGGCTGCTGCAGGAGCGCCAGTCACCCGTCTTGACCCGACTGAGGTCAGACAGTATGTTTGTGTGTGTGTGTGTGTGTGTGTGTGTGTGTGTTACCTATATGTATTTTTACAGGATTGAGTCAAGGTCGTAATGTCCTGTATTTTAAAACACAATGATGACATTTCTCTTTAAAGTTATGTATGTTTGACGCACACTTCTGGTAATATGTTCAATTTTTCTATTACTCTATTCTTAAAAACTATATTTCTATACATCTTTGTCTCCTCTTCTTTTAATTAATTTCTTACTGTGTCCTCTCATTATTCTGATGGAAGTAAACAGGGAATAAATTTAGTGAAGAGCAGGGAGTGTTCAGAAAGGGTAGAGGATGTGTGGACCAAATATTTGCATGAAAATCAATAGTGGAGAAATATATTGGGAAGGCTAGAAAGTTGCATGCTGCATTCATGGATTTGGAGAAGGCATATGATTTGGTTGATAGGAGAGCTATGACAGAAATGTAGAGAATTTATGGTGTTGGGGGGGGGGGGGGGGTCCTTTTACATACACTATATATTCTCTTTTACCTATCTTTCACTTCCTCTGACACATTCCTCTGCAGCGTTCTACTTTTCTTCTCTACGGAATCTTTCACTTCCTCTGACCACCAGGCACTCCCTTTCTTGCCCTTCTTCTGTGTGTACCAGTCCTGATTCTAGTCTCTTCAAAGAATCTGGTACAGTACCTTGTTGTTGTTGTTGGTTGTTGGTTGTTGGTTGTTGGTTGTTGGTAGCGAGTTCGGCGGAGTGGTGTTCTTAGGTAATTGATTTCACAAGTTTCTTATTCAAGGCTTAATACATTTATTTATATACACTTATATCTACACAGGGAATGATACTGATGTGCCTGGTCTTATATGTATATAGTCTCTCTCTGTGGAGACAAGCCTATAGCCCTTGGAGACAGTTTAAGTTATCCTAAAATGTAACTGTACATCCTCAGTTTATATATGTTTTCCAATTCCACAGTTGCCAGAAATATATGCACTAACTGTAAAGTCCTATTACCACGCCCACAAGGGCAGGTCTATCATTATAGCTCCTCCTATTTGATTAGCCCCTCCTGACGTGTAGCTCCTCCTTCTTATCTTCTTCCCTTTTGTCTCTCTCTTCCTTATTCCTTATTCCTTATTCCTCGAAAGGTGAAGGAAACAGAGGTACCTGGTTACAGATTATAAACAAGATAACTCAGTCCAACCTTCCTTCTCTCTCTCCCATTAAGAATGACTTGCCTGGGTATAGAGATGGAAAAACAAGATTATGGGAAGGTATGGGTGTGTGTGTGTGTGTGTGTGTATGGGTGACCCGTTAGTGTCCCTTTCCTCTCTCTCTCTCTGTCTATTTACTCTCTCTTTCCTATTCCTCTAAAGCGGAAATAGGAAAGGCTTGGAGAGACGAACAACAGGATAAGGATAGTTTAATGGCGGTGTTAATGGTCTCTTGTTCCCAACCTT
>JAWZYT010000132.1:47500-142500 GCA_034508575.1 Petrolisthes manimaculis | reverse complement strand
CTGCCCAGGTTAGGTCCTGACAATCTGCCTAGGCTAAGTCCCGATAGTCTGCCCAGGTTAGGTCCCTGAAGTCTGATGTGGTATAGGTTAGGTTAGGTTAGGTTAGATAAGGTAAGGCTAATTTCAAAATGACTCATTTGAATATGACCTATCTTTGAAATGTGGCATTTGTAGAGAAAATTCCATAAAAGGAACTGGTCTTATAATTGTCTAAATAAGTGGGAAATGGAAGTAGAAAAACCGTACGCAATAACGGTAATAAATTCAATATTTACCGAATGTTTCCTAGAATTGTCCTAAATATGATGTATTCAGCTCTGGTGGTGATTATCTATTAGAGTTGGATAATATTAACCGTGGGGAATTGTATATTGAATGATCAAGTTTTGGAATGGTTCAAAATATATTGTATTCAGGTGTTGATTATCTATTTTAATTGGTTTAACTATAACCGGGAGGAATATTATATTGAATAACCATGTTTGGGAATTTAATATATTTAGGTTAATAAAACACATCCGGGAGTATTTGGGGGTAAATACGCACTGGATAATTACGTCATAATATTATATAGTTGGTTGTGTTGATGATGTCATTGTTTTCTAAAGGCGTCTTCTATTTATGCCACTCGATCAACCTGTGTGGCTCCGAAAGACCTGATGATATATCTAATGTAGGTAATACATGAGCCATAAATGAGATGTAAGTCGGGCAATATTTAGGGGGAACAGCAATACGCAAACTATAATCTGTTCAAAACTTGTGTTCCGCTGGCCTCTTATGCTTAGATAGATAGAAATAGATAGATAGATAGATAGACAGATAAGAGATAGATAGAAATAGATATAGAAATAAAGATATAAATAGAAGTAGAGACAGATAGATAGAGGAAAATGGAACACAAATTTTGAACAGAGTATAGTATACAGCTGATGTAAAGTCATGGTCAAAAGTCCTGCAACCTGGTGAATAAAAGCGAGCCATTTGAGTGAATCTTATAAACCAATATTGCACAGACCAACAGCTACAGTTTCGGATCATTTTTCGAAGCCATCTCATTGGAAGGTGTTGCAGGACTATAGACCATGACTGTACTTGACCCAGCAGGGAGAGAATATTGAAACCTTGGCCCGACTTAGCCTCAATGCCACATGGGTAATTCACCTAGAAGCTGCTTACATAAATAAAAATTTCCCCCATGTGCAGATCATCATCATCATGGAACACAATATTATCCATAAATCGTCTATTAATATTTTGTAAAGAATTTGAAATCAAAGAATTATAATTAAAATATTTGTCCAACTTAAAAATATAGCTTTCACCATCAAAATTATTCTATCTGATGTTAAGAATATTATAGACAAACTGCTGAGTTTTCTGAGGGAGACAAAACTTTATGACCTAATATAAATTGATATAATAAAATGGAAACATTGGCATTAATGACCTTTGGCTCTATGTCAGTGGTTGATAGCCAATACATCCAACAAGGATTTATCAGTGAATAGCCTACCAGTGTATAAGTACCATTATTTTAGACCCGATTAATCCTCTTCCCCTATATAGGTTTAAGGGGAGAGTACATTTTTGTTACATTGGTGTGCCTTGATTCCTCCAAAAGTATGCCAGGAAACAGAACCAGATGAACAAATATAATGGTGTTCTGTTGCTTGGAATAGTTTGGAGAAATCAGTTGCTCCAGATTTACCAACACTGAACTTCCCCCTTAACATGTCCTGAGCCAAACACTCTCGCCATCACATTCCTTCACCAAATACTGCCAGTTCTTCAAATGGCGTCCCACCTCAGCAAGCAGCATTTACACAGAACACGTCTGCGTCAGCACTGCCCTCTCTAAGCTTAGTAATTTTATAATGTATGGAAACAAAACTTCAAACACTGCTGCACTTCTAACTGGTCAGACAACATTTCGGGTAAATCTTAAGACACAGTAAGAAACAAGAAGAGGACCCCAAACAATTGTAATATGCAATCTTTAGTGTCGATTCAGATGTTTGTGAAAACTGAAAATGTGAGAGAGATAGAAGTACGATTCAGATGTCAGACTAACACCCGTAGTTTTAAAACATTTGAGGGCCCTTACTGGAGCTCTATGAACCCTCCAAACTACTCCAGGCAACAGATTCCCTATTCGAAACACTGAAGCATTTTGTGGCTTGGATTATTTGGAGGGTTCATAGATCTCCAGTAAGGGCCCTCAAATGTTTTAAAACTACGGACCTAACTTCCTGATATTTAGAGCAAGTGACAACACCGTTCATTTCCCTAAACTTCCTAAAGGGACGAAACAAACTTGAGAGAAGGAGAGACAGTCAAATTAGTAGTGTTGTTCTGGAGGCGGCATTATCTCCCTTCCTCATGAATTACTTTTACCCTCCCTAACTATCGCTCTTTCACTCACATTATCGACAAAATGTAAAATACGTGATTGATTATATTTTCTTTGTTTATAAAGTACTGTATACTAAATATCTTTCCATCTTTATTGTGTATTGTGTATTGACTTTATTAAGGTTTGGGTCCTTGACATTCACAATATGTCTCTTTATCCACTCTGCCAACGTTCGTGAATATAAAGAGGAATATGTTAATTGACGGCATATTATTTGGATGCGAAAAGGGAATCCAACTATACTAATTATTCTAACATGTTTATACAAATTATCAATTCCTTGATTTCAAATGCTACTCTCATTTTTTTTTTTTTTTAGCTGTCTGTCACATTAAATTTATAGTAACCTTTCATTCAGAATTTTGATGGAATATTATTGTTATGCATTTCAATACATTTTCACTTAATAAAATCTTGACAGATTTTTATTCTTAGAATTTTCATTTTTTTTCACTCAAGTCGATCAGTTTTGACAGGTTATAAGAAGAAAACATGAAAATCATAATAATCAGTTTCTATCTACTACAGTGTTTGTATTCATATTAAAAAGTAATAGGTATCAGTTTTTTGTGTGGGTTTTTAACAGCCATGTCTGATAGTGCTGGACCAGGCAGGGTCCAAGGAGTGTTGGAGAGCAACTGAACACAGTTCGAACAAGTTAATTTTCTAAACCATTCTCAACGTTGAGAGAGGTTTAGAAGACTCATTATTTCGAACTCTGTTCAGTTGCTCTTCAACACTTCTTGGACCCTGCCTGGTCCAGCACTATCAGCCAAGGCTATATATATATATATATATATATATATAGGTACTGTACAGTCGCGAGCTGATGGGATGGAAACACGAGCTCACTCATCATGGGGTAATTTCTACCTGACGAGTTATGGAGGGGGAAGTGAGGGAGGGAGAGAGGAAGAGATGGGGTCAGGTTGTGGAGGGGCTGGTGGAGTGTTGACACTTCAGTGACTCATATAGAACTATCGCACCATACACTGAAAGTTTCATTCGAAGTATTCACTGGTGGGAGGGAGAGACGGGAAGGAAAAATGATAGTGGTTGGGGATGAATGTATGAGCGACGTGAGTGAAAATAGGGCAGGCTTGATTGATGGATATTAGGCGCCGCAACATCGAGGTCCTATAGCGCCAGAAAAAGGTGATAGAGAGGTGTGACAGCAAGCAGTAAGGAAATGAAAAGAAAAGAGGGGCAGTTGAAGAACTGAAAGCTAATGGCTGGGGCCGAAGGGGCGCCAAAACCCTGTAAGTATTGCCCACAATAATTAATATAGGCAATACCCCCCCCTACGGGGGGGGAGGTGAAATATGGCAGGATGAATTTAATTAATTGTGTCTACGAGTTAGACGGAGATAATGATATGTAATAACTGATTAATGTACTGAACTGTGTGATAGTTAGCTCAAAATTTTCAAGTAATAAAAATATTGTTATCCATTGCAACTTAACATTAATCAATAATTACATAACCAAATTATTAAGTAAAAATTTGCCGCAAATCCACTGTTTTTATTAAACCTGGAGAATCAAAGGTGACAAACATATATATTCTCTTTGTCGGGAGAATAATATGTAACAGTTCTGGCTCTCAAAATACATTGGTTTGCTAGATTGCCAACATTAATAATTAAGTCTTGTGGGTGATAATTAGGCGTGTATATATAGGCCACATCTAAATACATAATTATAAACACTAAGAAGAATGGAAGACAAATATGTAATGTTTTATAGAAATGGAACTGGAATTTGTATTTCTGTATATTGTATTTTACTTTTTTGCATTAATTAGCTTCAATATTTGTTGTTGTTCTTGCATTATACATTTAAGTGTGCATCAAAATATTTGTTAACTCATCCTAAATACAATATTAGGTTACATCCGGGACATGATAATCAAAATAATAATAGCTGGACAGTTGCTAGACAAATAATGGAGAGACAAGAAATTAAATCCATCTTTTAAAATTAAGCCCAGCTGCCAGAGATATAATAATTCCATGTGACCTGCATTTAATTAATTAAACCCAACCAATATAATTATTTATAATGGGCTTCAGAGACACATTCCACCTACACACACACACTCACATTTATTTACTACACCATTCATTAATTAATTTGTTTGAGGAAAAAATATATAGTCTGTTCAAAACTTGTGTTCCATTTTCCTCTATCTATCTGTCTCTATTTCTATCTATATCTATTTATATCTATTTCTTTCTATCTATCTCTATCTGTCTCTGTTTCTATCTATCTCTTATCTGTCTATCTATCTATTTCTATCTATCTAAGCATAAGAGGCCAGCGGAACACAATCAAGTTTATAGCGAGCAATTTAGCAGGATTTTTTTTAAAAAGAGCTTTACATATTTAGCGGATTTTCGTGACTATATAAAAAAAGAAAGAAAAATATATATAGTCTAGCGGATTTATGCATACGTATATATGACACACATACATACATACATACACGTATATAAAACACACATACATACATATCCCCTGCAAAAAAAAAAAAAAAGTCTAGCGGATTACAAAAATTTAAGACAGTAAAGTAAAATTAAATAATAATAATAATAATAATAATAATAATAATAATAATAATAAAATTCAAATAATAATAACAACAGTAAATATTTTTTGAGCTGGCAACACTGATAACAACAACAACAACAAGGCACCAAGCTCAAAAATAACCTCGTGAGTTTTTGTTGTTATTGTGATTTAATTAATTGAAGATTATATACATTATTATTATCAGGTAATTTACTATAATATACATAAGGGAAATATACATACATACATACATATATATATTTATACATACATATATACATACAAAATTATATACATACATAATTATATACATACGGTACATGCTTACCTTACATATAAAAGTAATTTATATACATACATACATACATTTATACATACATACAAAGAGAATTTATATACATACATACATACAAAGGAAATTTATATATACGTAATTTATATAAGTTAGAGAGAAAAGAAAGAATTTAAAACTAATAAAACACGAAATAAATAAATAATTGTAAGTAATAATTATATATATGCCTTATTTTATTGTGTAATTAATAAGTATTTTCGTTATTATTATAAAGTTTTGTGTTTTTTGGTTAACTAACTTAGAATCTATGGTAAATATTGACTTAATGAACGTTATTGTATAATTAATGTATGGTGATTTTTCTACACACACATACACACACACACACATACACACACATACACATACACACACACACACATACATACACACACACACACATACACACACACACACATACACACACACACACATACACACACACACATACACACACATACACACACACACACTATCATTTAAAAGTATTGTGTGTTTTGCTAGAATCTATGGTAAATATTGACTCAATGACCGTTATTGTATATGGTGTTTTTTCTACCTTCATTACCCACTAACTTTGCTTTAATAACTAAACCATTCTAAGACTATTTTCTTCTATGGCATTCCCTTCACAAATGCCCCATTTCTAAGATAGGACATATTTAAATGGGGCATTTTAAAATTAAACTAACCTAACCTAACCTATACTGCATCAGACTACCTGGACCTAACCTGTACAGACTACTGGGATGGAAGTGGGGGTATATGCTTTAATTAAGCTTTGACACATGTTTAATTAAGCTATTTATGAATAATTAATAATTTTCTTACATGTCGTACATGATAAACATAAGTATATCACATATATTATAACACAATATTGTCACAGTAACACACACGGCCATAATACACACATCAATATGAAATTTATTTAGTTACGATGTTTTTGTGTGAGAGATGAATTAAATTTACTCACACAAATAATTCTGTATCTCGCTTATGTGTGAGTTTATTTAAAATCTGATTATACTGTACTATCGTGTACGGGATAATTTTCCGAATAAGAATAATGGTTTTATTTTTAAATTGATTTCCTTATTGCAGTAAATACACAACACAATGTAAAAAGTGGTATACACTTTTCATAACACTTTTCAACTTATACTTCTCATATTTACTTGTATTTTGGTTGTAATGAAGTTTGGACAACTTATTCCAGTTCCAAATTTATTGTAGAGTCTTAGGGTTGATTCCACAGTGGTATTGGTTTGTTAGCTCCCCAACCAACCAAAATTTTAAGGCGTCATTATTTTCCAAAAGGTGAGTATCCACATTCACAATATCTATCCAACAGTTAGATAATAATAATCACTGTATAGATTACTCACCAAATTCATTAAATAATTAACCCATAAGGCATTTAATAATAATAATAATAATCACTGTATAGATTACTCACCAAATTCATTAAATACTTCACCCATAAGGCATTTACACGACAAACATTCTTTCGTTTGCGAGCTTACAAACCAAAACAAACCACTGGAATCGACCCTTAAAATCCAAACAAAATACGTGTAACTGTTGTAATATTACGGCAGGAAGCCATTTATTACAAATATGTAGTTCCGTGAGGAAAAATATTAACTGTAAGCGGGACAAAGGCCGCCAGCCAATCAGCAACGAGTATTTATTCCCGCCAGCCAATCAGCAACGAGTATTTATTCCCTCCAGCCAATCAGCAACGAGTATTTATTCCTGCCTAAGTTTAGGAATGGATTATAGTTATATAAGATCTCAGTATTTATTGAAAACATTACTGTTACACCTAAATAATCACCTCTGATGTCCTAATCCTCCTTCTAATCCCCAGACATGAGATAATAGAGTTTCCAGCTGTCCTAATCACCTAATCCACCTTCTAATCCTCCTCCTAATCCACAGACATGAGATAATAGAGTTTCCAGCTGTCCTAATCACCTAATCCACCTTCTATTCCTCCTTCTAATCCCCAGACATGAGATAATAGAGTTTCCAGCTGTCCTAATCACCTAATCCACCTTCTAATCCACCTTCTAATCCACCTTCTAATCCTCCTTCTAATCCTCCTCCTAATCCACAGACATGAAATAATAGAGTTTCCTGCTGTCCTAATCACCTAATCCTCCTCCTAATCCCCCTTCTAATCCTCCTTCTAATCCTCCTTCTAATCCTCCTTCTAATCCACAGACATCCAGAGCAGTAAATGTGAGATGGTGGCAGAGTTCCAGACATACATACATACACACACACATACACATACACATACATATATACATACATACAGCCAATTATAAACCCTAAACTGACTGTCTTCTCTACCCAACTCACTGGTATTACTCAGGTAAGACAATATATACACACATACATACATATATACATACACACACACACATACATACATACATACTGTATATACATACACATATATACATACACACATATATACATACATATATACACACATACATACACACATACATATACAGTCATCCCTCCGCTATCGCGGGTTCCACTTTCGCGTTTCGTAACTATCGCGCATGTGTGAAAAGTTCACCTTCATCCGCTATAGCGCATCCGTATGCGGACTATCGCGCACGTAACATTCAAATTTGGCGGTGCGATTGACCAAGCACACTGGACTGACAGCCATGTTTACCATGACATGGTGTTACAGTATTAAGATGAAGACTGTGTGGGTTTATAACTAGCCCTACTTATCAACTGGACTGACAGCCATGTTTACCATGACATGGTGTTACAGTAGTAAAGATGAGGACTGTGTGGGTTTATAACTAGCCCTACTTATCAACTGGACTGACAGCCATGTTTACCATGACATGGTGTTACAGTAGTAAAGATGAGGACTGTGTGGGTTTATAACTAGCCCTGCTTATCAACTGGACTGACAGCCATGTTTACCATGACATGGTGTTACAGTAGTAAAGATGAGGACTGTGTGGGTTTATAACTAGCCCTGCTTATCAACTGGACTGACAGCCATGTTTACCATGACATGGTGTTACAACAGTAAAGATGAGGACTGTGTGGGTTTATAACTAGCCCTGCTTATCAACCCTATCTTTGTTTAACACAAGAGAGTTAACTAGTGATACAATGTGTGGAGATAAAGCTTTTTCATCTGTGCCTAATTACACCTCGGTCTGGTATAGAATGTCCAATACGTCGATATAAGACGTCGTTCCTATAGGGATGTATATTACAATTCGTATTAAGCATATTAAATGCATATAACAATTTGTATTAAGACGATTCATGACTGAAATGAGTCGTCGGCATCGATGGCATGCGTGGTAGTAGGGGAGGTGGTAGGGGGAAGGGGGGAGATAGCGTGATATCGTTTTGTTTACATTTTATTAATCATACGTTATTAGTGTTTCCTTCTTTTTCTGTCTTAGAAATACCGAAATAACTTCCTTCTTTATATGGAAGGATATGGCTTTTCTATTTTGTAAATGCACCACCTGGCATGACTGAGTGTTGAAGCCAGTGTTTAACTCGTAATTACTAAACACGAGCGAGTCACACACACGGTGACAAGGCAGGCTAGGCCTATATTCCCATGACCTTGGGCTAGGGGGAACGGAGATACTGAGGGTAGGGGGGGGGGAAGGAGCGCGGGAGAAGTGGTGGCAACACACACACACACACACACTTCACAGACGAGTGATATAATTTCCTAACATGTTCATTATCATTTCGCTCGTTTTGTATACAAACTCATTGGATATGCTTCACTTATTTTCGCCACCCATTTTATATGGATGCAATCGTTTTGAAAATGATTTTAAGTTAATATTTTGGTAGCTAATTCTACAGTGAGTGAGACATCCTACTCTGGCACGTGCTCTCGGAATCAGACGCCCGACTCTCCACATGTCAACACGTTTTGTTATGTTTAATGAATTGCCATCGTGTTTGAGGTCTCATAGTAAAAAAATGAAAACGTCACTTTCGAGAGACATAAGAACCTATCCCAATTTTCATAATTAATCTTTAGTCCCTAAGGTCAGTCAGGCATATCCATTTACGCACCACCTAACCACAACACTCAACACGCTTACTGTACTTGTGGCGTCCACTGTATTAGGTTAAAAATGCAATTTTCTTACTAATCTACTTTAGTTTTCATTATATGCAAAGAAATATTAGTAAACAAAAGCATGTTTAGGGAGGAAAAATCTTGAAATATGAGGGACTAGGAACCAATTTCAATTATTCCCATTAGTTATTAAATTCCGCTATCGCGAATTCCGCTATCACGTGCTACTTACGGTACCAATTACTCGCGATAGCGGAGGGATGACTGTATAGGATAAGCAAGTACTGTAAATCTACATACAGGGAAATACAGAATGTAGGAATTTCTACATACAGGGAAATACAGAATGTAGGTACAAAATTCTGTATTTGGTCTCAAGACGTGAACACACCACATACATATATGAGGCGTCCAGAGTCAGAGGGGCGAACCGACCAAAACCTAAAGTGGGAGAAAAACGCGGTCAAAGTTTTGCAATTTTAATTTTATCGTATTTTTGTATGTAAACGCCTTATTATTCAATACTACATCTAATATACTAAATTTGTACCCGTTTAATCTTCTGAGACCAGAGAAAATCATCTAAATCAATTTTTAATCTGTAAAAAAACGAGTATAAAATTACCCACATTTTCTGTTATAATAAAAATGCAACATAGACATAAAAAAACATATGTACAAAAATGCTTGCAAAAAGATAAAAATAAAGTTATAGAATACCCATTTGCAGATTTTAATTCGTAATGCCTTTAATTGTTAGTCAAAAAACACGTGGAGACTGGCATGCGGCGTGGCCGCGTGGTTGCTATGGGGCGTGTTATTGGTCGAGCAGGGAGGTAAATACAATGCCGCGCGCTGATTGGCTGGTCGGGTGGGAGGAGGTTCGCCTCTCTGTTTCTACGAAATCGGAGTTGGTCGGCCGGCCAGACACGAGAAAATAACCCAAACTAAACCTTCTGTTACTCCTCTATAAGATCACTTTTCGTGTTGTAACTTGCATACACATAGAGAGGAGGGTTAGGCCCTTCGTGATCCGTAGCTAACTCCATACCGAGAAAGTGGTCGGTTCGCCCCTCTGACTCTGGACGCCTCATATATACACTGTGCTCTTTTTTTATTACATTATAGGTTGGTGAAGGGTTGTGTCACATAAAGTGAATTTAGCATAAAGTAAATTGTACATTTCCATAAGAAATAATGGTACTTTAACTTGAAAATGGAGCCTAATGGTTCACGTTATTTTAAAAGTTTGTATAAATTGCATTTATTTAATTTTTTTCATGATACGCACTATTTCAAATTCATATAAATTAAACTCGCATAAAAAGAGAGGAGAGTGTACATATATATACAGTATATATATATACATCCAGTCAGACATAGTATTTGGGTACAAGTATATACTGTATGTGTTAATACTTTAGGACAAGTACCTACAAGTACTGAAGAAAAGTTCAAGTACCGTACAAGTGTAAAATATTTAGCTATACTCTGTTCAAAAGTTGTGTTACATTTTCCTCTATCTATCTGTCTCTATTTCTATCTATATCTTTATATCTATATCAATTTCTATCTATATCTTTCTATCTATCTCTATCTGTCTCTATTTCTATCTATCTCTTATCTGTCTATCTATCTATCTATCTATCTATCTATTTCTATCTATCTATCTAAGCATAAGATATAGTTTAATTCCTCTCCTCTATCAGTTCGGTTAATAATTTACCATTCACATTTTCTTTTTGTTTCCCAATAAATCCTAAGTGTATTAAAATCAACCAAGATTTACAGAAGAGATGAATTACATGTAATAAATATTTACTGTTTACAAAATTGATTAGTTGGATGTAATAGATATTTACTATTAATTAAATGTAATAAATATTTGTTATTTTACAGAATAGATGAATTAGATGCAATATATATTTACTATTAATTAAATGTAATAAATATTTGTTATTTTACAGAATAGATGAATTAGATGCAATATATATTTACTATTAATTAAATGTAATAAATATTTGTTATTTTACAGAATAGATGAATTAGATGCAATAAATATTTACTATGAATTAAATGTAATAAATATTTGCTGTTTACAGAATAGATGTAATAAATATTTACTGTTTGTAGGTTGGATGTACTAAATAATTACTATGAATATTTATAATTTTTCAGAATGGATGAATTAAATACAGTATTGGAACTGACTGATGTATTAACTGTAGCAGACATTGCTAACATACTACTACTAATAATAATAATATTAATACTAATACTACTACTACTACTAATAAATATGTATAATTTTTCAGAATGGATGAATTAAATACAGTATTGGAACTGACTGATGTATTAACTGTAGCAGACGTTGCTAACATACTTATAATATTAATACTACTAATACTACTACTACTAATACTACTACTACTACTAATAAATATGTATAATTTTGCAGAATGGATGAATTAAATACAGTATTGGAACTGACTGATGTATTAACTGTAGCAGACGTTGCTAACATACAAGCAGCAGCAACAGCAGCAGGAGTTGTACACAATGTTTATTCACAATGTTTACAACAAACAACAAACACAAGTTAGTATTGAGGTTTTATTTTGTTTTATATTGTTGGGCTTTTAATTATGGGGGACAGGCTTGGGGGGGGGCCGAGAGTAGGGGGACAGGCTTGGGGGATGCGGGAGTAGGGGACAGGCTTGGAGGGGTTTAGCGGGTGCGGGAGTAGGGGACAGGCTTGGGGGGCTCTTAATGGGGTGCAGGAGTAAGGGGACAGGCTTGTGGGGGGGGTTGGGGGGGAGGAATAGGGGGACAGGCTTGGGGTGGGTAGAAAGCCTGTCCCCTAATCCTGCACCCCTCTAACCCCCCCCCCAAGCCTGCCCCCTAATCCCACATATGTTTAATGAAAAACACTTGTAGCTTTAAAATATTGGAGATAGTGTGTGTGTGTTTGTGTGTGTGTGTGTGTGTGTGTTTGTGTAATAATAATAATAATAATAATAATAAACGGTTTATTTAGGGGATGGCAGCCCGAAAGCTGAAAATATACATATTACAATATAATTAATATCATGTGCATGATGAATGATAAAAATAATATGTAGTCATTTCCATGCATACATATAGGTATGTGTTGTATGTGTTGTATGTACATATAGGTATGTACTACATATAGGTATGTGTTGTATGTACATATAGGTATGTACTACATATAGGTATGTGTTGTATGTACAGGACAACAACATTAACGGAGGTGAGGGCAGGAGAAAGGTTAATGGTGGTGCTAAGTGGGAGGATTAAGGATTAGGGATTAAGGATTAGGAGTACTGGTCAATTTTTGTTTAGGTGTGTGTGTGTGTGATTGTGTATGTGATTGTGTGTGTGTGTGTGTGTGTGTGTGTGTGTGTGTGTGTGTGTGTGCAAAATAATAATAATAAAAAAAAAGGGGGGGTGAACATTACATGTTATTTATTATTTTGACCATTGATGGTATTGGGCTCTTTTTTAATCTGTCTGTTCTGGCTTTAATTGGGATGAGTCTGTTGTAGTGTCGAGCTTCACGTGTTGGTCTGGGGGCATCTAGTGGGAGCAGGTTTCTGTGTCTGGGATGAACATGTGTGTGTGTGTGTGTGTGTGTTTACAATATTGAGTGCAGGTCGTAATATTCCGTATTTTAAAACACAATTATCATGTTTTTCTTTAAAGTTATGTATGTATGTTTTTGACACACACCTCTTGTTCTGGTAATTTATTCCATTAATATATTACTCTATGTGTGTGTGTGTGTATGTATATTTTTGACACACACCTCTTGTTCTGGTAATATATTCCATTTGTCTATTACTGTGTGTGTGTATGTATGTTTTTGACACACCACTTCTTCTGGTAATAATTTATTCCATTCTTCTATTACTCTTTTTGGAAAACCATATTTCTGTTCATATTTATCTCCTCTTCTTTTAATTAATTTCTTAAGTGTGTCTGTCGTCTCATTGTAGGTATAATTCCTTTTTTTTTTTTTTTTTTTTTTTTTTTATATATGATCCGACACTGGACATAGGCTTAATCAAGCCCGTTATCATGGCCCAGGTCAACTGATGTTCACACACACACACGTCACGACTTCCGAACTGGTACCCAGCCACAGAGAGGGAAGTGAGGGTAATTCCCAAATACTGCAGCTGTTATGGTACCAGTGAGGGTGTTTTACGACATTCGGTGGCCTTATAGTTAGTGCCTGATACTCAAATCAGAAGAGTAAATATTCTCAGGCCCTCACCTGAGAGGATTGATCTCCCGACCTCTAGGGTATGAGTCCAGAACACTAACCACTCGGCCACCTCCCCTTGTTGACATAATAAGTTTTCTATATACTGTAGTACACTCTGCTCTCTTTTTATGCGAGTTTAAATTATGCCAATTTGAAATAGTGCGTACTGTATCATGAAAAAAATTAAATAAATGCAATTTACACGAACTATTTACACAAACTCTTAAATAACAGGAACAAGGAGGCTCCATTTTCAAGTTAAAGTACCATTATTTATTATGGAAATGTACAATTTACTTTATGCTAAATTTACTTTATGCAACCCCTTCAAGAACTTAACCTAACATAAAAAAAGAGGAGAGTGTATCTATCTTTTCTTTTTATGTTGGGTCCAATTATTTCTTAGTTAACAGTGAATGGTGATTTATACCGGGATATAATTCTACCGTTAATTCTCTTTTTTTTTAACTTTTTTAACTTTTGTGACAATAATAACTGATAGAAATAACCCCATGTTCAAAATCAAGTTGGTGTTTGATGACCTCAGGATAAAATTTAGAAACTTTATGAAACCCCAACAACGAAAGTCTGGTGCTGTTTGTTGGACGTGTGGCATTCCACCAATATATCAAAACAAAGAAAGAGGCCTTGTTTTGCCTTGAAATTCTTTGTGTTGTGCGATTCCACCAATATATCAAAACAAACAAAGAGGCCTTGTTTTGGCTTGAAATTCTTTGTGTTGTGCGATTCCACCAATATATCAAAACAAAGAGGCATTGTTTAGGCTTGAAATTCTTTGTGTTGTGTGACTGTGAAAGTGGCTGTGTGCTGGACATGATGCTGTATGTGAGGGCGCCTACAGCAATACCAGAAAATGATCCGCTGGCTGTTTCAAGGGCAGTTGTTAAGGAGTTGCTGTCAACTTACTTTGGTGTTGGGCACATTCTGTATGTAGACAATTGGTACACTAGTCCTTTGTTGCTACAATGGCTTGATTCCACAGTGGTATTGGTTTGTTAGCTCCCCAACCCACCAAAATTTTAATGCGTCATTATTTTCCAAAAGGTGAGTATCCACATTCACAATATGTATCCAACAGTTAGATAATAATAATCACTGTATAGATTACTCACCAAATTCATTAAATAGTTCACCCATAAGGCATTTAATAATAATAATAATAATAATAATCACTGTATAGATTACTCACCAAATTCATTATATAATTCACCCATAAGGCATTTAATAATAATAATAATAATCACTGTATAGATTACTCACCAAATTCATTAGATAATATTTAATAATAATAATAATAATAATAATAATAATAATCACTGTATAGATTACTCACCAAATTCATTAGGCATTTACACGACAAACATTCTATCGTTTGCGAGCTTACAAACCAAAACAAACCACTGTGGAATCGACCCAATATTTGTACGAGCAAGGTACTGGTGGTTGTGGGACTGCCAGGGAAAATAGAAAATAAATGCTTAAGTTTGGTGCAGTGCCGAAGGGACAATGCGAAAGACGGAAATGTAAGAACATCTTAGCCTGCAAGTGGAATGCTAATGGTAGCGTAAATACTCTCACAACTGTGCACAAAGGCAATATGAGTGACAGTGGCAAGAGATAGAGATGGTACACCCATCAACAAGCCCAACATTATTTTAGACTATAATCTGAACATGAGGTTCATTAGATAAAAGTGACATGATGATTGGTAGTATTGAGTGTGTCCACAAAACAGTGAAATGGTATAAGAAATTGTTCTTCCATCTCGTTAACGTCTGCTCATTGAATACATACATATTGTACTTATATATTTCTGTGTTTTTCTATGTTCTGCAATCAATTTATTATTCATCTCTAATATTTATACATGTATTCATTCATTCATCCTCATTTAATTTTAATTTTAAATGTATTATGTATATTTTCAGCCTATCAGCTGCCATTTACTAATAAACCGTATATTATTATTATTATTATTTATTATTACATATATTACAAGAAAGCAACATGAAAGAACGTCCCATTCAGTGTTTTTATACACGACCTTGGGTATCAACTTGTGCAAAAGTTTGGTAGAATGACTTCATTACAAAGGGTCAGGTCTGTGTCACAACCACACCTATCTCACCATCTCAGTTGTCAAAACTATATTTCACGTCACTTCATGGAACTGATTCCCTGTGATCCAAGACCCAACTGTAGGAATGTGCAGGGTATCTGTGTGGTACAGTATGTGTCCACACAAAGCAACACCATAGAGTCTACAAGTGTACATCATATCAGTGCCACGAATGCAAGGTAGTACTCTGTCATCCTTGCTTCATGGATGACCACACCATCAGTGACTGACTACTGAAACAGTAACATTGTGTACAGTGTAAATAGCAGTGTAGAAAATAAGTGCCAGAAACCCTAGAATAAATCTCCTTGAAACAGCCAGTGTGTACAGTACTGTATATGTAATATCTCTCACACCACAACACTGTATCATGTCAACAATTGGAAACAATTACTTCGCCATTGGCAATGTAAGTAAACTGGGTTTTTTTTATTGTTTCTTATTATTTCATTCACTTCAATTGATTTATTGTAATTTACATTGTGTTTTCTGATGTTTGTTGTATCTCTCTGCTGTCTACTATACTCCACTAGAGTCTACACAGACAAAATTACACTGAAATATGTTTATTATCATTGAAAACCACTTAGACACATTGTTTAGGTGTTTATTTACATGTTTAGAAAAATCATACTGTTGTATCATGCCTTCTCATGACAATACTATATAAAGTGTACAGATTACTTAATATCTGCCACAAACTCTTTGGAGTAAAGAATATCCATCATTGCAAAGTATTTTTAATGTAATTTATCTCTTCCAGATGGCGTACCAAACTGAACCTTCCATGACAAGAAAACTCCTCTTACATTAAAGGAAGTGAAGGGATTTAGGATTAAAGATGAACCTCAGTCTGATTCTGAAGTGTCACATATATCTGTAGATGATAATGAAGATGAGTATTATCCTTTACAAGATGATAGTGAGGATGAGTATTATCCTTTACAAGATGATAGTACAATGTTGAGGCAAGATTTGATGATAGATTATCAAGGTAACTTTCTGTCTCTCAGTTCTCAGTTGGATTTTTAGGATAATATCTCTACTGTAACATTTGTTTACATTCTGGATGTAACAAATGTTTAGTAATAATTATATTATAACCTTTATTCCTTCTCTGTCACATCACTGTATTAGAATTGTTATTACTTACCAGTATTGTCATATACAGTTTTTTTTTTACATACCAGTACTGGATGTAGCAAAATATTTAGCAATTAACTATATTTTGTGATGCAAAGTGTTAATTTTTATTATTATATTATAATATTTATTCCTTTCCAGTCACATTATTATTGTTATTATCATTACTGTACTGTACTGTCATATACAGTATATTTGTCATTGACAGATGAAGAATGTATCATCATGGCAAGATTCAGGAAGAAGACACATTTATCAGAGTTGTCTGCCAGTTCAACAGGACCTTCCACTGACATGTTACCTGGACCTTCCAAGATGAGTATAACTATGTCTTCAACTTTATCTAATTATATAGATAATACCAGTTGTATAGATGTTACTCCTGTAAGTCACAAACTGCATACACATAATTGCCACATAATTGAACAGCAGAGAAGAGAGGTGGAGGAGGAGGAGGAGGAGGAGGAGGAAGAGGAGAAGGTGGAGGAGGAGGAGGAGGAGGAAGAGGAGGAGGAGGAAGAGGAGGAGGTGGAGGAGGAGGAGGAAGTGGAGGAGGAGGAGGAAGTGGAGGAGGAGGAGGAGGAGCAGACATACAAAGATTTAAAATATAAATTAAAATGGACAGTATGTAATCCTGAGGAAAATAATGAAAGACCAATTCCAGACTGGCAAGGGTGTTTACCTGAAGAAAGGACTGTATTAGAACCCATTCAGTATTTGAGGAAGTTCTTTGATTATGAATTATTGACTCTTATATGTACTGAGAGTAATCGTTATGCTTTACAGATAGACTCAAGTAAACCATTAGGACTTACAATGGAGGAGTTGGAAATATTTCTAGGTATCTGTATTTATATGAGTGTAGTAAAGCTTAGTCAGACTCACAGCTATTGGTATCCTGAGGCTAATATAAAGGCTGTAACAGATTTTATGTCACGCAAAAGATGGGAAAGAATTAAGAATTGACTTCATTTTGCTGATAATACAAAGATGCCTGATAAAGATACACCTGAGTATGATAAACTATACAAAGTCAGACCATATGTTAACATTCTGAAAGAAAAGTTTAATAAGATTCCTTTGAATATGAATGTGTGTGTAGATGAGATGATGGTTCCTTATAAAGGAAATCGTGGACCTCGTTATTACATCAAGTCCAAACCTAACCCTTGGGGATTTAAAGTCTGGACTCTTGCTGATGCTTTTGGTATTGTACATAATTTTGAAATTTGTGTTGGCAAAACACGGAAAGTTGATGGTTTTCCTGATCTAAACTCCAGTGCTAATATTGTTTGTAAATTAGCCTCTGTTATTCCTAACCATAAGAATCATAGACTCTTCATGGATAATTTATTCTCAACAGTTCCTCTGTATTATGAAATGTTTAACAGAGGTATATTGTGCATGGGAACAGTTTGTAATAATAGACTAGCTGGACTGAAGCTTATTCCAGATAAAAAACTAAACTCTAAGGGAAAATCTGCTTTTGTAGAATATGAAGGCAAGATTAACACATGTACAGGCTCTGTAAGGATTGTTAGGTGGAATAATAATAATATATGTACAGTTATGTCTACAATGGGATCTGCTCAACCTGTTACAACTATTGGTCACTGGGATAAAAATGTATCCACAACACAACAGAATAGTGATGTAAAGTGTCTTGCTCTTGTTAAATATTATAATGCAAATATAGGAGGTGTTGACAAAATGGAGGCCCTCATTACTTTTTATGGGATGTTTTTCAGATCAAAGAAGTGGTATCATAGACTTTTCTTTCATTTTTTTGATGTGGCAATAATCAACGCTTGGTTGATGTACAGACGAGATCACACCGCTGTCATTGGCAATACAAAGCTTCTCAAATTACATGATTTCAAATTGATGTTGTCCTCATGCTTACGTCTGCAAAACAAACCATTGAGAGGTAAGAAGAAGAGAGGTCAGCCATCATCAGCAGCTACTACTGGAGTTGATGAAAAGCAAGCTGAGAAAAAACGCAAAGGTCATAACACTAAGGCAATACCCGATAAAGCAATAAGGCAAGACCAGATTGGACATTTTCCTGTCTCTCTAAAAAAAAGAGGAAGGTGTAAAATGTCAGGTTGTAAGTCCTCACCTGTAACCTGGTGCTTGAAGTGTGAAGTCTATCTGTGTGTCGCCTCTGATAAAAGGTGTTTCTTGGATTTTCATGGGGTTCAGTATGATCTACAAACACTCCCACATCAAAAGTGAAACGATTTTTGTAGTACATAAAAAAGTGAATGGATTTTTGTAGTACATAAAAAAAAAGTGAACCGATTTTTGTAGTACATAAAAAAAGTGAACCGATTTTTGTAGTACATAAAAAAAGTGAATGGATTTTTGTAGTACATAAAAAAAGTGAATGGATTTTTGTAGTACATAAAAAAAGTGAATGGATTTTTGTAGTACATAAAAAAAGTGAATGGATTTTTGTAGTACATAAAAAAAAGTGAACCGATTTTTGTAGTACATAAAAAGAAATTTATGTTACATGAATTTTGAATAATTTACCAGTACCTTAGAGGTGGTTTTCATTTGTCTTTCATTATGTATAAGTTGTGAGAAAAGGTGAATTTTGTTGGTGTATATTATGATCTGCAAACATTGTTACATGCACATTGAATTGACTTCTTTTGTACCTGAGAAGAAATTTATGGTAAAGGAGTGTTAAATTGTTTACCAGTACAGTACTGTTTAGCTGGTTTTAATTTGTGAAAATATGTATTTTTTTATTTCAACTGAAAATAGAAATATAGCAACCTTCACTCACTATATTCATTATTAATCCTACCAAATGTTTTTGTCATAAAAAATCAATAATCTTTTCTTTCAGGTAAGATTAAAGCTTGATAAATAAGAATTCTGTATTTTAGTCATCTATGTATGTAAATGAAGAGACTCTGTTTGTGTGTCATGGTATACTAATAGTCATGTGACCACCTACAGCGCTAGGAATTCACACACGGAAAGTGTGTGACAGTGAGGGGGGACAGAGGATATTTTCGTCACATAAAACACCCCACTAATTACTTAACCCTAGCTAGTATGGTACGCATCAAGTTCCAGCTTTCAAAAAAATATTTCAGTAGGTGTTTTGGTCGGTTTTGTATCCCAGACTACAGCTATCATAACAATATTCAGCCTTGTATATTCCTTCACAAAATGGTTGATTGTCTCTTCTATGTCTTCATTACACAGTGTATAGTTGCCAAAAAAGGTATTGTGACAAATCTTGATAGAACTTTAACCCTAGTAATATCCACAACTATTTGTATGGACTATAAGCATGTATAACAGAAGGAAATATACATATCCTTCTGTAATACATACTTATAATATAGCATGTATAACTGAAGGAAATATACATATCCTTCTGTAATACATACTTATAATATAGCATGTATAACAGAAGGAAATATACATATCCTTCTGTAATACATACTTAATATATAGCATGTATAACTGAAGGAAATATACATATCCTTCTGTAATACATACTTATAATATAGCATGTATAACAGAAGGAAATATACATATCCTTCTGTAATACATACTTAATATATAGCATGTATAACTGAAGGAAATATACATATCCTTCTGTAATACATACTTATAATATAGCATGTATAACAGAAGGAAATATACATATCCTTCTGTAATACATACTTATAATATAGCATGTATAACTGAAGGAAATATACATATCCTTCTGTAATACATACTTATAATATAGCATGTATAACTGAAGGAAATATACATATCCTTCTGTAATACATACTTAATATATAGCATGTATAACTGAAGGAAATATACATATCCTTCTGTAATACATACTTACAATATAGCATGTATAACAGAAGGAAATATACATATCCTTCTGTAATACATACTTATAATATAGCATGTATAACTGAAGGAAATATACATATCCTTCTGTAATACATACTTATAATATAGCATGTATAACTGAAGGAAATATACATATCCTTCTGTAATACATACTTATAATATAGCATGTATAACAGAAGGAAATATACATATCCTTCTGTAATACATACTTATAATATAGCATGTATAACTGAAGGAAATATACATATCCTTCTGTAATACATACTTATAATATAGCATGTATAACTGAAGGAAATATACATATCCTTCTGTAATACATACTTATAATATAGCATGTATAACTGAAGGAAATATACATATCCTTCTGTAATACATACTTATAATATAGCATGTATAACAGAAGGAAATATACATATCCTTCTGTAATACATACTTATAATATAGCATGTATAACAGAAGGAAATATACATATCCTTCTGTAATACATACTTATAATATAGCATGTATAACAGAAGGAAATATACATATCCTTCTGTAATACATACTTATAATATAGCATGTATAACTGAAGGAAATATACATATCCTTCTGTAATACATACTTATAATATAGCATGTATAACTGAAGGAAATATATATATCCTTCTGTAATACATACTTATAATATAGCATGTATAACTGAAGGAAATATACATATCCTTCTGTAATACATACTTATAATATAGCATGTATAACAGAAGGAAATATACATATCCTTCTGTAATACATACTTATAATATAGCATGTATAACAGAAGGAAATATACATATCCTTCTGTAATACATACTTATAATATAGCATGTATAACTGAAGGAAATATACATATCCTTCTGTAATACATACTTAATATATAGCATGTATAACAGAAGGAAATATACATATCCTTCTGTAATACATACTTAATATATAGCATGTATAACAGAAGGAAATATACATATCCTTCTGTAATACATACTTATAATATAGCATGTATAACAGAAGGAAATATACATATCCTTCTGTAATACATAATTATATATATCCCTACAAACAACTATGGACATTAATATATTTAATGTTGTATCAATAGTTGTCACAATACCTTTTTTAGCAACTGTACACTGTATACTGAAAACATAGAAGATACAATCAAACCATTTTGTGAAGGATATATTGTGTGAATATTGTTATGATTGTAAATATTAATGTCTGTTTTTTTGTTGCAGGTGACTGGAGTGCAATTGAACGTGATGTTGTAAGAATGGCTAAACCTACATCACATATTATTAACAGCAAAGGAGAATATGGCAGAGGACATAAAAGGTAAATACAACACATATACACTTTCCTCTTTTTTTATTACATTATAGGTTGGTGAAGGGTTGTGTCGCATAAAGTGAATTTTACATAAAGTAAATTGTACATTTCTATAAGAAAGAATGGTACTTTAACTTGAAATTTGAGCCTCCTTGTTCATGTTATTTTAAGAGGTTGTGTAAATTGCATTTATTTAATTTTTTTCATGATACGTACTATTTCAAATTCGCATAATTTAAACTCGCATAAAAAGAGAGGAGAGTGTACATATTCCTTAATAAATATGGAGCAACTTGATTCCTCCAAACTATTCCAAGCAACAAACAGAACACCATTATATTTCTGGTTCTGTTTCCTGGCATACTTTGGAGGAATCAAGGCACTCCAATCTACCAAAAGTATACCATATAAATAGATAGATAGATAGATAGATGGATGGATGGATGAATAAATAGATAGATAGATGGATGGATAGATAGATAGACAGATAGATAGACAGATAGATAGATAGATTGTAAGAAATAAATATTAAAGTGTGTTTATCCGTACTATAAAAATAATAATATGAGGTAAATATTGATGAGGTAAGGCTTGGGGGGGTGCGGGAGTAGGGAGACAGGCTTGGGGAGGGACTGGGGGGGAGTGGGAATAAGGAGACAGGCTTGGGGGGGGGGGGACTGGGGGGGTGTGGGAGTAGGGAGACAGGCTTGGGGTGGGGTGGTAGAAAGCCTGTCTCCTTACTCCCGCACCCCCCAAGCCTGTCCCCTATTCCCACACACCCCCAGTCCCCTCCCCCCCCCAAGCCTGTCTCCTTATTCCCACTCCCCCCCAGTCCCTCCCCAAGCCTGTCTCCTTACTCCCGCACCCCCCAAAACCCCCCAAGCCTGTCCCCTACTCCCACACCCTCTTAAAATGAATTAGAAATAGAGAGCCTGTAACTTTTTGTACATCAAATCCAAAAACCTTCATATCATTACTTGAGGCGCGCGGTGCAACAACGACGTAACCGAGAAATTTGACATTTCGTGTTTTGGCCTGCTCCGAGTGGTTGAAGGGTGTAAAAGTCTCGTGGTGATGTCGGCCAAGTCATATTCGACCATCTAAGCACCTGTACTAAGGCTCAAAGTCGAGCGTAGTGCGGAGAAAATTTCTCTGGAATAACATCTCGAAAGCGGTACAACAACGACGTAACCTGCTCCTCCCAGCCACACGTGTGTATGGCCAATCAGCGGCGCGGTTGGAGCCTCCCGGCGCGGACGAGCCAATCACAGCACCGCTGCCATGTTTACCAGCGCCGTTGCCATGGTGACACCACACTCACCATGTGCTCGCCCTTCAACACGCCAGAGCACAGACGCACGCTACCTTTCTCGTGACTCTTTACACAACTATGGCTTCTTCCAGCACTTCTACCTCCGTTCCTGCCGTGGAAGAGCGTCCTGAAGGTCCAGGGGACGAGCTGCAGATGAGGAAGAGGAGGGATGAGACGCAGTGGAAGAGGAACCTGGCTAAGAGGAAGAGGAACTCCGGGCAGGAATACGTGGGGCTGAACACGGGGAAGACTGTGGCGGCGAAGCAGGTTGGACCACCATGTGGGTGTCCTAAGGGCTGCTTCCTGAACCTTGGAGAGGAAGCTGTGCAGCGTATCTTCTCCGAGTACTGGAAGATGGGGGACTACAACGCGCAGTCAGCCTACATCGTCACCATGGTCCTGTCGAAGGAGGTGAAGAATTCGGGTGTGGTAGCTGTCAGCAGGAGGAAGGCGACGCTGGAGTACGGTGTGAACGTCGACAGCAAGAGGGTGGTCGTCTGCAAGAAGGCGTTTCTTAGCATCCACGACATAAGTGACAAGCGAGTCCATACTGTCCTCAAGAAGTTGGGGGACACAGGTGTGGCTGCAGGCGATCTGCGCGGGACTCACGGCCACCCTCACAACAAGAAACATGACGAAGTCGAGCGGCTTGCACAGGAGCACATCAGGTCCCTTCCTCTCTGCTCGTCACACTACTCCCGTGCCAAGTCACGCAACAAGATGTACCTGCCTCCCGACTTCACCCAGGCCCACTGTTACTCCCTCTTCCAGCAGTGGTGTGAGGAGAAGGGTGTTGAGGACGACATGGTAATGAGCTTTGACGGCTACAAGCGGAAGGTCTGCGAGTTCAACATCGGTACCAGCCCTCCCAAGGTCGACACGTGCAGCATCTGTGACAAGTTTCGTGTCCAGGTCGAGGTGGCGAAGGCGGAGAAGGACGTGGGGAAGGAGAACCAGCTGAACCTGCAATGGGCTTTGCATCAAGCCCGTTACAAGACCGCCAGGAATCTGCTGCAGGTGTACAGCGAGGTGAGGGACGACACGCAGGCGAAGATCTGCATGGACCTGCAGCAGACCCTGGTCACTCCACGTCTCACCACCAACGTCGCCTACTACAAGCGCAAGATTTGGACATACAACTTCGGCATCCACGACCTCACAGGTGCTGCACGACCTTTGTTGTACGTGTGGAACGAGGCTGTTGCCAAGAGGGGATCGTGTGAGATCGCCAGCTGCCTCGTCCACTACATCGAGAACTTCATCCCTCGCACCGTCAACAAACTGGTCATCTTCTCCGACAACTGTGGTGGCCAGAATAAGAACATCAACCTGTGCCTGCAGCTGCTCCGCCTCGTACACAGCCAACGGTTTTACCTGATCAAGCATTACTTTATGATGCCTGGCCACTCCTACATGCCCTGCGACCAAGACTTCGGCCACCTGGAGAAGTTCTTCACACCTCGTGAGATCTACACCACCGACCACTACATCGAGCTGATGCGGGAAGCGAGGCAGAGGAACCCCTTCATTGTGGTGAAGATGACGTCGGAGATGTTCTTCGACCTCCTTCCCCTCCAGGCGTGCATCACCAAGACCCAGGTGGCCAAGTCCAAGTTCAAGGAGGGCAGGCTGTTCGTGTACAAGGCGGACTACAAGCAGGGCTTCCGGATCCACCACAGCTACTTCGAGGACGGAGAGGAGGAGGGTGTGTCGCAGACAGTCAAGCTGCAGAAAGGGAAGAGGACGGCCTACAACCCCGAGATCTTCGACCTGTCTGTCGTGGAACTTCCTGTGAAGTACCCCCAGGGAGTGGCCTTGCGGCAGGACAAGTTGACCGACCTCAACCACCTGCTGCAGTTCATCCCTCTGTCTCACAAGGGATGGTACCAGGACTTGTTTGCTGCCCAGGGACTGCTGGCTGCCGCTGAGGAGGAGAACAACCCTGACGACCCAGAAATTCAAGATGACGACTTGCTGGACTACTAGAGTGCAGACGAAAGTGTCACAGCATCTTGCTGTGGCCACCAGCCTTACGTAAGTTTTTTTAAATCCCCAGTCAACCCGACTTAGTGGGTTGAAGGGGGATTTAAAGGGTTGGTAAATCCGCTAAGGGCATTGCCAGGATCAAACAGACGTATCCTGGTAATGAACTTAACTGTCTCAAGCCAGTGTAAAGGATGAGAGCCAACTATATTCATTGAATACAAAAAAAAATTCGTTTCTTCATAATGTTCTTGAAATAGCGGCTTTCCATTAATACTTACCAGAATGCATGCACAAACATAAAATTATCAGCATTACACACTGTTAGTCATAGCAGGACGTCAAAGTTATGGTAGGAGTAATAACGTGCCGGTAATGAGTAAGTTTTATTTTCTACGCTCGGAAAAAAATTCATAAAAAAATTATTTATGTACCAATCTTCATGAAATTTTCACATTATTAACAAAAAAAATTCCCGATATTGTTTTCATTTAATGAAAACAATATCGGGAAAAAAAAACTATTACCTACGGTATGCGCGTTAATTAACGCGTAAGTCATCCACCCAAAATCGTCACCTATCACTTCGAAACCTACATCCCCAAACAGAACTACCCAAGACCTTTCAAATGATGTATAATACTTACTTATTTAAGGGTATCTATTGTGCGCAATCAGTGTTTAACTTTGAGCGCGTTTTTTTCGGAATTTCCATTTCTCCGTTACGTCGTTGTTGCACCGCGCGCCTCACTTACAAAAAGGGATAATAGCCATTTTCTCAATATTGTTACTTACACAAGGTAATAATAACCATCTTCTCAATACAGTAAAAGTCCAGTCTTTCGGAAAATCTGATTATCCGGCAGTTTTTAAAAATAGTCCCATTCCAAAAGCTTCATGAACTTTCGGCACATTTTCCAATTGGTAACTTAACAGAAACGGCAATTTTGAAACAGCGAGTCCGCGACCTAAGTTGAGCTGTCTCTTCCCACATTGTCACAAACTTGACTCCGCCCATAAGGCTTACTGGCTATATAGCTACGTGTGTGTTTGAGCGAAATGGTATGAGTGGCGGCGAGTACAGTGGGAACGAGTTTATCATTTATTTTTTGTTTTCTCCTTGTACTTGACTCCTGTGTGTGTGTGGTGTTTGACCGTGTTTCCAGACTCTTGGTGTTGGTGACCTGGTGTTGTCCTCGGGGTGAACTTGGCTCTGATTTTCGTGTTGTGAAAATGGCTTCGGCAACTGGAAAACTTACTAATGTTATGAAGAAGCGTTCTCATAAGGTCCTACCAATATCACCAAAGCTGGAACTATTGAAGAAACTGGAGGCTGGTGTGGGAAGAAAAAAATTGATGGAAGAATTTAATGTGAGCTCTTCCACTATTTATGATATAAAAAAACAAAAGTGTGAGCTCTACAAGTTTGTTTCAAAAGGTCTGAGTGGTTCCTCAATCGAACGTAAGGTTATGAAAAAGCCTAAGTTGTATGAGCTCGATGAAATGTTATACAAGTGGTTTTTGGTGCAGCGGTCTGAAGGAAAGTCTGTTTCAAGCCCACTAGTAATAGAAAAAGCTAAAATGTTTTATGAAAGCATGAAGATAACTGAAACATGTGCATTCTCGGATGGTTGGCTAAGAAACTTCAAGCAAAGACATGGCATCAGGAAACTGGATATTAGTGGTGAAACCTGTTCTGTCGATGCTGATGCTGGCCAATGCTACAGTGCAACCTTTACGGATCTGGTAAATGAACATGGATTACTGCCCTGCCAAATCTATAACGCCGACGAGACTGGCCTGTTTTATAGGAGTTTGCCAGAAAGGACTCTAGCTGGGGCTGGTGAAAAGTCGGCAAAAGGATTCCAACGAAACAAAGAGCGTTTGACAATGCTCACGTGTGCCAATGCTTCCAGGACTCATAAGATAAAACTGCTTGTGTTAGGCAAGTACAAGAATCCAAGGGCACTGAAAAATGTGTGGCACTTGCCGGTATGGTAGGATTCGCTGAGTAATGCGTGGAGGACTGCAGAAATCTTTAGTCGCTGGTTCCATAATTATTTTGTGCCAGTGGTGAAGGCTAACCTTGAAAAGGAGGGGATACCTGTTGATTCCAAGGTTGTCCTCCTCCTAGATAATTGTTGAGTACATCCTCCTGCAAGCCAACTCGTCAATGGGAACATTTTCGTCGTCTATCTGCCACCAAATGTCACCTCTTTGATACAGCCCATGGACCAAGGAGTCATACAAAAATTCAAGAGTGCATACCGGGCATCATTTGCAAGAAATATGTTAAATACTAACCAGGCTGTCACTGAATTTCAAAAGTCTTTTAACATCAAGGATGCAATGTTGATGGCTGCCATGGCTTGGGGTGACGTGGCAACATCAACTTTGCAGCGATGTTGGCGGAAACTGTGTCCAGAGGCAATGTTCCAAGACAACGACGAGGACGAGGAAATGTTCCATGGCTTTGGTGACAAGAGGAGCAGCGAGTTTCCAAGTTTGCTTAAAGTTGTTGAGGGTGTCCCTAAAACAAATGTTTTGAGCAAACTTACCGAAACCGATATTGCTGAGTGGGTGGAAGAAAATGCACCAATAACCGACGAACCGGCAGACAACCAGCTAATATTAAGTGTTACACAAGCTGAAGCTCTGGAGACTATTAAACACAGTGATGATGATGATGAGGAAGAAGAAGAAGAAAAGCAAGAGAATGTGTCATGGGCAGAAGCGGAGAAAAACCTTCGTACAATTCTCAGGTTTGCTGAGGGATCCTCTCACTTCAGTGCTGCTGAAGTGATGAACTTACACCTGCAGTACCGGGACTTTCAAACAAATTGAACATCATCACTGAAGCAGGTGACACTCCATGATACTGAAGCAGGTGACACTCCATGATACTGAAGCAGGTGACACTCCATGATACTGAAGCAGGTGACACTCCATGATACTGAAGCAGGTGACACTCCATGATACTGAAGCAGGTGACACTCCATGATACTGAAGCAGGTGACACTCCATGATACTGAAGCAGGTGACACTCCATGATACTGAAGCAGGTGACACTCCATGATACTGAAGCAGGTGACACTCCATGATACTGAAGCAGGTGACACTCCATGATACTGAAGCAGGTGACACTCCATGATACTGAAGCAGGTGACACTCCATGATACTGAAGCAGGTGACACTCCATGATACTGAAGCAGGTGACACTCCATGATACTGAAGCAGGTGACACTCCATGATACTGAAGCAGGTGACACTCCATGATACTGAAGCAGGTGACACTCCATGATACTGAAGCAGGTGACACTCCATGATACTGAAGCAGGTGACACTCCATGATACTGAAGCAGGTGACACTCCATGATACTGAAGCAGGTGACACTCCATGATACTGAAGCAGGTGACACTCCATGATACTGAAGCAGGTGACACTCCATGATACTGAAGCAGGTGACACTCCATGATACTGAAGCAGGTGACACTCCATGATACTGAAGCAGGTGACACTCCATGATACTGAAGCAGGTGACACTCCATGATACTGAAGCAGGTGACACTCCATGATACTGAAGCAGGTGACACTCCATGATACTGAAGCAGGTGACACTCCATGATACTGAAGCAGGTGACACTCCATGATACTGAAGCAGGTGACACTCCATGATACTGAAGCAGGTGACACTCCATGATACTGAAGCAGGTGACACTCCATGATACTGAAGCAGGTGACACTCCATGATACTGAAGCAGGTGACACTCCATGATACTGAAGCAGGTGACACTCCATGATACTGAAGCAGGTGACACTCCATGATACTGAAGCAGGTGACACTCCATGATACTGAAGCAGGTGACACTCCATGATACTGAAGCAGGTGACACTCCATGATACTGAAGCAGGTGACACTCCATGATACTGAAGCAGGTGACACTCCATGATACTGAAGCAGGTGACACTCCATGATACTGAAGCAGGTGACACTCCATGATACTGAAGCAGGTGACACTCCATGATACTGAAGCAGGTGACACTCCATGATACTGAAGCAGGTGACACTCCATGATACTGAAGCAGGTGACACTCCATGATACTGAAGCAGGTGACACTCCATGATACTGAAGCAGGTGACACTCCATGATACTGAAGCAGGTGACACTCCATGATACTGAAGCAGGTGACACTCCATGATACTGAAGCAGGTGACACTCCATGATACTGAAGCAGGTGACACTCCATGATACTGAAGCAGGTGACACTCCATGATACTGAAGCAGGTGACACTCCATGATACTGAAGCAGGTGACACTCCATGATACTGAAGCAGGTGACACTCCATGATACTGAAGCAGGTGACACTCCATGATACTGAAGCAGGTGACACTCCATGATACTGAAGCAGGTGACACTCCATGATACTGAAGCAGGTGACACTCCATGATACTGAAGCAGGTGACACTCCATGATACTGAAGCAGGTGACACTCCATGATACTGAAGCAGGTGACACTCCATGATACTGAAGCAGGTGACACTCCATGATACTGAAGCAGGTGACACTCCATGATACTGAAGCAGGTGACACTCCATGATACTGAAGCAGGTGACACTCCATGATACTGAAGCAGGTGACACTCCATGATACTGAAGCAGGTGACACTCCATGATACTGAAGCAGGTGACACTCCATGATACTGAAGCAGGTGACACTCCATGATACTGAAGCAGGTGACACTCCATGATACTGAAGCAGGTGACACTCCATGATACTGAAGCAGGTGACACTCCATGATACTGAAGCAGGTGACACTCCATGATACTGAAGCAGGTGACACTCCATGATACTGAAGCAGGTGACACTCCATGATACTGAAGCAGGTGACACTCCATGATACTGAAGCAGGTGACACTCCATGATACTGAAGCAGGTGACACTCCATGATACTGAAGCAGGTGACACTCCATGATACTGAAGCAGGTGACACTCCATGATACTGAAGCAGGTGACACTCCATGATACTGAAGCAGGTGACACTCCATGATACTGAAGCAGGTGACACTCCATGATACTGAAGCAGGTGACACTCCATGATACTGAAGCAGGTGACACTCCATGATACTGAAGCAGGTGACACTCCATGATACTGAAGCAGGTGACACTCCATGATACTGAAGCAGGTGACACTCCATGATACTGAAGCAGGTGACACTCCATGATACTGAAGCAGGTGACACTCCATGATACTGAAGCAGGTGACACTCCATGATACTGAAGCAGGTGACACTCCATGATACTGAAGCAGGTGACACTCCATGATACTGAAGCAGGTGACACTCCATGATACTGAAGCAGGTGACACTCCATGATACTGAAGCAGGTGACACTCCATGATACTGAAGCAGGTGACACTCCATGATACTGAAGCAGGTGACACTCCATGATACTGAAGCAGGTGACACTCCATGATACTGAAGCAGGTGACACTCCATGATACTGAAGCAGGTGACACTCCATGATACTGAAGCAGGTGACACTCCATGATACTGAAGCAGGTGACACTCCATGATACTGAAGCAGGTGACACTCCATGATACTGAAGCAGGTGACACTCCATGATACTGAAGCAGGTGACACTCCATGATACTGAAGCAGGTGACACTCCATGATACTGAAGCAGGTGACACTCCATGATACTGAAGCAGGTGACACTCCATGATACTGAAGCAGGTGACACTCCATGATACTGAAGCAGGTGACACTCCATGATACTGAAGCAGGTGACACTCCATGATACTGAAGCAGGTGACACTCCATGATACTGAAGCAGGTGACACTCCATGATACTGAAGCAGGTGACACTCCATGATACTGAAGCAGGTGACACTCCATGATACTGAAGCAGGTGACACTCCATGATACTGAAGCAGGTGACACTCCATGATACTGAAGCAGGTGACACTCCATGATACTGAAGCAGGTGACACTCCATGATACTGAAGCAGGTGACACTCCATGATACTGAAGCAGGTGACACTCCATGATACTGAAGCAGGTGACACTCCATGATACTGAAGCAGGTGACACTCCATGATACTGAAGCAGGTGACACTCCATGATACTGAAGCAGGTGACACTCCATGATACTGAAGCAGGTGACACTCCATGATACTGAAGCAGGTGACACTCCATGATACTGAAGCAGGTGACACTCCATGATACTGAAGCAGGTGACACTCCATGATACTGAAGCAGGTGACACTCCATGATACTGAAGCAGGTGACACTCCATGATACTGAAGCAGGTGACACTCCATGATACTGAAGCAGGTGACACTCCATGATACTGAAGCAGGTGACACTCCATGATACTGAAGCAGGTGACACTCCATGATACTGAAGCAGGTGACACTCCATGATACTGAAGCAGGTGACACTCCATGATACTGAAGCAGGTGACACTCCATGATACTGAAGCAGGTGACACTCCATGATACTGAAGCAGGTGACACTCCATGATACTGAAGCAGGTGACACTCCATGATACTGAAGCAGGTGACACTCCATGATACTGAAGCAGGTGACACTCCATGATACTGAAGCAGGTGACACTCCATGATACTGAAGCAGGTGACACTCCATGATACTGAAGCAGGTGACACTCCATGATACTGAAGCAGGTGACACTCCATGATACTGAAGCAGGTGACACTCCATGATACTGAAGCAGGTGACACTCCATGATACTGAAGCAGGTGACACTCCATGATACTGAAGCAGGTGACACTCCATGATACTGAAGCAGGTGACACTCCATGATACTGAAGCAGGTGACACTCCATGATACTGAAGCAGGTGACACTCCATGATACTGAAGCAGGTGACACTCCATGATACTGAAGCAGGTGACACTCCATGATACTGAAGCAGGTGACACTCCATGATACTGAAGCAGGTGACACTCCATGATACTGAAGCAGGTGACACTCCATGATACTGAAGCAGGTGACACTCCATGATACTGAAGCAGGTGACACTCCATGATACTGAAGCAGGTGACACTCCATGATACTGAAGCAGGTGACACTCCATGATACTGAAGCAGGTGACACTCCATGATACTGAAGCAGGTGACACTCCATGATACTGAAGCAGGTGACACTCCATGATACTGAAGCAGGTGACACTCCATGATACTGAAGCAGGTGACACTCCATGATACTGAAGCAGGTGACACTCCATGATACTGAAGCAGGTGACACTCCATGATACTGAAGCAGGTGACACTCCATGATACTGAAGCAGGTGACACTCCATGATACTGAAGCAGGTGACACTCCATGATACTGAAGCAGGTGACACTCCATGATACTGAAGCAGGTGACACTCCATGATACTGAAGCAGGTGACACTCCATGATACTGAAGCAGGTGACACTCCATGATACTGAAGCAGGTGACACTCCATGATACTGAAGCAGGTGACACTCCATGATACTGAAGCAGGTGACACTCCATGATACTGAAGCAGGTGACACTCCATGATACTGAAGCAGGTGACACTCCATGATACTGAAGCAGGTGACACTCCATGATACTGAAGCAGGTGACACTCCATGATACTGAAGCAGGTGACACTCCATGATACTGAAGCAGGTGACACTCCATGATACTGAAGCAGGTGACACTCCATGATACTGAAGCAGGTGACACTCCATGATACTGAAGCAGGTGACACTCCATGATACTGAAGCAGGTGACACTCCATGATACTGAAGCAGGTGACACTCCATGATACTGAAGCAGGTGACACTCCATGATACTGAAGCAGGTGACACTCCATGATACTGAAGCAGGTGACACTCCATGATACTGAAGCAGGTGACACTCCATGATACTGAAGCAGGTGACACTCCATGATACTGAAGCAGGTGACACTCCATGATACTGAAGCAGGTGACACTCCATGATACTGAAGCAGGTGACACTCCATGATACTGAAGCAGGTGACACTCCATGATACTGAAGCAGGTGACACTCCATGATACTGAAGCAGGTGACACTCCATGATACTGAAGCAGGTGACACTCCATGATACTGAAGCAGGTGACACTCCATGATACTGAAGCAGGTGACACTCCATGATACTGAAGCAGGTGACACTCCATGATACTGAAGCAGGTGACACTCCATGATACTGAAGCAGGTGACACTCCATGATACTGAAGCAGGTGACACTCCATGATACTGAAGCAGGTGACACTCCATGATACTGAAGCAGGTGACACTCCATGATACTGAAGCAGGTGACACTCCATGATACTGAAGCAGGTGACACTCCATGATATGTTGAAGAAAGCTGCAAGAAGAGCCTTGTCAGTTGCCTCTACCTCCCAATCCTCATCATCAAGTCCTGCCTCATCCATTGCTTCAGAACCACCAGTGGAGGACTTAAACTTAGAAGAGGAAGTTGATGATCTTGAGGTTTCTGCTGGATACAGTTTCTCCCAGCAGTAACTCGCATCATCATCCTGTTTACATATACAAATCCTACACCTAGGTTAAGGTAAGAGTCCGTTTCTTCTGTCATTAAACACCCTTAAAACACGTTACTTATTAAAGGTTTTAGTTTTGATGTTCGACTTGAATGAGATTTGTACTTCATGTGTAAAAAAGTACACTCTCGAATGCATCCGTTCTTTCGTTTTCAGGCTGGGAATCCCCCTCACCCCCTCACCCCCTCACCCCTCACCCCCTCCCCTCACCAACCCTCTCGTGGTGTGAGTGTGTGTCACCCACGTCACGTCACGTCACGTCAGCTGTCATCACGCACTTCATTGCCTTAAATTTGCATTGGCTACAGTCTGTTTGTGTCTTGTTTTCTAGTAAATATTTAAACAAATATACTTTGTATTAATATTTCATCAGCTCTAATATTAAATAGTATTAAAAACACTACTGTAGAAAAATCATGCAGTTACTTACACAAGGGAATAATAACCATTTTCTCAATATTGTTACTTACACAAGGGAATAATAACCATTTTCTCAATATTGTTACTTACACAAGGGTCGGGATAATAGCCATTTTCCCAGTATGTCTGCTTGCTCTTCAGCCAATGACAGTACAGGATTGGGAGGGTAATGTTTACAGCCAATGAGAATGCTTCAACCATGAGAGTAACAGGCTTCTCCAGCAAATGAGACACAGCTTACTGTACTGTACCCACTTTATGCCAATGATAGATCGTGTCCAAAAGCGTGTAGGTAGAACAGCAAAAGCGTGTAGGTAGAACAGCAAAAGCATGTAGGTAGAACAGCTGGTGATGTAAACATTGGTGGACAGTGAATGCCTCTTTTACACATCAACTGTTCCCTCTTTTCTTTTTATTTCCTTCCTGTTTGCTGTTACATCTCTCTATCACCTTTTTCTGGCACTATACCACCTCCATGTTGACAAGCCGTATATCCATCAATCAATCAATCCTTTACACATGGGTTGTAGGGTATTCACAAGGAACTGGTGTATTTTAGCAATGTTATTTGTGTTATTAAACAATATTAATAACTGAGCAATGGTTTCTAGCAACACTGCTAAGTCCATCACTAGTGTAAGTGGATCAGACGAGGTATGCCACCGGGCAATCACTGTGGTATATTGTATTAAATATGGGCATCAGTTATTCAATATTTGTAAACGTGGTTTCTGCTCAGTGTTTGGCCTTTGTAAGAAACGTGTGGAGAAAACTTTATATAAGCCAACCATGACAGCTATACCAGAAAGTGATAAACTTGGTACTCACACTCCCACCAAAAAGAAACCAGACATGGTTGTGGAATGTGTGTGCGAACACATCCATTCTTTGCCTACAATGACTTCACATTACACTCGTGTCAAATCACCTCATCATAGATACAGTACAGTTGCCCAAGGAAAGACGGCAACCAAATTTACTGGTGTGTGGTAATATCTGGCAGGTGCTCCAAAGTAAACACTGGTATTTTATCAATGGATCACTCAAGGCCTATAGTTGTAAGGATGATTGTAATTAGCTAAAGCTATTGATAAAGGAAATAAAGTATTACCAGACACCTTAGTTCTGTGTTTTGACTTACAACAAACACTACCTACTGTACAACAAAACTATCAAGTCCCATCTCCTACTACAAAAGGAAACTATGGACATATAATTTTTACATCTATAAACTGCAGACCAGAAAATCTGTGATGTATGTATGTGTGGGATGAAGTGAGTGGTATATGTGGTAGTGTAAAAATTATGAGTTGTTTAATTAAATACATACATGATCACAAACTACAATGTCAAACTAAGTTGCTGCTCATTTCAGACAATTGTGTAGGCCTAAAAAAAAATATATATGTGGTTCTTACATGTCTGAGGTTTATACACTTAAGGAATATTGAACAGAAGCTGCGTAAACATACAACCATCATTACAAAACATGACTATTTTCATCTTATAAAAGAAATGAAGCGGGAGGATTTGTTAGATGTGTGTGTGTGTACTTCAGAACTACATAACAAAACATAAAGAAATGAAGCGGGAGGACTTGTTAGATGTGTGTGTACTTCAGAACTACATAACAAAACATAAAGAAATGAAGCGGGAGGATTTGTTAGATGTGTGTGTGTGTACTTCAGAACTACATAACAAAACATAAAGAACCTGAGATGGGATACAAGATTGATTTAACATATGCTGAAGATGCACCTACTGTACCTACACCTACAAACTCCAGAACAGTAAAGCACGTACTGTATCTACAAACAGGACATCTTCAGTCTCCACACCGTTAATCTTGTACCCAAATACACAGCTCCAATACCCCTGACACCTGGTAAGATTAAGGGACCCTGTATTGTAGTCAGAAAATTGGAGGTAAATGAGTCCTTCAATTATTGCCACGAAACACTACCCATATAGAAGGAGCTTGTTTCGTGGCATAGTCAGAAGGAAACAGAAGCCTCCAATTTTCCTACACGATCACAGGGACCTTAAGGATCTCAAGAGTTTAATGGAGCACATCACTCCCTGAAGTAAAGGGAAGTACTTGGAGGATATTCTCTGTCAACAAGAGAGTGGCAACAGTGGCCTCCATTACCAGTTATTGGATGAACACAACACTGACAATCACCTATTTGAGTTCAACTATTCTCTGTCAACAAGAGAGTGGCAACAGTGGCCTCCATTACCAGTTATTGGATGAACACAACACTGACAATCACCTACTTGAGTTCAACTATTCTCTGTCAACAAGAGAGTGGCAACAGTGGCCTCCATTACCAGTTATTGGATGAACACAACACTGACAATCACCTATTTGAGTTCAACTATTCTCTGTCAACAAGAGAGTGGCAACAGTGGCCTCCATTACCAGTTATTGGATGAACACAACACTGACAATCACCTATTTGAGTTCAACTATTCTCTGTCAACAAGAGAGTGGCAACAGTGGCCTCCATTACCAGTTATTGGATGAACACAACACTGACAATCACCTATTTGAGTTCAACTATTCTCTGTCAACAAGAGAGTGGCAACAGTGGCCTCCATTACCAGTTATTGGATGAACACAACACTGACAATCACCTATTTGAGTTCAACTATTCTCTGTCAACAAGAGAGTGGCAACAGTGGCCTCCATTACCAGTTATTGGATGAACACAACACTGACAATCACCTATTTGAGTTCAACTATTCTCTGTCAACAAGAGAGTGGCAACAGTGGCCTCCATTACCAGTTATTGGATGAACACAACACTGACAATCACCTATTTGAGTTCAACTATTCTCTGTCAACAAGAGAGTGGCAACAGTGGCCTCCATTACCAGTTATTGGATGAACACAACACTGACAATCACCTACTTGAGTTCAACTAGTGTACACAAGTAAGTGTCATGTTATTTACAGTAAGAAACACTATTATATCTGATAAAACTGTATGGGTGTTACACTTTCTCCCATAAATATTATAATAATACATTACCATATTATAAGCAATGTACAGTATCGTTTTAGCAATGTACAGTATTAACAATGTACAGTAACGTTTTAGCAATGTACAGTATTAACAATGTACAGTATCATTTTAGTAATGTACAGTATTAACAATGTACAGTATTGTTTTAGTAATGTACAGTATTAACAATGTACCATAAACACACACAATCACTTAAGAAAATCACCAGCCTATGTTTTCTTACTCTTTAAATGTTATACCATTATGATTAATGTTATTGTTATAAATTTAATATTTTACAATTGTAGTCTGACAATTTATTCTATTTCTCACACCAATTTTTTATAAGTGTGGTCATGGTCTGTGTGTGAACTGTGTGTGTGTGAACTGTCTGTGTGTGTGAACTGTGTGTGTGTGAACTGTGTGTGTGTGAACTGTCTGTGTGTGAACTGTTTGTGTGTGAACTGTGTGTGTGTGAACTGTGTGTGTGTGAACTGTCTGTGTGTGTGAACTGTGTGTGTGTGAACTGTGTGAACTGTGTGTGTGTGAACTGTCTGTGTGTGAACTGTTTGTGTGTGAACTGTCTGTGTGTGAACTGTTTGTGTGTGAACTGTCTGTGTGTGAACTGTGTGTGTGTGAACTGTCTGTGTGTGTGAACTGTCTGTGTGTGAACTGTGTGTGTGTGAACTGTCTGTGTGTGTGAACTGTCTGTGTGTGTGAACTGTGTGTGTGTGAACTGTCTGTGTGTGTGAACTGTCTGTGTGTGTGAACTGTCTGTGTGTGTGAACTGTGTGTGTGTGAACTGTCTGTGTGTGTGAACTGTCTGTGTGTGAACTGTCTGTGTGTGAACTGTCTGTGTGTGTGAACTGTCTGTGTGTGTGAACTGTCTGTGTGTGAACTGTCTGTGTGTGAACTGTGTGTGTGTGAACTGTCTGTGTGTGAACTGTTTGTGTGTGAACTGTGTGTGTGTGAACTGTGTGTGTGTAGGGAAATTAAAAATTATGTGTGTGTTTCACCTTTTACAATACAGTACTGTACTCATTTTTGGTGTATTTTATTTTTACCAAATACAGGTATAAATAAGTACAGAATTATACTGTATGTTCACACCACAATAATATTTGTTTTTACCACATTTTCATTACTTCATTTTTCCTCATTTTCTCACAATGAAATATGTCATAAAAATTTTACCGTTAAAATTGTCTTGGAAATGTCTCTTAGTTTCCTGGCCTATCAATGGGGTGTGGGAGTAGGGGACAGGCTTTGGGGGGAACTGGGGGTGTGTGGGAGTAGGGGACAGGCTTTGGGGGGAACTGGGGGTGTGTGGGAGTAGGGGACAGGCTTTGGGGGGTTAGGGGTGTGTAGGAGTAGGGGACAGGCTTTGGGCGAACTGGGGGTGTGGGAATAGGGGGACAGGCTTGGGGTGGGTAGAAAGCCTGCCCCCCTATTCCCACACACCCCTAACCCCCCAAGCAGAGTTTTGGTAAATAATGTGTAATGTTAATTATTGATACATTTTTTAACCTGAACTGAAAAAACCCCTATACAATAAATAATGGTAAATTTATAGTACACTCTGCTCTCTTTTTGTGTGAGTTTAAATTATGTGAATTTGAAATAGTGCGTATCATGAAAAAAATTAAATGAATGCAATTTACACGAACTCTTAAAATAACACGAACAAGGAGGCTCCATTTTCAAGTTAAAGTACCATTATTTATTATGGAATAAGCCTGTCCCCCTACTCCTGCACCCCCCAAAACTCCCCCAAGCCTGTCCCCCTACTCCTGCACCCCCCAAAACTCCCCCAAGCCTGTCCCCCTACTCCTGCACCCCCCAAAACTCCCCCAAGCCTGTCCCCCTACTCCTGCACCCCCCAAAACTCCCCCAAGCCTGTCCCCCTACTCCTGCACCCCCCAAAACTCCCCCAAGCCTGTCCCCCTACTCCTGCACCCCCCAAAACTCCCCCAAGCCTGTCCCCCTACTCCTGCACCCCCCAAAACTCCCCCAAGCCTGTCCCCCTACTCCTGCACCCCCCAAAACTCCCCCAAGCCTGTCCCCCTATTCCCACACCCCCTGTACAAAAATATTTAATCACATTCTTAAATTTACATTTTTGATGCATAAATAGATAAAAAATATCTATGATTATCTACATTGTTCTGTACATGAATTGAAAGAATGGATTAAAAGAATAATGAAGACATAGAGGTGATATTGTTTTATTTTATTTATCTCAAATTAAAATATATAAATAAATAAGTTAATATGAGAGAGAGAATGTGCCAACACGGTTTGTTTACATTATCAGCTGTTTTATCTGCTTTACAAACAAGTTACTCCAACAGAAGTTACAGCTTAGAGAACTTTAATAATATGTGTCTGTCTGTGTGTGTGTGTGTGTCTGTCTGTGTGTGTGTGTCTGTCTGTGTGTGTGTGTGTGTCTGTCTGTGTGTGTGTGTCTGTCTGTGTGTGTGTGTGTGTTAGATATAAAGGTGTTCTCATGCCTTATAATTAAAAAACATTTCACCTAAAGGTCTAACACCCATAGTTTTAAAACATTTGAGGTCCCTTACTGGAGCTCTATGAATTCTCCAAACTACTCCAGGCAACAGATTCCCTATTCGAAACACTGATGCGTTCTGTGGCCTGGATTATTTGGAGGGTTCATAGAGCTCCAGTACATACCTATTTATGTATGTATATATATATGTGTATTTTGTGTTAATTTTTGTACATACACTTTTTTTTTTTTTTTCAATTTCGTCTCCCTCGTAAAAATTCTTCGCTGTAACGGACAAATGGATTTAACGGACACCATATCCCACATTAGTCCGTTAAATCGAGTTGTTGTTGTTGTTTTTACTGTACTTGTTTTTCCACGTGTTCGTCTTTTCTTCTTGGCAGGACATTTGTTGCTCAACCTATACCTGTAGGAGAAGACAACAACAACAGTGATGTGGAGCTGGATGATGATGTGGAGTTCCCGGATGACAGTGATGTGGATGACAGTGGTGTGGATGACAGTGATGTGGATCCGGATTATGTACAGGAACAACCCCTCATTCCTACTACCGGTACGTCACGTAACAACAAAAAAACACATTTATTTATTTATTTAGTTATATATTTATTTATTTATTTAGTTAGTTAGTTATATATTTATTTATTTATTTATTTAGTTAGTTATATATTTATTTATTTATTTAGTTAGTTAGTTAGTTATATATTTATTTATTTATTTATTTATTTATTTATTTAGTTAGTTAGTTATTTAGTTATATATTATTATGTTATATATTTATTTACTATTATGTTATATATTTATTTACTTATATATTATTATTATGTTATATATTTATTTAGTTATATACAGTATTATTATTATTATATATATTTATTTAGTTATATATTATTATATATATTTATTTAGTTATATATTATTATATATATTTATTTAGTTATATATTATTATATATATTTATTTAGTTATATATTATTATATACATTTATTTAGTTATATATTATTATATATATTTATTTAGTTATATATTATTATATATATTTATTTAGTTATATATTATTATATATATTTATTTAGTTATATATTATTATATATATTTATTTAGTTATATATTATTATATATATTTATTTAGTTATATATTATTATATATATTTATTTAGTTATATATTATTATATATATTTATTTAGTTATATATTATTATATACATTTATTTAGTTATATATTATTATATATATTTATTTAGTTATATATTATTATATATATTTATTTAGTTATATATTATTATATATATTTATTTAGTTATATATTATTATATATATTTATTTAGTTATATATTATTATATATATTTATTTAGTTATATATTATTATATACATTTATTTAGTTATATATTATTATATATATTTATTTAGTTATATATTATTATATATATTTATTTAGTTATATATTATTATATATATTTATTTAGTTATATATTATTATATATATTTATTTAGTTATATATTATATTAAATTGTGTACTTGTCGTTTACAGGGAGTGTGAGCAGGATTCAACGTGATGATGATGACTATGATGATGACTATGATGATGATGATGATGATGATGAAGACATGACATCACCCCATCATGCTGAAGACAAGACATCACCCCATCAGAGAGCCAGACTTCCCAGGATGTGGAAGAAGGAAGACATCACACATCTTCCTTTATCTGAATATCAACATCCAACGCCTCAATTCCTTCAACAACCAAATGAATTCTTTATACAAATGTTCCCTAAAGAGTTATTGGAGGATATAGTGTATCAAACTAATCTATATGCTCAACAAATGGATGTTAATACCACTTTCTCTATTAATATGGAAGATTTAATGGTGTTTATGGGTATTATTCTATATATGGGTGTGATGCATTTACCTTCCATTAATGATTACTGGGCATTAGACACCAGACTACCACAAGTTACTCACTATATGACATCTAGGAGGTTTAAACAAATAAGGACATTACTTCATTTCAACAATAATGAAAATGAAAACTCATCCACTGACAGGTTCTATAAAGTAAGGCCTTTATTTACAAGTATCACCCAACAGTTTCTACAAGTAAATTCAACACCTACACAGATAATTGATGAAGTAATAGTTGGTTATAAAGGAACAATGGCTGGGAATCTTCGTCATTATATGCCGGACAAACTTGACAAATTTGGATACAAGTTGTTCTGTCGTGCCAGTAGTGATGGTTTTATTCATGATATAGTAATGTATCAGGGACTTACAACCTTCAGTAATCACCCCATGGACTTAAGTCAAGATGAACAACAACAAGTAATGAGTAGTAAACTTATACTTGTCCTTGTTAAGACCATTCAAGACCTCAAGAATACTACCATCTACGCTGATAATTATTTTACCAGTATCCAATTAGTAGAGTTTTTGATGGCTAAGTATGAGTGTCGGTATGTGGGAACTGCAAGGCTAAATCATACTGGTAACCCACCACTCATGTCTAAAAAAGTAATGGAGATGAAGTCAACACCAAGAGGAATACTAGACTATGTATCCAGTAATGGTATCCTTGCTATGTGTTGGAAGGATAATAAACAAATAACTATACTATCATCTGATGTAGGAGTTGAACCAGTCTCTACTACCAAGAGATGGAACAAAGACACCAGGGAGAAGGTAGATATTCAATGTCCTGCTGTCATAAAGGAATATAATAGGAATATGAGAGGTATTGATATATCCAACATGCTCACACATCTCTATAAATCTCCCATGAAGTCAAGACGTTGGTATATCCGACTGTTTGGTTACGTTGTTGATCTTTGTATTAGTAATGCTTGGGTTTTATACAAGAGAGATGCTATAGCTCTCTTGGAAAAACCCATGTCCCTCAAAAACTTCCGGCTGGAGATTAGTACATTCGCCCTTAGTCACAAGAACAGACCTACAAGGATAATTATCAATACTCCTCAGCCATTTGTTCTGCCAAGGAGAGGACAGAGAACTAGTCTACCATCAAATAACCTGAAGTATGACTGTTCCAAATTTCACTGCCCAGTGTTTGTCAAGCAAAGGATGACCTGTAAGTTTTGTTCAACCAAGGATGACACACACCGATCTAGATGTATGTGTAAAGTGTGTCAGGTGTCTCTCTGTCTCACTGATAGTAGGAATTGTTTCAGAGACTTCCATACTGTTCCTCCTTCTTCCTTATCACCAGCCTATACATCACCAGCCTATACATCCACAGCCTCTACAACCACAGCCACTACATCCACAGCCTCTACATCCACAGCCTCTACTACATCCACAGCCACTACATCCACAGCCTCTACATCCACAGCCTCTACATCCACAGCCTATACATCCACAGCCTCTACATCCACAGCCTCTACTACATCCACAGCCTCTACATCCACAGCCTCTACTACATCCACAGCCTCTACATCCACAGCCTCTACATCCACAGCCTATACATCCACAGCCTATACATCCACAGCCACTACATCCACAGCCTCTACTACATCCACAGCCTCTACATCCACAGCCTCTACATCCACAGCCTCTACATCCACAGCCTCTACATCCACAGCCTCTACATCCACAGCCTCTACATCCACAGCCTATACATCCACAGCCACTACATCCACAGCCTCTACTACATCCACAGCCTCTACATCCACAACCTATACATCCACAGCCTCTACTACATCCACAGCCTCTACATCCACAGCCACTACATCCACAGCCTCTACTACATCCACAGCCTCTACTACATCCACAGCCTCTACATCCACAGCCTCTACATCCACAGCATCAACTCCTTGAATCATGTAAAGGAAAAAATAAAGTCATTGAATGGGATTTTACTTGTTTCATAATTTATTGTATGATCAATAATCGTTTTTTGGGAAAATTGTCAAGAGTAAAAGTGTCTTAGAAAGGGCTGTTCTATAAGATACTAAAAGGATTTTTTTTATATCTCTGCTGCTTATATGAGTGACTGACAAAGGGTTTATATATGATGAATAAAATAGACCCTAAAATACCACCTTGTTAGACACCAGTTGAATTATTTTGAATGAAATATTTCTGACCTTCATATATTGTGTATGTGTGCGTGAAAATGTGTGTGCGTGAATATATGTGTGTGTGTTAGTGAGTGAAAGTGTGTGATGTGTGTTTATATTATGTACTATGATGTGTTTGTTATTAGGTCCACATATAACATAAAAATATAATTTATCAAGGATATAATTTATCATGTGGTGAAGGGGGTATGGGAATAGGGGACAGGCTTGGGGGGGGGGACTGGGGGTGTGTGGGAATAGGGGACAGGCTTGGGGGGGGGGGGAATAGGGAGACAGGCATGGGGGCTTGGGGGGGGTGCAGGAGTAGGGAGACAGGCTTGGGGGGGTTATGGGTGGGTGCGGGAATAGGGAGACAGGCTTTCTACCAACCCACTCAACCCCAAGCCTGTCCCCCTACTCCCGCACCCCCAGTCCCCCCTCAAGCCTGTCCCCTATTCCCACACTTAGAGTTTACTGCTATTAGAGATGAGAAGAAAATATACTTAGGAAATCATAAGTATTAAGGCCCGTAGTTTTAAAAAATTTGAGGTCCCTTACTGGAGCTCTATGAACCCTCCAAAATAATCCAGGCAACAGAACCCTCTCTCTCTCTCTCTCACACACACACACACACACACACACACAGACCCTTACTGGAGCTCTATGAACCCTCCAAAATAATCCAGGCCACAGAACCCTTCAGTATTTCTAATAGGGAATCTGTTGCCTGGAGTAGTTTGGAGAATTCATGGAGCTCCAGTAAGGGCCCTCACTTTTTTTTAAAACTCAAAAATTTTCTTGCTATTAATATATGCCACTAATTTATTTTTCATCAATTATTCACTTTTTTTCTTTTTTTTCCTATATATTTTTTATATATATATTTGGAGAAAAGAAAAAGGTGTAAATTGTGGGATTATTATTGGGGTTAATTTTGGGGTGTGGATTATTTTGTGCACAGGCGTGATATTTGTAGTTTTAAAATGAGAGGGAAAATTTACCAGTGGTTATTGATTGATAGATAGATAGATAGATAGATAGAAATAGATAGATAAATAGAGATAGATAGATAGAAATGGATAGATAGATAGACAGATAGAAATAGATAGATAGATAGATATATAGATAGATAGAAATAGATTGATAGATAGATATAAATAGATAGATAGATATAAATAGATAGATAGATAGAAATAGATAGACAGATAGAAATAGATAGATAGATAGAAATAGATAGAAATAGAAATAAATAGATAGATAGAAATAGATAGATAGATAGACAGATAGAAATAGATAGACAGATAGAAATAGCGATAGATAGATAGAAATAGATAGATAGACAGAAATAGATAGATAGACAGAAATAGATAAATAGATAGATAGAAATAGGTAGATTGAAATAGATAGATAGATAGAAATAGATAGACAGATAGAAATAGCTAGATAGATAGAGGCTATAGTGGAACACAAATTTTGAACACATTATATGTTATATTTTATTATGTGGACGGAGATTTCATATATATATATTTTTTTTTTAATTTTGCAAACATTAATCAGGTTTAGGTCGACCTGCTAACTCATTAATGGTTTGCTATATTTTCTTGGTATTGTTTTTAGTTATTGAAAATATTAAAATACTTGGCTGCTCTAATTAATTTTGTAAGATGGATGGTTTCTAATTTGTACATTTTAAATTATTTTCTTCCAGAGGTAAAAAAAAAGTGTGTAAACCTGAGGAATAGAGCTGTAACGTGGCCAAGAAGAAACGTAATCTTGGTGAAGCTTATATCAGTGTCAAAACTGGTAACCTGATTCCTGCTAAAGTAATGGGACCACCGTGTTCTGATGGATGCTACGACACAATACCGTTACCTACACGGGAATGTATGTTCAAGCAGTTCTGGGAAGTTGGGGATTATATGGTACAGAAATCATTTCTCCAGAAACAAGTGAAGCAAGTGCCGGTAAAGCGACACCGTAAAACCAAAACCCCAGACAACCCAGGCAAAAGGCGAAGTTATAATCTGCAGTATACACTGACAATGTCTGGTACATCCTACCCTGTATGTAAGAAAGGTTTCCTCAATATACTGGGGATTAAGACAGGACGAGTGGAGACAGCTATAAAGACTGTCAATGCTGCAGGAATCACACAACCTGACAAACGGGGTCGACGTCCCAGGACTACATACACAGTTTCCCTACAGTGTCAAGCCACTACACACCACCAGGGCAATAACTCCACATCACAGGTACCTTCAAAACAACCTGAATAAACAAACACCGCCCTACAGAACACATTGTGAAGGAAAGTTTGTATGGAAAAATCTTTAATAAAACCTTACACCGTCTGGCCTGGGATGCACAAGGAGGTCAAGAACGTGTTTGTCACCTACATCCACTGCCAAGGTGTAAAGGTCCATGGGTCGCCACACACACACACACACACACACCCATCCCACCATATATATAGTGCACCGCCGAGGGAACTACCAACCACTTCCTTACCGACTGTGTGTGGTATAAGACGACCACCTACCATCCCACCAGCAACGGTATGGTAGAGAAGCTGTACCGGCCAACCACACCTTATACCTTACACCTTATACCTTACACCTCACCACACACACACACCAACACAGCCAGCCATCCATACACCAAACACCAAACCACCTCACCCCTCTACACCACACCACAATGTATCACACCACACACACATCCTTCCTGCCACTACACACACACTCTCACCAGTACACACACACACACACCAGTACACACACACACACTCACCAGTACACACAAACACACACACCAGTACACACACCAGTACATGTACATACACACACACACACCAGTTCACACACACACACACCAGTACACACACACTCACACTCACCCGTACACACACACACACACACACACACACACCAGTACCTAATATAACACCTTTTCCTTCCAACGTCAACCTCACATTTATCTATGTCATGTTGGAGTTATCGTATTTCATAATAAAAGCATTTCAGTCAGTCCTTTATTATATCACTCCTTCTCTTTTTTCTACCAACCTTCCCATTCTTTTTCAACGCTTCCTATTCTCTTTCCTATCCTTCCCATCCTCTATCCATCCCTTCCCATCCTCTATCCATCCCTTCCCATTTTCCCAGTCAAGGAAAATAGGAAAAAAGATGGACTTAATTAGATTTACGTAAATTTCACATTCACTTTTCCACCAAATTATAAATAAACGAGACATATACGAGTGTGTAAACTCTGATATTTGTGTTTGTTATTGTATTATAAGGTCGTATAAACTATATAACACCTATATGACTCGTAATGAGCTAATAATAACAGTAACATAATAATCATTCGGTTTCAGCCAATCACCGATCAGGTTCAAGTATTGATTTTTTGAGGTGGACCAATCAGAGAGAGTTACAATAAACAGCGCTTAATTTGAACTTTTATTATATATGTATGTATGTGTATGTATGTATGAGTGTATGTATGTATATATGTATGTGTATGTATGTATGTATGAGTGCAGTATGTGGCTGGAGAGTGGAGATACACACACACACACACACACACACACACACACACACAGAGTGATGAGTTACAATAGGCGTTTACTTTGAACTGTTATTATGTTTGGTTTTGGTGTTTCTCAGACGTTTGTTTGCTTTAATAGGGTGTGGGAGCAGGGGATAGGCTTGGGGGGGGGTGTAGGGGGGTGCGGCACATGCTTGGTGGGATTTAGGGGGGTGCGGGAGTAGGGGGACAGGCTTGGGGTGGGTAGAAAGCCTGTCCCCCTATTCCCACACCTCCTTTAACGCTAAAATAAAGGGTTGACATTTGTGAAGGATATATGCTTGTTCCTGATGGACTGATGAGTAACTGTAATAAAGGTCAAAATCAGAGTGTAACTAGCACAATGTGAACCTAAAGTACACTCGTGATACCTGACCACAGACGAACAGCACACACACACACACACATATATGTACCCTGCATTCCAACTCAGCCTCTATATGTGTACTGGGTGCATGGGGGGAATGAGCAATAGCAGTCAGAAATTATGTATCACGAGTATAGGTGTGGTGAAGCAATTAAGGAAAACTTTTAAACAAGGAAATGTCTGTCAAGAGTTGACAATATTACGGTAAGTGTAAGTTGTCTATGTAAGTACAGCCATGGCTGATAGTGCTTGACCATGAAGGGTCCAAGGAGTGTTGGAGAGCAACTGAACTGAGTTCGAAAATATGAGTCTTCTAAACCTCTCTCAATGTTGAGAATGGTTTGTAAAATTCACTTGATGGAACTGTGTTCAGTTGCTCACCAACACTCCTTGTACAGCTCCGGACTGATCAATGGTCCACACTTCTTCCACCCTTGCCTTGGTGTGGGCCTCAACGGATATGGTATCACTGACAGGTGGAGGGGGGAGGGGAGAAATGTGGGCGGAGTTATATAGGGGGGGTAGCGTTACCAATGTTGAGCCATCCAGAAATTTGAATCCCGAACCACTTGTGATCATGGATGTGAACCACTCACTTGAAGGTGGTAGGAGAGGAGGGGTTGGGTTGGGGAGAGAGGGGTAAAGCTTCACCAGTGATCGAGATGGAGAGAATTATTGGATCAAGTAGCTAAATGTTTTCTACTGTAATCTAAATCCAACTCTGATGCTGCATTCCATGGGATATTCTTTATTATTTGAAATGAATCCAGATTTTACCTAATATAATTAACACGACACCAGTTTTTTATGACTAATATATCAAGCGATGCACCACCTACCCAGTGTTAAGTTACATTTCAAGTAAATCCTTTATTTTTATCCTGTATCATTTATGACATTTTCTAAGAAACGTTTATTGTGTAACTGGTTACCAAAGGATAATAGTTATAGTGTAAGATGTTAATTACCTAATAACTACTCCATCTGTTCTTCCTCACCCCGTCCTCCCTTATTCAATTCACTGTTTCCTCTCCCTCCATCCCACCATTCCTTTACTCTCCATCTTACCACCACTACCATCATTCTGTGTGTTGCTGCATAATCTGTTAATGCGCAAACACGACCACAATAGAAATAAAAGCGATATTTGGTATGCAAATACAATCCGTTATATATGACGAATATATTTATTACCTTTATTTATTTATCTGAGGTCAACATCTAGGCCAGCCATTCAGACGCCCAGTATAGTGAACCAATCACTAGATTTAGAGGATATTGTGTCACAACTATTGTTATTACTAATTAAAACAGGGAAAAATTGAAATCAGACATTTATTGGTTATTGTTTACATCTCCACAAGTCCTCGTCACGAAGCATTCAAACCCATAATCCAACTGGGTCTGTAGGCACCACACTGTAATTATAATAACCACAATTATAATAACTGTTAACTTATTATAACCTGAAGTTTATACTTTAACCTCACGTTTGCATTAAGCATGTGTAATGTTTGTTTTGTTTTCTTATTATTATTATAAGCACCTATATATGTATTGCTTTAGACCCTTAGCCACGATGATATACAGTATATACACTATTTATATACACTTCTATGAAGATATTAAGGCTTGAAATACTGTAGATTACATATTTCATTGTATTACTCATCAATTTGTTGCTAGTATCGTGTTCAACCACCCTCCTTCTCAATGACAGCCTGCAGTCGCTCGGGCATTGAGGCACCATGCCTCCTCACTGTATAATATATATGGTTTTCCCCGAAAAATCTCCCACTGTGTTCTGGTGTGACGTAACAAATCTGCTGTGGTTCTCTGTTGTTCTGGCTCCCACGTGTTAACGATAGAACCTCATACATTTTCTATAGGGTTCATATCGCAGTCTTAAATAGACAAATCTATCACCTGCAAATCATCATGAGCAGTAAACCATTTTTGAACTTTCCTCGCCATATGGATAGGGCATCGGTCGTGTATAGGACAGATAAGGGTAAGTAGTTGAAAAGAAATTAAAAACATTTAGAATATGTGCTTCATTATATTGCATTTGATCGATCTATTAAACAAAGACACTGTCTGTTGTTCACCCCCGTAGAGAGATACTGATTATAATTATTATCCTTTGGATATTAAGCAACAAATAACGGAGCCGAGACAATTAATTTTCTGTCTTCAGCTTTAACTGTATTCTTTTCACCCCTCATGCTGGTAGTCCCCCTCTTTATCACCTTTTCTCGCCGTAAAATAAACTTAATACCTATATCTTTCAAGTAACTGGCAACCTCACACAACCTCCTCTCCCCTGTCTTCTCTCTCTCTCTCTCTCTCTCTCTCTCTCTCTCTCTCTCTCTCTCTCTTTCATCCTTCCTTGCCTTCTGTAATATTCTTTATCTTTTCTTACTCATAATTTTAACCTTCTCATTCGTTCTTTCAAAGTTTAATGACATAGGCCTTTCTCCCTTATCACCCATAGTCCTTCAAATTTATGCAAGCAAAAGGATATGATAATAGTTATGTAGAATATATATATATATATATATATATATATATATATATATATATATATATATATATATATATATATATATATATATATATATGACGGTGTGCAATCTTCCAACATGTTTTCCATTGTGACCTGGTGTGACTGATGCCCCGAGGTGGCTGATACCTCTGTGTTCATGGCAGGAACTCTAACCGCTGCGTATAGTGTCACGTGACACAAGTTTGTCTTTTAACTACTTTATTTTGTGTTTTCTTCACTACAGTTAAAACTATATAGTTCACAGATTTGACAAATAATACTCATGTCAGTACGCCACCGTCTCAGTTGACGGAGAGGAACTATGTGATTCGGTACTTTCAGATTCATTCATTTCAACAGTTGACACAATATGGAACTGTTGGTCTGTCCTGAGTAACAATGTTTACTGTCATCCATATAAAAGACAACTGAACCACTGTCGTTTCTCGTTGATGTATAAATATCTTATGTATTTATGGTGTAGTAGTCATTATGGTTTTATTCTTACCTCATCAATCCATGTCTGAGTTTCGGGAAGTGGGGGCAAGAGATGGGAAGTTAAGAGGATGCTGTCTGCTAAATTGGAGCTATATGCATCCTCCAAACTTTGCCACGAAACTGATCCCTCATAAGAAACACCAAGGTCGTCTGCTTTCTGGCATAGTCTGGAGTATTCATGGAACTTCAATTTTACAAGACGATATAGTGTTCCCTTAAATGTATAGCCTACTGTGGTTAGAAATTAGTTCCCTTAACAAAATTACCTTTCGTCACACCAAGATTTACTCTATGTGGATAGATTATCTTTACGAAATCATATTTATCTTGTAATATAGACGATAAGGATATCTCTACCCAGGATCAAGAAAATACCCATTTATCAATTCCACTCATAACCTACCGAAATGTTCTGGAACGCAATAACGCTGACGTGCATATGTATAACATTATTGTCAATAAGCTGGGTCTAGAATTATTACTATTCATTAGTACTATCTTCAAGTAGAGAAAATTCATCTTTTCATCTCACTGGCTTGCGATAATTATCACCGTCGTCATCCCTGATATTTCCTTAAACTCTACGATATGACATCCAAGTCGACCGTGTTAAGACATATATAGCTGGTATTGTAATATGCATGAATATTGTAAGCTTATGTAATTTGAAACCCTGTGGGAGTAGCTTGTCCTATGTAGCCAACACCGTATGGAAAACATGTTGAAAGATTGCACACCGTCATATATAGTGTGGGCTGGTTACTCCATTGAAACAGTAGCATCCTTTGTTGTGCAATAAATGTTAATTTGTTTATATTGTTTTCATTATATTTGGTTATCAATAACATTCTGAGAACATAATTCTCTAGTTGAGCATAAAACATTGTTTTCAGTAGCATATAGAGAGATACATGAGAATTACGTTGACTACCATTACTGTCCTTGTGGTCCATATTGTGTCACATGTTCTGCACAGTAATGCTGGATGTAAGTAAAAGTAAGTTTATATATCTACATATATATTTTGATAACAAATGGCCATAATTCAGACTAGCAACATACTGGCAAATGGCAATACATGAAACCAATATTCCTTCTGATTTAAGAAGGCGAAATGCTGTGGGTGGGATTATGCAGGCAAGAATGTGTATCTGCCAACACCTTTGTTCTACATAACTATTATCATATCCTTTCGCTTACATAAATTTGAAGGATTATGGGTGATAAGGGAGAAAGGCCTATGTCATTAAACTTTGAAAGAACGAATGAGAGGGTTTAAAATATGAGAAAGAAAAGATAAAGAATTTTTCAGAAGGCAAGGAAGGATGAGAGAGAGAGAGAGAGAGAGAGAGAGAGAGAGAGAGAGAGAGAGAGAGAAGACAGGGGAGAGGAGGTTGTGTGAGGTTGCCAGTTACTTGAAAGATATAGGTATTAAGTTTATTTTACGGCGAGAAAAGGTGATAAAGAGGGGGACTACCAGCATGAGGGGTGAAAAGAATACATGTAAAGCTGAAGACAGAAAATTAATTGTCTCGGCTCCGTTATTTATTGCTTAATATCCAAAGGATAATAATTATAATCAGTATCTCTCTACGGGGGTGAACAACAGACAGTGTCTTTGTTTAATAGATCGATCAAATGCAATATAATGAAGCACATATTCTAAATGTTTTTAATTTCTTTTCAACTACTTACCCTTATCTGTCCTATACACGACCGATGCCCTATCCATATGGCGAGGAAAGTTCAAAAATGGTTTACTGCTCATGATGATTTGCAGGTGATAGATTTGTCTATTTAAGACTGCGATATGAACCCTATAGAAAATGTATGAGGTTCTATCGTTAACACGTGGGAGCCAGAACAACAGAGAACCACAGCAGATTTGTTACGTCACACCAGAACACAGTGGGAGATTTTTCGGGGAAAACCATATATATTATACAGTGAGGAGGCATGGTGCCTCAATGCCCGAGCGACTGCAGGCTGTCATTGAGAAGGAGGGTGGTTGAACACGATACTAGCAACAAATTGATGAGTAATACAATGAAATATGTAATCTACAGTATTTCAAGCCTTAATATCTTCATAGAAGTGTATATAAATAGTGTATATACTGTATATCATCGTGGCTAAGGGTCTAAAGCAATACATATATAGGTGCTTATAATAATAATAAGAAAATAAAACAAACATTACACATGCTTAATGCAAACGTGAGGTCGAAGTAAAAACTTCAGGTTATATTAAGTTAACAGAGTTATTATAATTGTATGACACCAACGTGTTCATCATTTACAGTGTGGTGCCTACAGACCCAGTTGGATTATGGGTTTGAATGCTTCCTGACGAGGACTTGTGGAGCTTTCACCTATACTGACAAAGTCATATAAACAATAACCAATAAATGTCTGATTTCAATGTTTCCCTATTTTAATTAGTAATAACAATAGTTGTGACACAATATCCTCTAAATGTTGTGATTGGTTCACTAACACTGGGCATCTGAATGGCTGGCCTAGATGTTGACCTCAGATAAATAAATAAAGGTAATAAATATATTCGTCATATATAACGGATTGTATTTGCATACCAGATATCACTATTATTTCTATTGTGGTCGTGTTTGCGCATTAACAGATTATGCAGTAACACACAGAATGATGGTAGTGGTGGTGGTAAGATGGAGAGCAAGGAATGCTGGGATGGAGGGAGAGGAAACAGTGAATTGAATAAGGGAGGACGAGGTGAGGAAGAACAGATGGAGTAGTTATTGGGTAATTAACATCTTACACTATATAACTATTATCCTTTGGTAACCAGTTACACAATAAACGTTTCTTAGAAAATGTCATGAATGATACAGGATAAAAATAAAGGATTTACTTGAAATGTAACTTAACACTGGGTAGGTGGTGCATCGCTTGATATATTAGTAATAAAAAACTGGTGTCGTGTTAATTATATTAGGTAAAATCTGGATTCATTTCAAATAATAAAGAATATCCCATGGAATGCAGCATCAGAGTTGGATTTATTACAGAAGAAAACATAATAAAGGCGACAGTCAGCTTTGTTCGTTTATAATCTTTAGCTACTTGATCCAATAATTCTCTCCATCTCGATCACTGGTGAAGCTTTACCCCCTCTCCCCAACCCAACCCCTCCTCTCCTACCACCTTCAAGTGAGTGGTTCACATCCATGATCACAAGTGGTTCGGGATTCAAATTTCTGGATGGCTCAACATTGGTAACGCTACCCCCCCTATATAACTCCGCCCACATTCCCCCCCCCCCCTCCACCTGTCAGTGATACCATATCCGTTGAGGCCCACACCAAGGCAAGGGTGGAAGAAGTGTGGACCATTGATCAGTCCGGAACTGTACAATTCTTACAGGTGATGAAAAGTAAATATAAATTGCTGTACAGTACTTTGTGTCTCATAATCCTTTAAAAGAAACAAGAAAGATTTCTTACCTTTCACCTGAAAGTTGCACGAGATCTGACAGCAACATTGAGCCCACGTTCTCGTCCTGCTCGACACTCTGGGACACGGATCTGTGAAGTAATATAATAGTTACCATTACAATGTAGCCATTGATACCTCATTCAAGAATGGTCCATAATACTCTAACTTAACATAATCTACCCATATATATAACAACTAAACCTGAAGGAGCCACATATAACAGATAATACCATTCTTATTACTTATGGATAAAACACTGGACCACATTTGACCTACATGCATATACAGTAATATCGTTATAGCATGATAATTACTGAATGAGGCATTTTAGTTCAATGGTTGTAATTGACATGGGGCATCTCCAGTTTGTATGGTTGAAGAATCATATTCCATAATTCTGCTTCAGATGTCCACCGATAATTTCCTAACAATTAAAACATTGTATGCCTATTTTTTCTTGTCTTAATTCTATTTTTCATATTGTGAGGAGATGACTGTTTTTTTACCTGAGTTGCCCGGACCTAACCTACTAATCAAATCAAGACCGATGCAGATTCCGTGTACCTAACCAGGCAACTTACCGGAACCAAAGTTGTTATTGATACAGAATACCAGTAACTGTTTTTTTTGGCTCGGATCGCACAGCGTTACCACATCCAGCTAGATCCCAGAAATTTGCCCCAGTCACTTTATGATAGTTTACACCAGTTATATCCTGTTATTTTGTCCGAGTTAGGTCCCAGTATTCTGCTGTGGTCTAGGTTAGGTCAGGTCAGACTAATTTACAAATTATAATAAGTTTGTAATAATATATTCTATCTCCGATACAAACACCGATATATCTGCATAAAAGGTCCACGTGGCAAACCTTTACAATCTCCGATATAAACACCAATATATCTGCATGAAAGGTCCACATGGCAAACCTTTACAATTTGTATATATTTCACAAGGGGACAATGTAATATGTTCATGTGTAATTAATTTAAGAGGAGGTTGCACTTATTTTTGGTATAATAGCATATAGAAAATTTCAACTGTCCAGAGCCTAAATTAAGTGTTTTCCTGCCATTGTAAACATTGGACAGTCCCGGTAGTCTGCCTAGGTTAGGTCCCAGTAAGGGTAAAAAAAGTCATCTCCTCTAAATATTATGGGCAACAATCAATGGAACCAGTACAAATATGTGGATTATTTTTACAAGTGGTCACAACTCAATTTGAAAATGTTTAATATTACCAGTGTTTATATATTTCACTGTTACAACGCCAAAAAATATTGCAATCTCGTATCAAATTCAATTCACATATTATTACATTGTATCATCTTGAAATGTACATATTAAATGTACCACGTGGACCTTTTATTATGCAAGTAAACTGTGCTAATTACCAAAAAATTCCTTAAAAAAAGCATACAGTAACGAAGAATTACTTCAACAATTACCTATGAAGCTATCTCACATCCAACAAGGCCTGGGCTGCATCATCATTTTCCAGGACTTCCGACATCATCAAAGCGAAATACTGCTTTCCAGACGCTTCTCCTTCCATGATAAACAAAGAACAGAGGAACAATTAAAAGCTTTTAAGGTTACTCAGAGATTGCGGTGAAGCAAGGTTGCTTGTATTGGCAGAGGCGAGCACACACGTGGAGTCTTCTATTAGCTAGTTAGCAGGGTAGCACAAGGGAACACAGGTGGGCAATGGGCAGGTAGTGAGAGTGTTGAGCCCGCGCTCACCCCTTTTATGATCTCGCCAGCAGGTAGGGATGCTAGTTAGTACTAAATAGACTTAAAATAGGTGGAATAGAGGTGAGTTGCGCACGCCGGATTCTACAATAATAATCCACTTTGTTTACAAACTTTGTTTTGTTTCTGCCCAATCCGTATCTGGACGACGAGAACACAGTTTCTACGTATTTGGTCAGTTCTCGTCACTGAAACCAAGCGCTCCCAAGACGGTTTCGGTACCCCAATCCTCCGCTTGGACGACCAGATGACGGCTTAAATAAACAAAGGATATAATAATACAACACTGATATGTAACAAATGCATACTCCACTACCACCACTACTACATGAACCACTACCACCTCCACTACTACATCAACTACTACCACCTCCACTACTACTATTACATCAACTACTACCACCTCCACTACTACTATTACATCAATCACTTCCACTACTACTACCACTACTACCATCACCATTACTACCACCACTACCACCGCCACCATCACTACAACCTCCACTAATACCACCACCCCTAATACCACCACCACCTATTCCCGCACCCCCCAAAACCCCCACCCCAAGCCTTACCTTACCTAATGTAAATAAATAATAATAATAAACGGTTTATTGGACAGAGTGCAGCCCTGAGGCTGAAAATATACATACATAATAAATTGATATAATGGACATAATGGATGAATAGGGTGAGATGTGTAATATATATACAAAGATGATACATGAATGAATAGAGTGGATGATTACTTATTTATTATATTTGTGATGGTAGGAATAGGACTATTTTTGTATCTGTCCGTTCTCGCTTTGATGGGTTTCAATTTATTATAGTGACGGGCTGCCCTAGATGGAGGGGGCAGGGTGGGGGGTAGAAGTGGACGGAGTCTGGGGTGTAGCAGCAACTTTTCACCAAAGGTCTGAAGGTCACGGTGGTGTCTTTCTGTCAGTGAGGGTAGCTTAAGGGAGATTAGCGCCTGGTCGTAGGTAGTGTAGGTGACCCCCAATATAACTCTACAGGCTCTCTTTTGTACCCTCTCCAGCCGGCGTTGTTGTGTGATGGTTAGTGATGATGAGAAGGCTGGAGATGAGTAGGTCAACTTGGGTAGGATGAAAGTAGTATATATATCCCTGAGTTGTTGATGTAGGGCACCCAGGGACTTCATTGTTTTTAGCATGTAGAGTCTGTAGGTGGTTGCCTTGATGATGGTGGTGATGTGTTGCTTCCAATCCAGTTTATTATCAATGGTGACTCCCAGAAGTTTAGTTGACTCAACCAGCTGTAGTGAGTGAGAGCCAATAGTGACATTAGGTGGTGGTACTGGAGTGGTGGATGTACTGATGTGCATCACTACACTCTTGCTTTGGTTGATGGTGACACTATTTTCTCTGGTCCAGGATTGCAGGTGGTCGAGGATATTCTGTAGATGACTGTAATCAGGAGAGTCATTGTTAATAGTGACTCCTACTGTAGAGTCATCCACATACTTCCAGCGGTGTGGTGTGTCAGTGAGGGCATCGTTAATTAGTAGCATAAAGCAAAGAGGGCCCATTTTTGTTCCTTGGGGGATGCGTGTGTGTGTGTGTGTACGGTAGGGATGTGTGTGTTTGTATGTATGTATGTGTATGTGTGTGTGTACGGTGTGTGTGTGTGTATGTACTGTATGTGTGTGTGTACCCTAGTGTGTGTTGTTTACGGTAGGGGGACAGGCTTGGGGAGGTTTAGAGGGGTGCAGGAATATGAGGCATGCTTGGGGTGTGTGGCGGTAGGGGACAGGCTTTCCCCCCCCCCAGCCTGTCCCCTATTCCAGCACCCCCCAAACCTCTCCACCCCAAGCCTGTCCCCTATTCCCGCATATATAGTCTATCTCTCAACCACTGCCCCACCCCTACTGCCTTGTGGGATATCCTTTGGGTAGGGAAAGGCTACGGGAGCTAACCCCGAAAGAAGAACCTGCTGTGGCGCCCAGCATAGGCAAGGCCCGACATATTGTGATCTCTGGCAGGCTCCTGCAACCTCTTCAGCGAGCGGTCGTCCTGAGTAACGCTTGCCAATGCTATACACTGAGGATGGCCAAGATAGTGGAGGACAGGATTGCGCAAATTGTCATCCACTTTAATATATCATAGCGCAGGCTACTGTTCTGCATTCTCCATTCTCTATACTCTCTACACTTTCCCTATTCTCTCTGCACTCTTCCTATTCTCCTGTCATCAACATCATCAACATGAAAAAGTCCTGCGGCGATGGGGATGGAGCGGTGGGCACAGGCTGTGGGTGCAGCTGGAAGTGTTTAGCTCCTAACTGCAAGTAGGCGGTGCAAGGGTGATGGTCGCTGAGAACTGAGGTAAGGCGGCAAGTCTCTTCGGCAGCTCCTTGCATGACTGAGCAGTTCCTGCGATGCTCACCCCACATGGGGAGGGACCTAGAAAAGGTGGTCCAAAAATTGCCCGCTTTAATAGTTCCGGATGGTTAACTGCAGGCCATCAGGACACCTCTATTTTGCAGTCGACAATTAAAAAAGAATAAAAATAAATCCCTACTCATTGCTGCCTGGAACGTCAGGACACTACTCGACCGTGACGAGAACATCTATCGACCCAAGAGAAGGACTGCATTAATAGCTCACGAGCTCCGCCGTTATGATGTTGATATAGCAGCCTTAAGCGAAACACGACTGAGCAGCGAAGACTCTCTGATTGAGGAAGGAGAGGGGTATACCTTTTTTCTGGAAAGGTCTCCCTGAAGATGAACGGCGGATTCACGGGGTCGGATTTGCCATCAAAACCTCTCTCCTACGCCAAATTCCAGACTCGCCAAATGGAATAAATGAACGACTAATGACATGGCGCATACCCCTGAGTAAGGGGAGATATATTACCATCATTAGCGTATATGCCCAACTCTTGTCGCAAGTGAGCAAGAGAAGGATAATTTCTACAGTTCCTTGGAGACATGCCTGCAAGAAATTCAACACAATGACAAAGTTCTCCTACTTGGTGACTTTAATGCTAGAGTTGGCCATGAACATAATATCTGGCCTGATGTACTAGGCAAGCACGGGGTTGGAAAAGTCAACAACAATGGCCTGAGGCTACTCACCCTTTGCTCTGAACACCAATTAAACATCACAAATACAAATTTCGAACTAAAAATAAAACATAAAACAACATGGCAACATCCTCGATCTGGTCACTGGCACCAATTGGACCATGTAATAGTATGTCAATCAGACAGAAAAGAGGTTCTTATAACAAAAGTCATGAAAGGGGCCGAGTGTTGGACAGACCATCGTCTACTCCGTTGCAAAATCAGACTGATTATACGACCTCAGCAACGACGGCACCCACCTATAAGAAAACTGAATATTCAGGCCCTGGAGGACCGTGAAACTTGCACATCCTTCAGAGGCAAAATGGCTAAGTTCCTTGCTAAAACCCAAGAGGACTATTCCATTGAAGCCAAATGGCAGCACCTTCTTTCTGATCTATCCCAAGCTGCTGCAGACACCATTAGCTGTAAAAAACACAAAGACCAGGACTGGTTTGATCAGAATGCTCCTGGTATTCATCAACTTCTAGAGAAGAAAAACAGAGCTCATGATGCTTATCTAAACAACCCCCAGTGTGAAACACTTAAGTCTCAGCTCACCAACATTAGAGCCGTAGTACAAAGGAAGTTGAGAAGCATGGAAAATAATTGGTGGCATGCCAGAGCTATCGAACTCCAACAACTTGCTGATGCCAATAACACACATGGCTTTTACAACGCAGCAAAAAGAATATACGAACCAAAGAAACACAACAGCCATTCAGTTAGATCTGCAGATGGAGACAGTCTCTACCAAAATAATGATCAGATCCTCTCCAGATGGCCAGAGCATTTCAGCAATCTGCTTATTCAAGCAAACCCCACAATGCCTCATATACTGGATACATTGCCTAACCTCCCTTTTTTGGAAACACTAGATAAAAACCCCAAAACTAAAAGAAGTTCTCACTGCCATCGGTGCCCAAAAAATAACAAAAGCCCTGGACCCGATGGTATTCCAGCAGAAATTTTCAAAAAGGGAGGTTACCTCCTAAAAGTCCGTATATACGAGATGATCTGTCAAATATGGACAGATGGGGAGGTACCCAAAATTATGAAAGATGCCAACATTGTAACCATCTTCAAGAAAAAAGGTGACAAAGCTGTATGTGGCAACAATAGAGGTATATCTCTCTGGGAAAATACTGGCGAAGATTATGCTCTCACGCCTAGTCACACAATTAACTGAACAAAATCTCCCTGAGAGCAAATGCGGCTTTAGAAAAAACAGAAGCACAACAGACATGGTCTTCTGTCTTCGACAGCTTCAGGAGAAAGCAAGAGAGCAAAACGTCGATCTGTTTGTTGCTTTTGTCGATTTGACAAAGGCATTTGACACTGTAAACCGTCCCCTCTTATGTGATATACTAGAAAAGATGGGAGTTCCACCAAAATAACTGACGGTTTTAAAACAATTACATGACGGGATGAAAGCCCGGGTCCAGGTCTGTGGCTCACTGTCTGAACCCTTTGATGTGAGGGTGGGGGTTAAACAGGGATGTGTGCTCGCCCTTGTTCTTTTTAACATTTATCTGCTGGCTTTGACCCAGCTGGCCCATGCTGCCTTTGGGAGAGATGCTAGTATTACCATACAGTACCGGCTAGATGGCAGTCTTTTTAACATCCGTCGCCTCCAGGCCAGAACCAAAGTCTCCTCCACTCAAATAATAGAATTACAGTATGCCGACGACTGTGCCATTATTGCACATGATGCTGTAGCACTGCAAGCCATGATTGATACCTTCTCATCCACTTACTCTGCATTGGGTTTAAAAATTAACGCACAGAAAACTGAAATCTTAGCACAGTGTATAAACCCCCCAGAAGCACCTTTCCACTTCCACATCAATGGTGATCCTATAAAAACCATAGACAATTTTACATACCTTGGCAGTGTTGTCTCCTCTGACCGCTCTCATGATTTAGAAATTCAAAGAAGTGTATACCTTGCCTCCACTGCCTTTGGCCGCCTAAGAAAAAGGGTCTTCTCAAATAACAACCTTCGAGTAGACACCAAGGCCGCAGTGTACAGGGCCGTTTGCATATCCACACTACTATACGGCTCTGAGGGATGGACCTTATACAGACGTCACATTAACATCATTCAAAAGTTCCACATCCGATGCATCCAAAGGATTGTCGAAGTGACATGGAAAGATAAAGTCACCTACGAAGAGCTTTACCATCGGACTCAGACCTATAGTATAGAAACCCTTCTAGCGCAGCGACAACTACGCTGGTTAGGTCATGCCATCAGAATGCCTCAACATCGACTCCCAAGGCAAATTCTATATGGCCAGCTAAATGAAGGAGGCAGAAGTGCTGGCGGTCCAAAGAAACGCTATAAAGATCAATGCAAAACCCTTCTAAAGAGGTGCAACATGCAACCCCAAGATCTAGAGACACTGGCGATGGACAGGAAGATCTGGAGAACTGCATGTGTAAATGGAACCACCAGAATCGAACAGGAGATTTCAAGGAAAAGAACAGAAAAGAGAATCCAACGATACCAACGAAACCTAGGAGCCGTACCTGTGGGACAATATCCCTGCCACAGGTGTGATAAAGTGTGTGGCTCTGGAATTGGACTGAACAGTCATCTACGGTGGCACCAACGAAACAACCCTTGATCATCGTCTTCACTGTCGTCATCATTATCACCATTGTCATCTGCAGAGCAGCGTCGTCATCGACAACGATGGACTGCCAAGAAGAGAAGAAGAAGTGTTGTTTACGGTAGGGGGACAGGCTTGGGGGGGTTTAGAGGGGTGCGGGAATATGAGGCATGCTTGGGGTGTGTGGTGGTAGGGGACAGGCTTCCCCCCCCCAGCCTGTCCCCCATTCCAGCACCCCCCAAACCCCTCCATCCCAAGCCTGTCCCCTATTCCCGCATATATAGTCTATCTCTTACACACAGTCTCTCTCTCTATCTCTCTCTCACAATCTAGCTATCTATTTATCTCTATCTCTCACACACACTACACACTCTATCTCTCTCACACACAAATGTAACCACACCCAATATTACCTCTCTCTCTCACACACACACACACTCTCTCTCTCTCTCTGAAATTAAAGAGAGAGAGAGAGAGAGAGAGAGAGAGAGAGAGAGAGAGAGAGAGAGAGTTTGTGGATGCGACATGACCATGCATGGCTCACAAATCCAGGGGTTCGAATCCCCCCCAACCCCCCATTGATCATTGAAAAATAGGTTTTTTATAGGTCCAAAACACTCTCCAGATTTTAGTGATCAAACCTATGTAAAAAAATTCACACTAGGATCATGGCGTGCATCGCGGACACACAGAGACACACACAGACAGAATTTCGGCTTTATGTATATAGATGTAGCAAACACAATGTAGCAAGTATTGCTTCTCACTATAGTAACACATTTGTCTTTCAGACTAGTGTATTCCACAAGCCATTAAAGCGTGTCAGCCAGTGTACTGAACGTAGAGATGCTATGATGCAGCTTCTTTACCATCGGCTGTTTTTGCACATTGTCCACTACATCAATGCCAAGATCAGTGCACACGAACAATATGGTCTCATTTCATAGGTAAATAGCCGGTGGTTACAAAATTATTTTGTTATTCTTGGAAAACATGGTACAGTATTATACAGTTTAAATAACGAATGATTATGAAGTATAACATTTGGTGTAACATAGTGCTCAAGAAGTTGAGAAAATATTTAGCAGTGCTTATGTTTTAAAATGTTGGTACAAAGATATTCTCATTGCTTGCTGATGCATATTATAAATTATCATTGGTTGCTTTTGTTTGCTGTTGTTTTCTATTATAAATCATCATTGCGTGCTTTTGTTTACAGGAATCCTTGATATGTATGGATTTGAAACATTTGAAAGGAATAGTTTAGAGCAACTATGCATTAAGTATGCAAATGAAAGATTGCAGCAAGCATTTATGCTGAAATATCTTTCAGCAGAACATCAGGTAATTATTTAGTAATTAATTGTAGCCTCTTGTGTTGTTTGAAAAAAGGCTTGAAACAAGTCTTGAATAATTATAATTATGAATATGAGTTACAAAATACTGTAGTTAATATCATTGTAATTTCATTCAGCAAATGATTTAACTTAGAATTACCTACATTTGTGTTGCAGGAAGGTTTTCTTGGAGTGGACATCCCATACACAGACAACTCCAACTGTGTCCTTGCTTTGGATTCTAAGATTTCTCTATTTACCATTTTGAATGAGGTTAGTTCCTTTATTTGCTAATTTTCTCTACAAAGACGTCATCTGGTCGTCAATCGGATACGAAGTTTGCTTGGGTGAAACCAAGCAAAAGCAAGCGGAACTGTTCTGGTCGGACAAAAGGATTCGTAGATCCACCAAGCTGTCAGCCACTGAAACCAAGACCAACAACGTATCCATCCAAGCTACCCTCAGACCAGCGATTCGGCAGCTTGATAAAGGATAAGGAGACATAACAGTAAATATGGCGGCCATTAAAGATATGACAAGTAAGCTAATAGTATTATAATACATGAATTGTAGGTGCAACAGGCTGTAAAATAGAGCAATAGCAGCACAAATAAGGCTTTAAGTATAGCAATGACAGATTAGAGCAGGTGTAGAGTTCCTATTAGTCTACCATTTCTACTAAAATAGTAGTTGTTAAAACCTCTGGAGAACCACATAATAATTATATACATTATTAATTATTATTATTTTATGTTCTCATATCTAATTTAACTTATGAGATAATGTGAATTGCTTAGGGGTTGTGTGATCCATTATTGATAATTATGTAATATTATTAATGTGAAGGGAAGTCTTATACTTCATTGAAAATCAGTTCTTGGTAAAACTATAGAATCATGCCAACTTTTTCTGTTTTAAATCAATCTTGAAATATAATAATGGAAAGGCTGGGAGAATAATTAAGGGATTTTGGTTGAGAAAAGGAAATACAAATAATGGAAAAATTGACCAAACCTATACAGGAATGGACTTTGAATTTCACCGGTTCTGACTTAAACACAGTATCACTGTAGGATATAAGAGGTCCACCTTCATGTGTATTTCAAATGTGATTGCAGTAATTTAGATCATAATAGCACATACAAAATTGCAGCTTTCCAAAGCCCAAGTCCAGGTATTACGCCCAGGTTAGGCCTGAGCAGTCGGCTATAAGTTCGGGGTAAATTTACAGAAGAACTGGGTTCACTATATTGTATATTTTAGTATCATTACTCACTATTTTGGACTATTTTAACACACTTCTCCTATATGGTGTTTCTATCGGAGAAAAGCCCCGTTTTACAAACATAATTTGGAAATTAGTCTGACCTGACCTAACCTAGACCACAGCAGACTACCGGGACCTAACCTGGGCAAACTACCAGGATATAACTGGTGTAAACTATCATAAAGTGACTGGGGCAAATTTCTGGGATCTAGCCGGATGTGGTAACACTGTGCGATCCTAGCCAAAAACCCAGTTATTGTGTATTAATAACAACTTTGGTTACGGTAAGTTGCCTGGTTAGATACACGTAATCTGCATCGGTCTTGATTTGATTAGTAGGTTAGGTCCGGGCAACTCAGGTAAAAATAACAGAAAGTCATTGCTCACAATTTGAAAAATAAAATTAATACAAGAAAATATAGGCATGCAATGTGTTACTTCAGTTTTGTGGTGGTGAGAGGGCTTCAGCCTGGTACCATGGAAGGAGAGCCATTATGACCTCTTCATCTACCACCACTGGGCCATAAACACATTCAGTATATTCCCCCCCCCCCCATCCCCCTACACAGACCTTCCCAACCTCCTGATCAAGTGTAATTTCAACTCTATTTTTTTAGTTCTTTATGTGTTCATCAGTGTGTTGTTTTGTGTGAATGGATAACAGTCGTGTTTACATTCTATCAGATGTTTTTTTACAGACACAGAACGAACAAATTGCACTGATTTTTTTTTTTAGCTTGGTCATTTTTTTCTAATGGGATTATAATTTTTATCCTTGTGGTTTTGTCGTAGGGTGGTTGTCGTAGTGGTTTTGTCGCAGTGGTTTTGTCTCAAGGGGTTTGTCGCAGTGGTTTTGTCTCAAGGGGTTTGTCTCAAGTGGTTTTGTTGCAATGGGTTTGTCTCAATGGTTTTGTCTCAAGGGGTTTGTCTCAGCGGTTTTGTTGCAGTGGTTTTGTCTCAAGGAGGTTTGTCTCAGTGGTTTTGTCTCAAGGGGTTTGTCTCAATGGTTTTGTCTTACGGGCTTTGTCTCAGTGGTTTTGTCTGTGGTTTTGTCTCAATGGGTTTGTGTTGTGTTTTAAAACTACGGGTGACAGCCCCAGTCACAGCCCCAGCCCCAACCTCAGCCCTAGTCCCAGTCCTATTCCAGCCCCAGTCTCAGCCCCAGTCCCAGTTCCATCGCCCCTCCCTCCTCACCTGATAAAAAGTTAATACCCTTTGTGGTTAATTGCCTTAATGACGTTTAGGTTGGGTGATCTGCATAAATTCAGGGTAATTTGTGTAATTAAATATCGTGTTGATGAATTTGGAGCAAAGGATTTTTCCAAACTATTCCCTGACATACATACATTGATTGGTAACATCACTCTTGAGTATATTATTATATTGGACCTGTTTCTTAGCATAGTTTAGATATATTTACACACATACAGACACACAGAGATTGACGAATGAATTGATGGTTAGACTGATGGATGAATTTACGGGTGAATTGATGGATGAATTAATGAATGAAATGATGGATGAAAACGTGACACAAATTTGTCTATTTTCAGCCAATCGTTGGTAATGCTAGAATACTTGTTAGGTAAATTTAGTATCTACTGTGGAAAACAAATTATAATATAGAGAGCTGTTCATCTCATGTTGTATTGGAAGACAGATAAACACTCCTTTACAAAATACTGTATATACAACCACTCCCTCCACTCATCTACATCTATACAACCATTCTCAATTATCTACACATACTGTATATACAACCACTCCCTCCACTCATCTACATCTATACAACCATTCTCAATTATCTACACATACTGTATATACAACCACTCCCTCCACTCATCTACATCTATACAACCATTCTCAATTATCTACACATACTGTATATACAACCACTCCCTCCACTCATCTACATCTATACAACCATTCTCAATTATCTACACATACTGTATATACTGTAGTAGATTTCTACCCCTACTATAGGCACGGGGTGAACACAGCTCTCCGGTAACACAGTTACAAGTTTATTGATGTGCAGGACTCATACATAGGTGGGACTTGGGCACACGTGGGCGAGTGAGTGTAGTGGCAAGGCGAGTTCCTGTAGAGTGTAGGCTGGATCAAGGTAGGAGAGGTGTTGACGGGTAAGAGCGGGAAAGCCAAGTGACCGGGGCATTGACCCGGAGAAAAGGGGTAGCTTGGTTATTAGTGAGGCATGCTGGGAAATACCAAGAGAAACGAAGCGGGAAGCGCAAGGAAAGGAACGGGGACTATAGGATTAAAGGAGGAACTCGCCACAACACTCCCCCTCCCCTTAGCAAAAAAAAAAAAAAAAAAAAAAAAATATATATATATATATAAATAAACAAATAAATAACAAAACTAAAAAAATAATAGGAACTAAAACATGACAATGTGCTGCTTAGGGAAGGGCAACATAATGAATAACAAATATAACAAGGACCTAAAGTTACTTTATATAACACAGATGCCCCCAGGGGACGGCAAGGCTAGGAGAATGATTTAATAATATATTGGGTAGGGATTACTGGTGCTCCACGGGCGCGGCTGGAATGTCAGGGCCAGCAACCGGCGCGGCCGCTTGATGGTCCTCCCTGATCTGGAGACGTACCCATCGGGAACAGGGGCAGGCTCGTCACATTGGTCTGGGGAGTCAGGAGGTCCAGGAGGAGGCCAGCAAGGCTGAGTTGGTGTGGTTGGTAGCTGGGGTACGACGGCTGGCCCACTTTGGTGAGAGCTGGCTGCCACTGCAGTCTCCAAGCTGCTCTGTGACTGAGGGGGTAGATAAGGGATTATGGGTGCCGAAGTATGGGGGGAGGTGGCAGGTGTGGCGGATTGAAGAGTAGGAGGATTGGGGATGTGTGGGATAGGACTAGGCAGTGTGGTAGGGGCTGGAGTAATGGAGAGGGGAGAGTCGGGGTCTGTGACAGGTGGTTCAGTTGGGGTAGGCGGGGACAGGTGGGCAATGGGATCAGGTAGCATGGTAGGATGGGCAAGTGGTAGGGCGGGCATGTTTGATATTTGAAGTGGGAGTTGGATAGGAGTGTGAGGAGGAAAACAGGTACTGGGATGGCTGGGTGAGGTGCGGGGTGGGTGGGTAGGTCGGGGAGACGTGACAGAACTGTCTTGCATGGTAGGTGGGCTGCTAGGGGGTTGTTGTACTGGGGATGGGGGGGTGTTTGAGAGGGGAAACAGGGTTTGAGGGATGGGTTGAGTTTGTGGGTAGGAGTGGATGACGGTTGTGGGATGATGCATAGGGGCAAGTTGATGGGGCGGATGATGTGGCATATGGAGTGTGGCTGCAAGGTCTGTGAGGGGTGAGTTGTGGTGTGGTGTGTGGGTGGGTGTGTGTGGCTTGTCATTGTGGGATGTGTTGGCCACCTTCACTCTTTCCCAGGACGTGACGTACGGTTTTCCTGATATTTGAAGGGTGACCGTGGCCTCCCCTCTTCCAATAACGCGATGCGGTCCAGTGTATGGCTGTTGGAGTGGGGTCCTATGTGCGTCCGTCCTGAGGAAAAGGTAAGGCGCAGTCGTGAGTATGGCGGGAATGTGTGTGTGCGTTGTGGTATGGTGACGTGTAGGTGTAGGCAAGAGAGAGGAGATAGCCGACTTGAGGGCTGGCAGGAAAGACAGGTTGGAAGTGTCGACATCGGGTGTCGTCACCTGGCCGGGTAAGCGTAAATCTTCCCCGAATACCAACTCCGCCGGGGCGTGTCCGATGTCCTCCTTGGTGGTGACCCGAATGGTGAGGAGTATCAATGGGAGGGCGTCATACCACTGGTCTGGCTGTAGGGCCCTGAACGCCTCCTTCAGCCGCCGGTGGAAACGTTCCACTAGTCCGTTGCTCTGGGGGTGGTAGGCTGTGGTCCGTTGACGGGTGGTACCGAGGAAATCCAGCATGCCTTGCCAGGCCCTCGACTCGAATTGGGTACCCTGGTCAGTTACGAGAACCGAGGGGGCGCCAAAGTTAGCCACCCAGCTGTTGAGGAAGTGCCTGGCGGTGCCCTCAGCGGTGATGTCGGCCATGGGAGATGCGGAGCACCAACGTGTAGTTCTGTCCACACATGTCAGCAGGTAGCGGTGCCCCCTCGAGGGTGGAAGGGGGCCCACTATATCCACGTGGACCGTGTGGAACCTGCTTAAGGGGACAGGAAAGTCGTGGAGGGGGGGACGAGTGTGGCGGCCGACCTTAGCCTTTTGGCACGCCAGGCAGGCCGTAACCCACTGCCGTATGTTTCTCCTCATTCCAGGCCAGACTGCCCGCTTGCTGATGAGACGGTGCGTGCCAGCTACCCCGGGGTGGTTGAGGCCATGGTAGTGGTCGAATATTATTTTTCTGCACTCCGGAGGAATATAAGGGCGGGGCTTACCACATGACAAATCACACCATGCCTTGGTTGATGTGCCGGGGACATGTAGCAATTGTAGGTCCAGGCCAGTATTACCCTGTAGTAGGTCCTGCAGCTCTTGATCTTGATCCTGTCCTTCTGCAATGGCGGCATAGTCGAGAGGAGAGGTGGAGTGGATGGCTGCCAGGGTGTGAGGTTGGGGAAGGGATCTGGAAAGGGCGTCCGCCACCGCATTGTCCTCCCCTCTAACGTGGCGGATGTCCGTGGTGAATTCAGAGATGAAAGCGAGGTGGCGTGATACACGAGGGGTCCAAGTGCCGCCCACCTGCTTCATCGCCGATGTCAGGGGCTTGTGGTCCGTACGAATATGGAACTCCCGGCCCTCGAGGAAGTGTCTGAAATGGCGCACTGCTTCGTACATAGCCAGGAGTTCTCTGTCGAATGCACTGTACTTCTGTTGAGGTGGGTCCAACCTCTTACTGAAAAAAGCGATCGGGTGTAGTAGCCCATCCTTCTCCTGTTCAAGTACTGCCCCCACAGCGTCGGCCGAAGCATCCGTGTAGATGGATGTGGGTGCGTGGGGTGTGGGATAGGAGAGTAGAGTGGCGCTAGCAATCTTTGTCTTGGTGGAGTTGAAAGCCGTCTCAGCCTGTGGTGTCCAAGATAGCTTCCGTTGGGACCCCTTCTTGGTACCCTTAATGAGGTCGTGGAGTGGTGCCAGGGCAGATGCTGCGTGGGGTATGAACCTGTGGTAGTAGTTCACTACCCCAAGGAATTCTCTGAGTTTTCTTGCTGTGGCAGGTAAAGGGAAGTCCGAGATGGCCGCCACCTTCTGTGGTAACGGCGCTAAACCTTCGGGAGAGACTCTGTGTCCCAGAAAGTCAACCGTCGAAACTCCTAGGATGCACTTCGAGGGGTGGACTTTGAGGCCGTATTGGTGGAGGCGGCGGAACAACTCCCTAAGATGCTGGAGATGCAGCTCATGGGAAGGAGAGGCCACCAGAATGTCGTCAATGTAGACGACCACGAAGTCCAATCCCTGTACCACCTTGTCCATAAACCGCTGGAAGGTTTGGGCGGCATTACGGAGGCCAAAGCTCATCACTGGGAATTCAAATAGGCCAAAGGGTGTGGTAATGGCTGTTTTTCCGATGTCTTCCTCTGCCACAGGAATCTGGTGAAAGGCCCTGATTAGGTCAATCTTTGAGAAAACCTCACTCCCCTGCAGTTTTTGGTGGAAGTCGAGGACGTGTGGGATGGGGTATCTGTCGGGAACTGTAGCAGCGTTGAGGGCTCTATAATCCCCACACGCCCTCCATTCCCCTTCCTGAGCCTTCGGAACCATGTGGAGGGGTGAGGCCCATGCACTGTCTGACGGTCTGACTGTTTCTTGCTCCATCATAATCTGGAACTCTTTTTTGGCGGCCGTCAACCTCTCTGGGGGCATGCGTCGGGGTTTGGCGAAACAGGGCGGGCCCGAGGTGAGGATGGTGTGTCTGACCCCGGTATCCTTGATGGGTGCCGCTGTAGTGGAGGAGATGAGAGAAGGGAATTCCTGCAGGAGGGCATCATATGGTGTGGATTGCGTGATGTGAGTTATATTTGGGGTGTGGTGGCGGCACGGACGTGAGGAGATGATGGCGCCTGATGGTTGGTGGATGAGCCTCCTTCTCTTGGGATCAACGAGGAGGTCATGGGCTGTCAGGAAATCCACCCCCAAGATTGGGTAATCCACCTCAGCAGTGATGAAGGGCCAAACTAACCATATATTGTCCACGAGTGTGACCCGCCTGCTGGTAGTCCCGTAGGTGGCGATAGGCGACTTGTTGGCTGCCAAGAGGTCGTACGCTGTAGATAGCGTGAGACTGTCGCGGGAGGTAGGGGGGACGACACTCACCTCAGACCCGGAGTCCACCAGGTATTGTTCCCCTGACACGAGATCATCCACCCAGAGCAGGGCACGATCTCCAAACCTGCCGTTGAAGGGAGTCTTGCGTGGGGGTTGAGGTGGGGAAGGTGGTGTGGTGTGGTGAGGGAGAGGCGTCAGGGTAGGTGGGTGTGGTGGTTGAGCGGTGGCATTGGTGACGCTGGGTTGCCCCCGCTCTACTCGTTTCCCTGGTTCCTGGTGCTGCTGGGGCCGCGGGTCTGTGCAGTTGACACTCTCCACTGGCAGGGGGGGCGGCAGTTACGGGCTCGGTTCCCGAACTGTTGGTGATACACGCAAACTGCCGGAGGGGCCCAGTGTTGTTGAGGAGGTTGAGGATGGAGCTGCCGAGGTTGAGGTTCTGCCTGCTGCAGTTGGTGCACCATTGTTGTTAGCTCATTGACTCGTTGCAGGATTAGGTCATTGTTGTTGTCGTGGGTAGGGGGGTGGTTGTTCGTGTTGGTAGTGTGGGTGTTGTAAAGGGTGGTTTGTGGAGGTGTTGAGGTTGCTGTAGTAGTGTTGTGGTGGGTGTGTAGGATGGCTGGAGGAGTGTGTGCTGAGGCAGCGGGTGGCCATGTCCCTGAGTGAAGCGTGTTGGCCTCGACCAACATGTCTGCAAATTCCCCGTATTCTTGTAGAGAATTTGTGGTCTTTCCTAGGAGGTGTAATTGGATATCACTAGGCATGAGGCGGGTATGTCGCATCCGAAGAATGTAGTCAGGGAGGGGGGACCCAGCTGCTGTGTTGAGTTGTTGCATGTGGCGGAGTAATGCCGATGGGCGGCGACCTTCCACCTGCACGTCCTCTAGCGCCCTGTAGTGTTGCATGGGAGTCTTGCCATGTGCCGCGAGGATTGCTGCCTTAATCCCTTCATACCTTGCTCCTGGATTGAGTGAGGAAAGTAGTGGGGTGATGGAGGCGAAAACTTCTGTTGGGAGGGCCCGAATGACTGCCTGGTATTTATCATCATCAGGAATGTTGGACCCTTGCCAAACTGCCTCAGTGTGGGTGAACCAGGTGTGGGTGTCATATGTGAAAGATGGCACAAAAGGGGTGTGACGGGGGGGTTGGGTGGGAGGGGTGTGTGTTAGGGTGATACTGTTGTATGGGGTGTCTATACTCTGGGCCGGTGCTGAAGGGGGAGCCACGGGGGCAGTGTTGGTTAGCGAGGGGGGGCAAGTGGCCATGGTGAAGTAGTGGTAGACAATAGAAGGGGACGAAGGTAGGGGGAAGAGGGTGTAACACGAAGGCGAGAAAAAAAAAAATAATAATAATAATAATAATAATAATAAAAAAAGGTAGGATTAGGCGCAGTGGGAGTATGAGTGGATGGAGTATATGGTGGGGAGGTAAGTATTAGTGTTAGGGTTGGAGATGTAGCACTGGTGGGAACGCACACGTGGGGGAAAGCTAGGACTGCACGCCCGTGTTTCACTGGGCGTGGGGTAACGTACAGGCTTCTACCTACAATGTAGCACAACAACGGTCACACTCTCCTATTTCATACGGAGTAACACTATTTTATCACACAGAATATCAATAATCACTGCTGAAAAAAAAATATCACACGAGACAATAGGCTGGCACTGGTACATACATTCGAAAATATAAATATGTGGATAACAATATATGGATGGATAATGTGAGGAGAATGGGACGAGAAAATGGGTGAAAAACCAAAGATATAATGGGTTAACACAGCGTGGATGAGTAGTGTGTCGAAAATGGGAGCATCTAGGGAAAAAAATGAAGTGCACAATATGTGGGTGAAATGAGTGGGAAAATTACACACGTGGGGTGAAATGGGTGGGAAAATTACACACGTGGGGTGAAATGGGTGGGAAAATTACACACGTGGGGTGAAATGGGTGGGAAAATTACACACGTGGGGTGAAATGAGTGGGAAAATTACACACGTGGGGTGAAATGGGTGGGAAAATTACACACGTGGGGTGAAATGGGTGGGAAAATTACACACGTGGGGTGAAATGGGTGGGAAATATGTAACGCTATGGCAGGAGTGGGAGATTACGAAGTAGTCAGGGAGTGTGTACACTAAAAGAAAGAAGGTTTGTGGGGAGGAAATAATGAAATGGTACTTAAGTGCTGAAGAAACGCTGAGATGCACATGGGCGCAGTAGGACGAATAGCTTGTTGCACACGTGTAGAGTTGGAGCTGTAAGTATGTCGGCGGCGTGGAGCACAGACGAGGTGGGTCTAGTAGTTTGTTAGGACAACCACACGTGGTAAGTTGCTCGAGGTGGCGTTGCGTGAATGGCGTGGGACAAGCTGAATCCTTGTCGGAGAACTTTTCCGGGGTCACCAATGTAGTAGATTTCTACCCCTACTATAGGCACGGGGTGAACACAGCTCTCCGGTAACACAGTTACAAGTTTATTGATGTGCAGGACTCATACATAGGTGGGACTTGGGCACACGTGGGCGAGTGAGTGTAGTGGCAAGGCGAGTTCCTGTAGAGTGTAGGCTGGATCAAGGTAGGAGAGGTGTTGACGGGTAAGAGCGGGAAAGCCAAGTGACCGGGGCATTGACCCGGAGAAAAGGGGTAGCTTGGTTATTAGTGAGGCATGCTGGGAAATACCAAGAGAAACGAAGCGGGAAGCGCAAGGAAAGGAACGGGGACTATAGGATTAAAGGAGGAACTCGCCACAATACAACCACGTCCCTCCACTCATCTACATCTATACAACCATTCTCAATTATCTACACATACTGTATATACAACCACTCCCTCCACTCATCTACATCTATACAACCATTCTCAATTATCTACACATACTGTATATACAACCACTCCCTCCACTCATCTACATCTATACAACCATTCTCAATTATCTACACATACTGTATATACAACCACTCCCTCCACTCATCTACAGTACATCAACCTACAATAGTAACGCCTGAAAATTGCTTCAGTATTCATTTTCTTTCTAACCTGTTCATAAAAGAAAATGTTATTTTTTTCATGCTCCAACTAAAAATAAATTAACAACACTTGATGATGGATTCACCTACCCATGTTCAAGTTCAAGTTCAAGTTGTGGGTCCCTCAGAGAGCCGCTCATGGCCAGAATAATATGCATGAGTCCCTCAGAGAGCCGCTCATGGCCAGAATAATATGCATGAGTCACTCAGAGAGCCGCTCATGGCCAGAATAATATGCATGAGTCCCTCAGAGAGCCGCTCATGGCCAGAATAATATGCATGAGTCCCTCAGAGAGCCGCTCATGGCCAGAATAATATGCATGAGTCACTCAGAGAGCCGCTCATGGCCAGAATAATATGCATGAGTCCCTCAGAGAGCCGCTCATGGCCAGAATAATATGCATGAGTCCCTCAGAGAGCCGCTCTTGGTCAGAATAATATGCGGGGGTTGTGCGGGGGAATTTAGGGATCTAGGGGAGGATTAGGAAGTGGGTTAGGAGAAGGGTGGATTGGGTCAGGGATTGTGGATTAATGATTAGGATTGGGGAGGTAATGATTGGTGATCCTATTTCTAAACGTTTCAAGAGTGGGGCTATTAACGACGTAAGATGGGAGATGATTCCACTCTTGAATGCTGCAGGGAAAGAATGAGTGCCTAATATATCAGTGTTTGTCTGGTATGTATGGTATTTGAAGTTGTGGTTGCCTCTAGATATGTGTCTTTGTCTATGTCAGCTAACTTGTTTGTGATTTTGTATATCATCTGTTGTCTGTGTATCTACTGTATCTTCGTGTTACCAATTGATCTAGTTTTGTGTCTTGTTTAAGCAAAGTGATTGATGTAATGTGTTTGTAATCACGACTGGCCCATCTTGCAGTTTTGCTTTGTGCAGACTCTAATTTATTGATACTATTGTTAGTGTGTGGATCCCAGATGGTGTCGCAGTACTTTAAGTGTGGCCCAACGAAAGTGTTATAAACAATAATTTGATGTATGTGTTACACCTGCTGAGTTTCCTGTGCAACAACCCCAGGACCCTACAAGCCTTGGCCATGATGTGTGTGTTCCACCTCATGTCTGCTGAGATGTTGAGGTTGGTATTGTGTAGCTGGTATATATGTGGAATGGGATTATGGGCTCAGGTAAAACGGATGTGATGGCATTTGTCTGGTCTAAATGTCATCTGCCACTTGACTTCCCAGTCTTCAAGTCCAGTTAGGTTGTCATGTAGTCGAAGGCAGTCTTTCCTATATTTAATTGGTTTGTAAACTAAACTATCGTCTGCAAAGGTCTAGGTACCCCAATCCTCCACTTGGACCACCAGATGACGGCTTAAATTATATTGTTTATCAGTCTTGCTAGATGCATGGAAATCGTTTTAGGTATTATTGAGATAAATAAGTGAAATTGTAAATGTAAAGTTAGGGTAACGATGCCAAATAGATCTGGCAACACTATTCATGATGGCTGCCGTACAGTGTTGCCAGCCAGGTGCAGGGAAATGTTTGTTTTAGGGAATTTCGAAGTCCAGACAGGGAAAAAAATGATATACAGTTCGTTCAAGAGTAAACAGGGAAATTTCTACAAGATGCAAGCCTTGTTATTATTATTATTATTATTATTATTATTATTATTATTATAATTATAAGTGAAATTGTAGAGGTAAAGTTAAATCAACGATGCCAAATAGATCTGGCAACACTAATCATGATGGCCGCCGTACAGCGTTGCCAGATGATTTTAGGTAAATATTGAGGTAAACAAGTGAAATTGTAAATGTAAATTTAGAGAAACGATATATATATATATTTCTTTTATAATTTTTAATATTATTATTATTATTATTATTTTTTATTTATTTAACTTATTTTTTTTTTATTATTATTATTATTATTATTATTATTATTATTTTTTTTTTTTTATTAATTATTATCATCGTCGTCGTCGTCGTCGCCGCCGCCGCCGCCGTCACCGCCCCAGCCCCAGCCACCCCCGCCCCCGCCGCCGCCGTCCCCGCCGTCGCTGTCCCCGCCGCCGCCGCCGACGCCGCCGCTAATTAACTATTTATATATTTTTTTAATTAATGTTTTTTTTTTTTTTTTAATTATTATTATAATTATTTTTTTTATTTTTTATTAATTATTATTGTCGTCGTCGTCGCCGCCCCCGCCGCCGCCGCTGTCCCCGCCGCCGCCATCGCCGCTGCCGCCGCCATCGCCGCTGCCGCCCCTGCCGCCGCCGCTGCTGCTGTTTATCAATTATTATTAATTGTTATCGTCGTAATCGTTGTTGCCGCCACCGCCACTGCCGCCGCCGCCGCTGCCGCTGCCGCTAATAAACTATTTTTTTTATTAATAATTTTGGTTTATATTTTTTTTTAATAATTATTATTTTTATTTTTTCAATATATTTTTTTGTTTATTAATTATTATTATCGTCGTCGTCGTCGTTGCCGCTGCCGCCGCTGGCCCCGCCGCCATCGTCGCCGCCGCCGCCACCGCCGCCCACGGCATCGCCGCCACCCCAGCCCCCGCCGCCGTCCCCGCCGCTGCTAATTAACTATATATATATATTTTTTTTTTATAATTAATAATATTATTATTATTATATTTATTAATATTTTTTTTTTTTTTTTTTTAATAATTATTATTATTTTTTTTTTTTTAATATATTTTTTTTTTTATTAATTATTATCATCGTCGTCGTCGTCGTCGTCGTTGCCGCCGTCACTGCACCTGCCGCCGCCGACGTCGCCCCCGCCGCCGTCGCCGTCCCCGCCGCTGCCGCCGCCGGTCCCGCCGCCATCATCGCAGCCGCCGTCGCCGCCGCCGCCATCGTCGCCGCCGCCGCCACCGCCGCCCCCGCCATCGCCGCAGCTGCCGCCTCTAATAAACTATTTTTTTATTAATACTTTTTTTTTATTATTATTATTAATTATTGTCGTCGCCCCCGCCGCCCCCGCCGACGCCGCTGCTGCTAATTAACTATATATATATTTTTTTAATTAATATTTTTTTTTTCTTTTTTTTAATAATTATTATTAATATTATTATTATTATTATTTTTTTTTTTTAAATTATTATTGTCGTCGTCGCCGCCGCCCCCGCCGCCGCTGCCCCCGCTGACGCCATCGCCGCTGCCGCCCCCGCCGCCGCCGCCATCGTCGCTGCCGCCCCCGCCTCAGCCGCCCCCGGCCCCGCCGCTGCCCCCGCCGCCGCCGTCCCCGCCACTAATAAACTATTTTTTTTTATTAATATTTTTTGTTTTTTTTAGTTTATTTTTATGATTTTTTTTTTATTTTTTTTTTAATATTTTTTTTTGTTTATTAATTGTTATCGTCGTCGTCGTCGTTGCTCCCCCCGCCGCTGCCGCCGCCGCCGCCACTGCCGCTGCCGCCGCTAATAAACTATTTTTTTTATTAATAATTTTTGGGTTTTATTTTTTTTTTATAATTTTTTTTTTTTTTTTTTTTTATAATATTTTTTTTGTTTATTAATTAGTATCGTCGTCGTCGTCGTTGCCGCCGCCGACGACGCCGCCCCCCCGCCGGCCCCACCTACATCGTCGCTGCCGCCGCCACTGCCGCCACCGCCGCCCACGACATCACCGCCGCCGCCGCCGCAGCCTCTAATAAACTATTTTTTTTATTAATATATATATATTTTTTTATTTATTATTAATTGTTATCGTTGTCGTCGTCGTCGTCACCGCCGCCGCCGTCGCCGCCGCCGCCGCTGCCGCCGCCGCCAACCCAGCCCCCGCCGCCGCCGCCACCGCTAATTAACTATATATATATATATATATTTTTAAACATATATATATATTTTTTTTTATAATTATTAATATTATTATTATTATTTTTATTAATATTTTTTTTTTTTTTTTTTTTAATAATTATTATTATTATTTTTTTTAATATTTTTTTTTGTTTATTAATTATTATCATCGTCGTCGTCGTCGTCGTCGTTGCCGCCGTCACTGCCCCTGCCGCCGCCACCGCCGCCACCGCCGACGCAGCCACCGCCGCCACCGTCGCCGCCTCTAATAAAATATTTTTTTTATTAATACTTTTTGTTTTTAATCTTTTTTAATAATTATTATTTTTATTTTTTATTTTTTTTTGTTTATTAATTATTATCGTCGTCGTCGTCGCCGCCGCCGCCGCCGCCGCCGCCGCCCCAGCCACTGCCACCCCCGCCGCCGCCGCCGCCGCCGCCCCCGCCGCCGCTAATTAACTATTTATATATTTTTTTAATTAGTGTTTTTTTTTTTTTTTTAATAATTATTAATATTATAATTTTTTTTTTTTTTTTTATTAATTATTATTGTCGTCGTCGTCGCCGCCCCCGCCGCCCTCGCCCCCGCCGCCGCCCCCGACCCCGCCGCTGCTGTCCCCGCCGCCGCTGTCCCCGCCGCCGCCCCCGCCGCCGCCGATGCTGCTGTTTATTAATTATTATTAATTATTATCGTCGTAATCGTTGTTGCCGCCACCGCCGCCCCCGCCACTGCCACCGCCGCCGCCCCTGCCGTCACCGCCGCCACCACTGCCGCCGCCGCCGCCCCCGCCGCCGCTAATTAACTATATATATATTTTTTTAAATATATATATATATTTTTTATAATTATTAATATTATTATTATTATTTTTATTAATCATTTTTTTTTTTTTTTTTTTTTTTTAATAATTTTTATTATTCTTATTTTTTTAATATTTTTATTTTTTTATTAATTATTATCATCGTCTTCGTCGTCGTCGTCGTTGCCGCCGCCGACGTCGCCCCCGCCTCTAATAAACTATTTTTTTATTAATACCTTTTTTGTTTTGTTTTTATTTTATTTTTTGTTTTTTTTATTAATTATTGTCGTCTCCGGCGCCGCCGCTGCCGCCACCGCCCCCCTAGCCCCCGCCGCCGACGCCGCCGACGCCGCCGCTGCTAATTAACTATATATATTTTTTTTTAATTAATATATTTTGTTTTTTTTAATAATAATTATTAATATTATTATTATTATTTTTTATTTTTTATTAATTAGTATTGTCGTCGTCGTCGCCGCCCCCGCCGCCCCCGCCCCCGCTGCCGCCCCCGCTGCCGCCGCCCCTGCCGCCGCCCCCGACCCCGCCGCCGTCCCCGACCACGCCGCCGCTGTCCCCGCCGCCGCCATCGCCGCTGCTGCTGTTTATTAATTATTATTAATTATTATCGTCGTAATCGTTGTTGCCGCCACAGCCGCCCCCGCCACTGCCACCGCCGCCGCTGCCACCGCCGCCCCTGCCATCACCGCCGCCACCACCGCCGCCGCCGCTAATAAACTATTTTTTTTATTAATAATTTTTGGTTTTCATTTTTTTTTAATAATTATTTTTTTTTATATTTTTTTTAATATATTTTTTTGTTTATTAATTATTATCGTCGTCGTCGTCGTTGCCGCCGCCGCCGCTGGCCCCGCCGCCATCGTCGCCGCCGCCGACACCGCCGCCCACGACATCGCCGCCATCCCAGTGAGACGCTAACGCATGCATGCACAATGTATGGGAGTGTTTGAAAGTGTGTTATACTAATGTCCATTGCCTAATAAGAGCTATGGGAGGCAGAGAGAGGCTAGGGGAGGCAGGGAGAGAGAGAGTGTATGACAGCCCACGAGTGATTTCATTGGCTGCAGATAACACAATGTGGGTGTGGATGTACTTTGGCCACACCCACCTACACCATAGGGGGGGAAGTCAGCCAATCACGATCAATTACAATAGTCCAAGGTTACAGTTTCCCTTTGGCACTACTGCTGTTTCTATATGTAGCCCATGCAGTTATTTATGGGCTGTTCATTTAAACGGACCATCGGCTTTAAGGCCTAAAATCGTATCGTCCGTTTAAACGGACAATAGGACTTTAGGGGTTAAGATTTCAAGGGGTTAATATATATAGATATTTTTTTTTTTTTTTTTTTTTTTTTTTTATTAATTGTTATCGTCGTCGTCGTCGTCGTCGCCGGCGCCGCCACCGCAGCCCCCGCCACCCCAGCCCCCGCCGCCGCCCCCGCCGCCGCTAATTAACTATATAAATATTTTTTTATATATACAAATATTTTTTTTTTTATAATTATTAATATTATTATTATTATTTTTATCAATATTTTTTTTTTTTTTTTTTTATAATTATTATTATTTTTATTTTTTTAATAATTTTATTTTTTTTATTAATTATTATCATCGTCGTCGTCGTCGTCATCGTTGCCGCCGCCACTGCACCTGCCGCCGCTGACGTCGCCCCCGCCGCCGGTCCCGCCGCCATCGTCGCCGCTGCCGTCGCCGCCGTCGCCATCGTCGATGCCGCCGCCGCCACCGCCGCCGCAGCCGCCGCCGCCGCCTCTAATGAACTATTTTTTTAATAATACTTTTTTTTTTTTTTTTTTTTTTTTTTTTTTATTAATTATTGTCGTCTCCGGCGCCGCCGCTGCCGCCACCGCCGCCCTAGCCCCCGCCGCCCCCGCCGCCGCTGCTAATTAACTATATATATATTTTTTTAATTAATATATTTTTTTTTTTTTAATAATAATTATTAATATTATTATTATTATTATTATTATTATTATTATTATTATTATTATTATTATTATTATTTTTTTTTTTTATTAATTATTATTGTCGTCGTCGCCGCCGCCCCCGCTGCCGCTCGCCCCCGCTGCCGCTCGCCCCCGCCACCGAACCCGCCGCCGCTGCCCCCGCTGACGCCTCCGCCGCCCCCGCCCCCGCCGCCGCCGCTGCCCCCGCCGCCGCCGTCCCCGCCGCTAATAAACTATTTTTTTTTTATTAATAATTTTTGTTTTTTTATTTTATTTTTATTATTTTATTTTTATTTTTTTTTCTAATATTTATTTTTACTTATTAATTATTATCGTCGTCGTCGTCGTTGCTTCCCCCGCCGCTGCCGCCGCCGCCACCGCCGCCATCGCCGCCGCTAATAAACTATTTTTTTTATTAATATATATATATATATATATTTTTTTTAATAATTATTTTTTTTATTTTTTATTTTTAATATTTTTTTTTGTTTATTAATTATTATCGTCGTCGTCGTCGTCGTCGTTGCCCCCGCCGCCGCCGCCCCGCCGCCGCAGCCCCGCCGCCGCCGCCCACGCCATCGCCACCGCCGCCCACGCCATCGCCGCCGCCGCCCCAGCCACAACCGTCGCCCCCGCCGCCGCCGCCGCCGCTAATTAACTATATATATATTTTTTTTAAATATATATATATATATATATTTTTTTTTTTTTTAATATTTTTTTTTTTATTAATTGTTATCGTCGTCGTCGTCGTCGTCGTCGCCGCCGCCGCCGCCGCCGCCACCACCGTCGCCGCCGCCGCTGCCGCCGCCGCCGCCCCAGCCACAACCGCCGCCCCCGCCGCCGCCGCCGCCACTAATTAACTATATATATATTTTTTTTAAATATATATATATATATATTTTTTTATAATTATTAATATTATTATTATTTTTTTTTTATTAATTATTATTGTCGCCGCCGCCGCCGCAATCGCCGCCGCCGCCGCCATCGCCGCTGTCGCCCCTGCCCCCGCCGCCGCCGCTAATAAACAATTTTTTTTTCATTAATATTTTTTTTTTTTTTTTTTTTTTTTTTTTATTAATTGATATCGTCGTCGTCGTCGCCGCCGCTGCCGCCGTCGCCACCCCAGCCATCGCCGCCGCTGCCCCCGCTAATTAACTATATATATTTTTTTAAATATATATATATATATATATATATATATATATATATATATATATATATATATATATATATATATATATATATATATATATATATATATATATATATATATATATATATATATATATATATATATATATATATATATATATATATATATATATATATATATATATATTTTATAATTATCAATTTTATTATTATTATTTTTAATAATATATTTTTTTTTTTTATGTTTTTTAATAATTATTTTTTTATTTTATTTTTTTAATATTTTTTTTGTTTATTAATTATTATCATCGTCGTCGTCGTCGTCATTGTTGCCGCCGCCACTGCCACTGCCGCCGCCGCCGTCCCCGCCGCTGCCGCCGCCGGTCCCGCCGCCATCGTCGCCGCCTCCGCCATCGTCGCCGCCGCCGTCACCGCCGCCCCCGCCATCGCCGCCGCCCCCGCCGCAGCCGCCGCCGCCGCCTCTAATAAACTAATTTTTGTATTAATACTTTTTTTTTTTTTTTTTAAGATTTTTTTTTTTTTTTTTTTTTTTTTTTTGTTAATTATTGTCGTCGCCGCCGTCGCCGCTGCCGCCGCCGCCGCCACCGCCGCCCTAGCCCCCACCGCTCCCGCCGCCGCTAATTAACAATATATATATTTTTTTAATTATTATTATTATTATTATTTTTAATAATTATTAATATTATTAAAAAAAAAAAATATTAATTATTATTGTCGTCGTCGTCGCCGCCGCCACCCCTCCCCGCCACCGCCACCGCCACCGCCGCCGCTGCCCCCGCTGCCGCCATCGCCATCGCCGCCGCCGCCATCGCCGCTGCCGCCCCCGCCTCCGCCGCCCTCGCCCCCGCCGCCGCCCTCGCCCCCGCCGCTAATAAACTATTTTTTTTTATTAATATATTTTTTTTTTCTTTTATTATTATTATTATTTTTTTTTTTTTTTTTTTTTTTTTTTTATTAATAAGAGAACTAGTCCCCCTCAATCTTTCTTTTCATTCTATAGCTCCCCCTCCTTCATCTCTCCCCCTTCCTCACTCTTTCTCTCCACTGCCCACTCTCTTCCCCCTCTTTCTCTCCACTGCTCCCTCCCGAACCCCTTTTTCTCGCCACTGTTCTCTCTCCCACTCTTTCTCTTCATTGCTCGTTCCATCCCTTCTCTACCAAACATGCGCCTTCCATCCTCATCTGTCTCTCTTGTTCCCTTCATTCCTCAATTCCTCTCTCTCTCTCATTCCCTTAACTTATCCTGTAACTCTCTCTATCTGTCGTTTTCCTTTCCTCTTTCTACTTACTCACACTCTCTTCTCTACTAATCACTCTCATACTCCAATTGTTTTACCTCGTATTGAATTCGAATTTCTTTCGTATTTATTGCTTTTATCTATGAGTAACGTTTATTAACTTCTTCCTTGTATCTAGTGGTTTATTAAAGATATCTATTTTTGTCTGACTTAAATTTCTTAGTGATATTTGAGTCTGATGGATCATGAAATAAAAGGGTTTATTTATGATTGGTGGACTCCACATTTCTCCTAGACCTTATACTTTCCATCAATCCAGCCTAACGACAGGTTGGAATCTTTTAGCCTTGTCCATTAATATTTTCAAATAACAGTGTAGAATTTAATTTATTTCTCTTTGTTTTTGTTTATAGGGCGGTGCCATATCAATAATACTAACATTCATTTAATTTAATTCCTGATTCAGCAAGATAGGGCTAATGGAGAAAAGAAGCTGTTTCACAAATATAGTTATTCATATTGGATTGTGTGTAATGATTTTAAAACTATGAAATTATTTTCTTTTTATACTGTAGGGGACTTGGTATTAGTTTATTACAGCTGCAGTGAAATGCAGTGGTATGAATATAGTGTGTTAGGCACTGCCATGAGAGGTTTGTTGTTTTGTTTCATAAATTTATAAAATATTAAGTTATTCGTAATTATAATGCAACTTTTTTTCTTGATTTTTTACACTTTTTTTTTTTGTGTGTGGACAGCCACGAACTGACAAGAGGTGGTTGAATCACATTTGTTTCGACTTCGTTCGACTGCATGAATCTTTCGAATCTCTAGGGTTGAAGCCAAAGGATTCCTACTCATTATAATGCTATTTTCTGTCCTTTGGCTGACGTCAATACCCTGCATGATAATCAAAGTTTTTCGGGATAGAATACAAGGAAACTACACATTCGTAGGATCATAAGCCCGATCAAATTACGATACCAGATTACAATAATATTATGACAGCCGACTTGGCATAGCTTAACTTATTTGAAAACGATCCAGATGAATTAATATCTCATTTCCTAGAATGAATGGTTCTGTGCTTACTCCTGTTAAAATCTTTTCCTTGGATTTCTATGAGTTCAAGGAAACCAGAGCACACCGACGTATAAAATGGGAACAGTAATACATGTGCAGCTATGTTGAACAAATATTTTATATGCAAAAACGTAAACATTCGTTGTCGAGTATTTGCAAAAGTTTGAAATTACTTCATTAATTATTAGGCGAAAAAATGATGTGGCTAATACTGGAATTTGTCCTCAGAATGGAAAGTATAACTAAATAACAAACACACACGCACACACAAGTGGAGAGAGAGAGAGAGAGTAATCGAGGGAGGGTGGAAAGGGGCAAGAAGAGACAGGCAGGGGAAGGGAGGGAGGTAGCAGGAGAGACAGAGAGGGAGGGAGGTAGCACAAGAGATGGAGAGTGGGGAGGGAAGGAACAGGAGACAGAGAGGGAGAAGAGGAGGGAGATAGGAAATGGAAACCTTAATATTCATCAATAAAATCATTTTAATTTCCCAGTAAATACAGTTTGACTGAATAGATGGATAAATCACAGTATTCATAGAATATTACTTCAAGGTATATACAGTAAATAACTACGAAAATGTAAAAAGAAACTGAGGTGGTAAATAGAGGATATCATACATCTGGACATTGGAGACTGGGTTCAGTGTTACCAAATGAATTCTGGTTGAGGTTCATCAGAGGTGGGTTACAATACTTGTGGCCGATAGTACACAGAGGCAGCCCCGCCCCGCCCCGCCCCGCAGCTCGTAGAGTTGCCAAGTCGGAATAAACGTTCATTTTATTTGAGAATAATGTGTAAAATTTGAAATAAAATGCACGTTTATTCCAACTTTGCAACTCTACGAGCTGCGGGGCGGGGCGGGGTCCTGGGCGGGGCTGCATGCTTGTTGGCATGGCAATGAGTGGGAGGTCAGTAGTCACTGAAGAGAGAGAGAGAGAGAGAGAGAGAGAGAGAGAGAGAGAGAGAGAGAGAATTACATAGAGTTACATAGAAACACAGACAAGGAATGGGAGGAGCTTGTCTGGTTTGGTCTCCTTTGCTACTGACGTCAGGCCATGGAGGTATAATCTAAGAGGAGGCGGCATGAGCCACTCGTCCTGTACACCCAAAGTGAAGCAAGGGGCGGAGCCTATTACCCTACCCCCCATTGACTCAAAACATTGCCTCGCCCGCCTTACTCCCATTATAATTATGGTCTTATTTTCTCATATATCCTATAATCATAGCCAGAAAGAGACTTGAATTTGTTCCATATATGATAACTACATAAAATTATCCAATTCTGTATATTATCAAAAGTACTTAAACCCATTAAATATCGCTGTTTCCAGCTAGAGCATTACCTCTGCTCGCAAACTTTTCCTAGGAGTATGAATGAAAGAATGAATTGAATAATAAATGAATAGTTTATTTTATGCAAAAAGTATAGTAAAAGAGAAGGTGATAGCTTACACACCAACCCACAGACCGTATTATAACGTTACAGAGAAATAACAACAAGTACAGTTGACCACACGTGAATCTGGTATGCCTCGCTACTTGCGAGATAGGCAACCTACAACAGGAAGGAAAGTGAGCAAAAGTTATAGTTTGTTGACAAGAAGATAGTAATAATATTTTACTGTCTGCCTGTCAACAAACTACATCTTTTTTCACTTAAATTTCCTTTCGTTGTAGCCAAGCACCTCACAAGTAATGAACCATAGGCCTACCAGCTTCATGTGTGGGTATTAATTATATAAAGATTTCTAGTATGAGACTGTGGAAGGCCTTGTGTCACTCTTTAAGTATAGTATATAAATAAGATTATAATTTATACAGTAAGATGTGTATAGTGAAGTGAAGATGTGTGTGTGTGCTGTGAAGATGTGTGATCTGCAGTGAAAATGTAGCCTATGTAGTGAAGATATGTATAGGGTAGTGAAGATGTGGTGTGTTGTGATGATGTGTATAATTAAGGTAATGGAGATGTGTGTATAGTGTACTGAACATGTGAATAGGGTAGTGAAAATGTGTATATGGTAGGCGTACTGGAGATATGTGATGTGTAGTGTAACACCCAGAACTGTCATGTAATTGAGTTGACACTCAGGTGTGTTGTCTTGTATCAAACACATTTTACCACTTATAAGCCACATGGAATCTTACCATGATGGCTGTATATGTTACAGCATAAAGTGTGTCATCACTTCCTCAGTTTCAGTTCACTCTGATTTACACATAAATATTAATTTTACTCATCAGTCCCAGGCCATATAATTTCACAATTATAAAAACTCTTTCCGCACATTGGTTTAACTTAGACTACGGTTTTTTAACTTACACCTAAATTCTCAACAACCAAATAGTCTACATAGTAAACACAATTATAAATTAAATATCTTTAAAACATTATGAAATATGCTAAAACATTCATAATACAATCTCTCAACACTCGAGTTATCCTTCAGGCCAACCCTAACTTAGGCACAAATAGGTCCCCCCATGGAGCCAGTTTATCTTTTATAACCCTGTCAATGCTATATATACGTCAGGTTATACATTAATAGTTAATATCACAACACTATAATAGCCTTGGCTTTACAGTTTTTGTGTGTACAGTATTAATATTCTACAGGACATGGGTACGTGTCGCGGTGTGCGAGGCAGGTGATGAAATTCACTTCGTTGATTTGTCAATTTCTGTCGTATATTTTTTTATATGACTTTCTTAACATACATATGAAATGTAGTAGAAAGACTCCTGTCTCTCTGGGTACACCCATATGCTGAACACGCCAGCATTATCTTAAAAAATGGCAAAGAATGTTGGTGAAATTGATGGTCCGACGTGATCAGCTGTCCAATGTTTTGAGTCAATGGGGGGTAGGGAGGACAGCCGACCAATAGAAAATTGGCTTCACCTCTGTGACGTCATGCCGCCTCCTCTTAGATTATACCTCCATGCGTCAGGCCCAGTAATGCCAGTGTGAGGCAATCAGCTGATCGGTTGTAAATAATGTGTGCATGTGTGTGTGTGTGTGTGCATTTGTATGTGAATGGAAGTTGACGGCCCCTAGGAGGTGAACTTGGTGTATATCAGAATATTAGGTGTGTTTAAAGGGGTTAAGGGGATGTACTGTATAATATATTATTCTTTATATTATATATATATATATATATATATATATATATATATATATATATATATATATATATATATATATATATATATATATATATATATATATATATATATATATATATATATATATATATATGTTTTAAAATATTCGCAAAGTATCAACAAAGACCCAGTAATAATGTATATATATATATATTTTTGAAGGGTTTATAACCCCAGCAGTATAGGGGGGAAAGTTTTCAGGGACTGTAAGCAACCCTGTGATGTAGTCAGAGAATTGAAGGTAAACGAATCCTTCAAATATTGCCACGAAACACCACCTATATTGAAGGAACGTGTTTCGTGGCCTAGTTAGTAGGAATCAGAAGCCTCCAATTCTCATACACGATCACAGGAACCTTAAGGAGGTTGTGTAGTGTTGGTAATTCTGGAGTAACGGATTCCTCCAAGCTATTCCAATAACTGAGTCATGATTCGTATATCTGTTAATCATGTTCTGTTTCCTGACATACTTTAGAGAAATCAAAACACTCCACTGTACCATGAATATACTATCCCATTAATATGTTAATATATTTCCAACTCATTCACCTATCGTATGATATATACTGTACGTCTGATACAAGATAACTATGTGTATATGTATGCATGTAGACTAGTTAGAGAGATGACAACTAATAATGTCCCGGACTTGACTACTGCCATGCACAGATTAAAACACAACTTGGCAACTAATAATAATTCATCCAGACGTATGACTTATAAAATGATGAACCCAGATTTTTCCCTTCATTATGTCTACAAAGAAAAACATATAATAAATGAATGGCATAGGTTATCTTTCACGAAGTTTCGTGTTAGTGGTCATAACTTAGTTTGTGAGACTGGTCGCTGGAACAGACGGGGACGTGGCCGCTTACCACTGGAAGAGAGACTTTGTTCATGTGGAGCTGTTCAAACTGAACAACATGTTGTGCAACAATGTCCATTAACTAGCAATATTAGACAACAATATAACTTCTATCAAATACAAGATTTGTTTTCTGAATTTTTTTTGCCTGAACTGACATGTAAGATTATCCATGAAATCCTATCTGTTTATGATTAACAGGTGCATATGACAGTAATGGGAAATTTATTATATTTGTATTGTGAAAATTTAATTTGACATAATTATGAAAATGGACTGCAGTAAGACAAATTCAGTATATGTATATATGTAATGAATATAAATTGTTAATTGTATTTCTGATTCTGTGGTCAATAAAACTATCTATCTATCTATCTATCTATTGAGAAAGTGTGTGTGGGTGGTTGGGATTAATTAAATTTTCTATTTGTAGTGGATGTGGTAGCTTCCTCGTATATACATGAATATATCAATACTTCGATGAAATGAGAAACAGATAACGTGATCTATACAAGACAGATGACCTGACAAGTTTATGTATGTGTTTAATCGAGTAATAGTTAATCTAACATGTTTGCCCTGGTGTGTATGAGAGAGAGAGAGGGAGAGAGATAGATAGAGATAGATAGAAAGAGATAGAGATAGATAGATAGATAGAGAGAGAGAGAGGAAGAGTTACATTTTAATGTTTGTGTGTGTGTGTGACAGACAGAGAGAAACATAACATAAATTATAAGCTCTGAGTGTAGGAGTCAAAGAGGAATATAATGTAAAGCAGAACCAACCAAGACTGAAGGGGAGAAATCACTGGAACGAGAAAATAATGCATAGAGGCATATGGAAATGAGAGGGTCACTTAGTTCATGTATAATTAGTTTGTATTCGAAATTCTTGTGTTGTTTTTATATTATGTAATGAAATGGAAGGATAGGGTTAAACAAAATAAAAAAAACATACCGTACGGAGAAACAGAATTTCTTGTGCTCTATGTATAATAATTATGTAATGAAATGGAAAGATAGTGTTACAGAAAAATATAAAAATATGAAGAAACATACGGTGCTGGATGGTGATGAGGGTAATAAATTCGAATTTCTTGCACTCTATTTATAATATGTAATGAAATGGAAGGATAAGGTTATATATTTCTATTGAATTATCTTCAAGGTTGTTGATGATTTATAGATGAACTGATATGATTCATGCCTTGCTTTGGCTGTCTGGCTGTCTGTCTGGTGAGGTCTGTCTGTCTGTCTGTGTGTCTGTCTGTATACGGACTGACAGGGAAGAAACTAGCACCACAAATTAAATTATTTCGCAGAGAGAGAGAGAGAGAGAGAGAGAGAGAGAGAGAGAGAGAGAGAGAGAAGGAGAGGAGGTGGAAAGATAAGACAAACTTACGGCTTTACTCTTTCTCTCTCTCTCTCTCTCTCTCTCTCTCTCTCTCTCTCTCTCTCTCTCTCTCTCTCCATTGAAGTATTTCCAGCCAATCAGTCAGTCAGGTCTTGGTAGATATTAGTTTTCTAAGTAACTCAAACTAATGTTAAACTGACGTCACTTCACCATCGATTCTCTGCTGCCAATTTCACCCCACACATACACACGAAACTCCCTACCCTCCCCTAACACTAAACTCCCTACCCTTCCCCCAACCACGAAACTCCCTACCCTTCCCCCAACACACGACCCCGACCCTCCCCCAACACAAACTCCCTACCCTCCCCTAACACGAAACTCCCTACCCTTCCCCAACCACGAAACTCCCTACCCTTCCCCTAACACGAAACTCCCTACCCTTCCCCTAACACGAAACTCCCTACCCTTCCCCAACCACGAAACTCCCTACCCTACCCCAACCATGAAACTCCCTACCTTCCTCCCCTCCCCCCCCCCCCCCACACACCTGCAGGTCTCCTTTGCTACTGACGTCAGGCCCAATATTGCCAGCGGGAGCCAATCAGCTGATCGGTTGTAAATAATGTGTGTGTGTGTGTGTGTGTGTGTGTGTGTATGTGTATGTGAATGGAAGTTGACGGCCCCGAGGAGGTGAACTTGGTGTATATCAGAATATTGGGTGTTTAAAGGGTTAAGGGGATGTAGTGTATAATATATTATTCTTTATATTACCTTATGATGAATTTAACACCCGTTTGTCACTTCCCTTATATATATATATATATATATATATATAAGGGAAGTGACAATATATATATATATATATATATATATATATATATATATATATATATATATATATATATATATATATATATATATATATATATATATATATATATATATATATATATATATATATAATATATAATTATATATATTATATATATATATATATATATATATATATATATATATATATATATATATATATATATATATATATATATATATATATATATATATATATATATATATATAATTGATAAGCTACCATTATAAAGAAGAGTTTTAATTCTTAATGGCAATGAATTTCATAATTGAGGACCGAAGCATAGTACACTGTGTTTAAAAAGAGATGTTCTGAACTGTGGACATATGAGATTGACATTATTACCACGAGTGTTGTATAATGTACAGTCGGCAGCAGAAGTTCGCTGCAAGCCGACCCTTGTGGAGAGAGTCAGTTGGTCTGGCAATACTGTATAAAAAATAGTTGCCACCAGTGCATTTAAATGCTGTTATTGGCGTGGTTTTATGATTATTATTTAAAGTCGAAGTGGCCTATGAAATATTATCCTCTGTTATTAATACCTATAGTATATGAAAATGTAAACTCATTCATGACAAAAGTTAAAAATGATATATGAGAATGATAATAGAATATTTTTTTAATTTCAATACCTGCAAACTCGTTCCACCTTCCTTCTCTCCCTCCCTGGAAGTATTCTTCACCCCCCTTTTCTCTCTCTCCTCCACCCCCTTTGTCTCTCTCCACCACCTCTCTCTCTCTTGCACTGGGAAGAGTCACAGCACTAAATTATATTTGCTCATTGTTTCAAATAACCACAGGTCATCAATGATTTTCTTTTATCAGTCCCTCATATCTCAGTCCCTGCTCTCCATCCCAAGTTTACATTATAAAGTGTGCAACCATGTTATCACATTTTTTTGTCCATTTATTACATATACACATCAAAATACACATGTCCTTCGGAGTTAAGATAATGACCATTAATTATATTGGTAAACTATTATATAATAATTGTGATTAATCAACAAAATAAAGTAGTAGGTCATATACAGGTTAATGAAGAGGTCATTAACAATGAGGATATATAACTTTAAACGAAAATATTAAACAGTATAATGAATTACTCTATTCAGGAAAAGCACCAGGCCACAACTAACAACCGAAATCATTCAGTACCCACTCCATCCACCGCCGTTTGCAATAACTTGCTCAAGGCTGTCTGGCATAGAAGCAACTGTGTTGTAGATCACTTGTTGATTTTTTTCAGAATAGTTCCCATTCGACCCTTGTGTGTTGAAGGAGCTGACCTGAAGTTCTTTCTTGTCCAGGTTCCCACGACCTAACAATGTTGTCCCAGCAGTTTTCAATAGGATTAAAGTCACAGCCCTTGCTGGACCACTCAAACAAGTCTATGTCTTGTTGCTCAGCAAACCAACGGCGGATGATTCTTGCAGTGTGGACTAGACAATTATCCTGTTTGAAGTAACACAATAATAATAAAATTATATATATATAGTGATTAATTTGCATATATAGACCTAATAAGGTTACATAATAATTAAAATATTCACTGATTAGGTTTTTAACAGTAATTGTATAATATGATACTTTAATTTCTCTTCTATAGAATTGCATTATTTTACAAAGCATAAAATTATAAAATTGTTCTGGGCTTCATAAGTGTTGTTCTGTATTCACCTGCATGAAATGAATTACCTCAGAGTACGGAAGGGCCATAGCTCGAACAGTTGGAACCATCACCTCCTCCAGCAGTTCGAGATATTTTTCAGCATTAAAACGCCCTTCTATTTCAGTAAGTTCTCCGACGCCGTATAAATGAACCCAACCCCACTTTAAATAATAATCATAAAACCACGCCAATAACAGCATTTAAATGCACTGGTGGCAACTATTTTTTATACAATATTGCCAGACCAACTGACTCTCTCCACAAGGGTCGGCTTGCAGCGAATTTCTGCTGCCGACTGTACATACCACTCTCAAAGATTGACCTCCACAATATTGTGTAAGATGTTTGTATATATTTAATAGTACAAAATATTTATGAATGTTTGTGAAATTAAGAAAATTTTGTGTATTTATTATATTTCGTGTGGACTGAAACCTATTCATATAAAATATGCATCTAAAGATTTTATTTTGAGCTATTGATAATTTTTTAATGAAGGACTGCCAGGTACATGCCCAGACTGATACACAATAGGTGATGTGGGGGTAACAATGTGTATAGTAAATACTAATGAGGGATTCAGGTGTGAGAAAATTACGAATTCTGAATAAAATGCCACACATTCTTGCCAATTTACTTGTAACAAGTGAGATCTGTTGATTCCAATTCATATTCTCATCTATACAAACTCCCAAAAATTTTGTGAATTTTACTCTGTCTAGTGTGTTTCCTTCTATGGTTACAGGAAGAATGTTATGTTGTAGTGAACGGTTTTGAAATAATATATAATTAGTTTTTGCGATATTCAAACTTAAATTATTTATCTTAATCCAATGATTTTTTTTTTTTTTTTTTTTTTTTGTGCATGCGTGCGTGCGTGCGTGCGTGCGTGCGCGTGCGCGTGTGTGTGTTGGTTCTGTTAAGCGGAGATTCACTTGTTGGTGAATTGGAATGTTTCAAATTCCTTGAGACTATGCCAAGAAACAGATCTTCTATGAGTACCATTGAGGGTGTCTGTTTTCTGGTATAGTAATTGGAGGAATCAGCAGCCACATAATTTACCAACAAGAGAATCTCCCTTTAATTAAGAAGAAAATTAGGTGTTGGTAAATTTGGAGCAACTGATTCCTCCAAACTATTCCAAGCAACAGAACATCATTATTTTTGCTCATCTGGTCATGTTTCCTGGCATACTTTGGAGGAATCAAGACACTCCAATGTATCAAATAATTAAGCCTATATAATGATCTGCTGTGGATGATGAAGAAGATGGATGTACAGTCGTGGTCAATAATAATCATCTACATATAGGTATCGAAAAACAATTTACTGTCTAATGTTTTCACGTTTACATATAATATTATTGTTTTAAGTATTGTGTAGCTGCTTGTATTAAACTAAAAGATGGTAGTTACCCTATTTATTGAAAAGTTTATCATCTTAGGAACAGAGGGAAGCTGTCAAACTCTTACATGAGTTACCCCCCTATATGGATGATTATATTTCACCACGACTGTATGTATGTATGGATGGATGAGTGGTGTTGCTTAGGTAAGGTTGGTGGTGTGGTAGTATAGAAGCAACAACATTGGTAGTGTTAATGATGATGTGGTATTCTGTGTGTGGTGTGTGTGTGTGTGTGGCATGGTGTGGGATGCGTGTGTGTATGTGGTGTGTGTGTGTGTGTGTGGTGTGTGTGTGTGTGGCATAGTGTGGGATGTGTGTGTGTGTGTGTGTGTGTGTGTGGCATGGTGTGGGATGCGTGTGTGTATGTGGTGTGTGTGTGTGTGGCATAGTGTGTGTGTGTGTGGTGTGTGTGTGTGTGGCATAGTGTGGGATGTGTGTGTGTGTGTGTGTGTGTGTGTGGCATAGTGTGGGATGTGTGTGTGTGTGTGTGTGTGGCATGGTGTGGGATGCGTGTGTGTGTGTGTGTGTGGTGTGTGTGGCATAGTGTGGGATGTGTGTGTGTGTATCTTAAAAATTGCAACCTTTCCAAACTTTCAAAAAATCACAAAAAATATTCCATGTTCATTCCATGATAAAATGTGGCATCTTCACTACTCGCTCGCCGCGAGTGGGTGGGGTGGAGGGGCGAGCACAGCGAGCAGGGGTAGAGGGGCGAGCGCAGTGAGCCGTGATTTTGGGGGACTGGGGCGAGCGTAGCGAGCAGCGCCGCAGGCAAAGCCCAGTGCTTGTTATGATAAAAAAAAATTATAGCAGACAATCTTTTTATTTTCGTCGAGGTTTGTTCTTTCCGTCAAGCCAGGCGGAAACGAGCGAATGAGGGCAGGGAGGGAGGGTGAGAGGAGGGAGGAATGGTGGGAGGGTGAGAGGAGGTAGAGAAGGAGGAAAGGAAGGGTTTGGAGAGAAGGGAGGGATGGAGGAAAGGAAGGGTTTGGAGAGAAGGGAGGGATGGAGGAAAGGGTTTAGAGAGAAGGGAAGGAGGGAGGGGAAAGGAAGGACAGGCAGGGGAAGAAGGAGGGAAGGGTGTAGAGAGAAGGGAGGGAGGGGAAAGGACAGGCAGGGAGAGAGGGAGAGAGGGGAAAGGACAGGCAGGGAGAGAGGGAGAGAGGGGAAAGGAGGGCAGGGAGAGAGGGAGGGAAGGGTGTAGAGAGAAGGGAGGGAGGGGAAAGGAAGGACAGGCAGGGAGAGAGGGAGGGAAGGGTGGAGGGAGGGTGGGGAAAGGACAGGCAGGGAGAGAGGGAGGGAAGGGTGTAGGGAGGGAGGAAGGGAAAGGAGAGGCAGGGAGAGAGGGAGGGAGGGGAAAGGAGGGCAGGGTGGGAGTGAGGGCTGGAGAGGGAACTATAGGGACTGAAAGGGAGCAGGGTGGTAGGGAAAGGAGGAAAGATGGATGGCAGGAAAGGGAAACATGCAGGGAAGAGAGGGAAAATGGATGACATGGGAAGAAGGAAGGGAGGGGAAGGAGGTAGGGAGAAATGCAGGGGAGGGAGGGAAAGAAGGGAGATAGGGAGACATGCAGGGAATGGAGGTAGGAAGAAATGGAGGGGAGGGAGGAAGGTAGGCTTAGTGAAGATGAAACCAAGTTCAATATTTACTCCCCAACTTTTACTATTTCCATCTTTTTTAGAGGGTCGAGTCGGAGGTAATTTAGGCTTTGTGAGGATTAATTATAGCT
>JAWZYT010000132.1:37500-42500 GCA_034508575.1 Petrolisthes manimaculis | reverse complement strand
TTCTCCAAAGTATAAATTATATGCCAGGAAACACGACTGGATGAACAAAAATAATTAGTGTTCTGTTTGGATTATTAGTTTGGGGGGATTCAGTTGTCCCAGATTTACTTGTTATATTTGGCCAATGGGGTTCTAATGAGGAGCTTGGAAGGTATTGTTGATGTTGATGTTTTTTGTTGTTGTTTCTGTTGTTGTTGTTGTTGTTGTTGTTGTTGTAGTTGTTTTGGTTTTGGTTTTGGAGGTATAGGTGTATGTGGACACTGAAATAATGGTTGTTTTTGTTGTTGGTGTTGTATTAGTAGTTGTTGTAGTAGTGGTTGTTGTTGTTGTCATTGTTGTAGTAGTAGTTGTTGCTGTTCTTGTTGTTGTTGTATTAGTAGTAGTTGTTGTTGTTGTTGTTGTTGTTGTTGTTGTTGTTGTTGTGATTGTTGTTGATGTTTGAGATAGCGTTCGATGAGGTGATGTATGGGGGGAGGGGGAAGTGTTGAGTGATGATGATGATGATGTTGATCTGAAATATTAAGAAGGAGAAAGAGGAGGACAAAGAATAAGAGAGGGAGGAAAAGGAGGCTTATAAGGAGGTGAAAGGATAAAGGGAGTAGGAGGAGGAGGTGGAGGTGGAAGGAGAACAAGAGAAGGAGGAGGAGGTGAAAGGAGAAAGAAAGGAGGAGGGGGAGGAGGAAGAGAATGGAAAAGATTAGTGGGGAAAAAGACGGAGACTTAGAAGAAGGGGAAATAGAAATTGAGAAGGAAAAGACGAAAGAGGAAGAGGAAGAACGAGTGAGAGAAGGAGGGAGGCAGAAGGGAAATGCGTCTGCCTCTACCTGCATGTTTGATCAGAGGAGAAGGCTGCATGGGGACTGGATGGGTACCCTCCTCTTCTTCCTCTTCTTCTTTTTGCTTCTTCTCTTCTCCTTTTTGTTACTACCTTCTCCTCCTTTTCCTTTCTTCCTTCCCTAATTCTTTTCTAATCTATATGCCGCCTGCTCTGGAAATGTGTTCGGTATATTTTCTCATACTAAAACTCAAGCCAACAACTCTGTTTATAAATGCATATGGCTTTTAAACCGAAGAGGGACAGTTGTTAGGTCGACCCACATTATTCCCAAGTCTCTCACAGTGTAGTGCAATAAGGTGGTGTGTTGTACAAGAGGAAGTATGTGTACAGCACCAATTCTGCCAAGGTATAGGGAAGGTGGGGGGGGGGGGGGAGTTAATGTATTACAGAAGAGAGTGCTATACCAAGTCTCTCATTGTCTAGTACACCTTAAGGAGAGAGTGAGAGAGAGAGAGTACCCAGTTATGTAGTTACCATGATGATTATGTAAGTTAATAATAATAATAATAATAATAATAATAATAATAATGATAATAATAATAATAATAATAATAAGTCCTCCTATACATCACGCCAATCCCTACCAAAACACATAGATAAGGGCGAAGAAAGAAGGAGGAAAAAAAGTGGGAGGGACAGCCAAACCAAGTCAAATAAAAATGGCCTTCCTTCACTCTATTACTTCCTCGTAATAATAAATCTGACAACTTTATCCATTGTTCCTTATCATATTCTATCTTCGCCTCATTTACTCATTTACTCCTTCAAAGCCAATTCAGATATATTGGCTTTGTACTTATCTATCTCCTTCATGATTCTCTGTCATTTCTTATTGTTAGTTTTTTCTGTGATTTTTTTTGAGGGTCAATGTGCAAAATTTAGGAGTCTCGGGTCATTTGATGCATATCGTTTATTATTATTATTATTATTATTATTATTATTATTATTATTATTATTATTATTATTATTATTATTATTATTATTATTATTATTATTATTATTATCATTATCATTATCATTATCATTATCATTATTATTATTATTATTATTATTATTATTATTATTATTATTATTATTATTATTATTATTATTATCATTATTATTATTATTATTATTATTATTATTATTACCAGATTTTTTTACAGAGTTTCGTGTCCCTCATTATGTAATTCCTGAATCTCTCTCTCTCTCTCTCTCTCTCTCTCTCTCTCTCTCTCTCTCTCTCTCTCTCTCTCTCTCTGTGCGCGTGTGTGTGTGTGTGTGTACATATATAAGTTAATTTTCTGTTTATCTATCTATACACCTGTTTATATTTCTCTCCCAATGGCTCCCCTCCCCCTAAAGTTCTCACACCCCCCTCTCTCCTCCTCCACCTCCCACATGCCCCCTTCCCCTTAAAGTTATCTCCCCCCTTCCCTCCTCCTTCTCCACTTCTCACATGCCCCCTTCTCTCCTCCACCACCTCTCACATCCCTCCCTCCCCCCTAAAGTTCACCCCTCCCCTTCCCTATCCCCACCTTCCCCACCTGCTTCAAGTAATCAACAAAAACACTTCGTTGCCTCGTTTCCCACTGATCAAATTGACACTGTAATAATCTCATAGGTGTGTTAGAGGGGGCGATAGGCTCGGTTGGGAAGGTGTATTGTAATTAAGGTGTGTGTATGGAGAGAGAGAGAGAGAGAGAGAGAGAGAGAGAGAGAGAGAGAGAGAGAGAGAGAGAGAGAGAGAGAGAAATTTTGATTGATTGATGGATATTAGGCGCCGGAACATATTGTCACGCAACACCACCTACTGTATATGGAAGGAGCTTGTTTCATGGCAAGGTCAGGAAGAATCAGAAGACTCCAATTTTTATACACGATCACAGGATCCTTAAGGGGAGAGTATTTTGTTAGTGAATTTTGAAGTTCTCTTATTTCTCTTAACTATGCCATGTAACAGATCTCCTATTAGTACAGGCTCTTACATTTCCGACTAGACTACCCAGTGTTTAGTTATCGTAAATGTGGCAACAGTGCGTGTGTGTGTGTGTGTTAGTTCGGGTGTGCATACTCGAAAACATAAATACACACACACACACACTTACATACAATGAAACACACACACACTTACAAACAAAGACAACATACACACATTTACATACAAAGACAACACACACACGTACACACACACAATAACACACATACATACGCGTACACACACACACATACACACCTTTCCTCACACTTGCTAGTTCTTACTGGGGAGGGTGTTACTGGGTGGTGGGTGTTACTGGGTGGTGGGTGTTACTGGGTGGTGGGTGTTACTGGGTGGTGGGTGTTACTGGGTGGTGGGTGTTACTGGGTGGTGGGTGTTACTGGGTGGTGGGTGTTACTGGGTGGTGGGTGTTACTGGGTGGTGGGTGTTACTGGGTGGTGGGTGTTACTGGGTGGTGGGTGTTACTGGGTGGTGGGTGTTACTGGGTGGTGGGTGTTACTGGGTGGTGGGTGTTACTGGGTGGAGGGTGTTACTGGGGAGGGTGTTACTGGGTGGTGGGTGTTACTGGGTGGTGGGTGTTACTGGGTGGTGGGTGTTACTGGGTGGTGGGTGTTACTGGGTGGAGGGTGTTACTGGGTGGTGGGTGTTACTGGGTGGTGGGTGTTACTGGGGAGGGTGTTACTGGGTGGTGGGTGTTACTGGGTGGTGGGTGTTACTGGGTGGTGGGTGTTACTGGGTGGTGGGTGTTACTGGGTGGTGGGTGTTACTGGGTGGTGGGTGTTACTGGGTGGTGGGTGTTACTGGGGAGGGTGTTACTGGGTGGTGGGTGTTACTGGGGAGGGTGTTACTGGGTGGTGGGTGTTACTGGGTGGTGGGTGTTACTGGGTGGTGGGTGTTACTGGGGAGGGTGTTACTGGGGAGGGTGTTACTGGGTGGTGGGTGTTACTGGGTGGCGGGTGTTACTGGGTGGTGGGTGTTACTGGGTGGTGGGTGTTACTGGGTGGAGGGTGTTACTGGGTGGTGGGTGTTACTGGGGAGGGTGTTACTGGGTGGTGGGTGTTACTGGGTGGTGGGTGTTACTGGGTGGTGGGTGTTACTGGGGAGGGTGTTACTGGAGAGGGTGTTACTGGAGAGGGTGTTACTGGGTGGTGGGTGTTACTGGGTGGTGGGTGTTACTGGGTGGTGGGTGTTACTGGGTGGTGAGTGTTACTGGGTGGTGGGTGTTACTGGGTGGTGGGTGTTACTGGGTGGTGGGTGTTACTGGGTGGTGGGTGTTACTGGGTGGTGAGTGTTACTGGGTGGTGGGTGTTACTGGGTGGTGGGTGTTACTGGGTGGAGGGTGTTACTGGGGAGGGTGTTACTGGGTGGTGAGTGTTACTGGGTGGTGGGTGTTACTGGGGAGGGTGTTACTGGAGAGGGTGTTACTGGAGAGGGTGTTACTGGGTGGTGGGTGTTACTGGGGAGGGTGTTACTGGGTGGTGGGTGTTACTGGGTGGTGGGTGTTACTGGGTGGTGGGTGTTACTGGGTGGTGGGTGTTACTGGAGAGGGTGTTACTGGGTGGTGGGTGTTACTGGGTGGTGGGTGTTACTGGGTGGTGGGTGTTACTGGGTGGTGGGTGTTACTGGGTGGAGGGTGTTACTGGGTGGTGGGTGTTACTGGGTGGTGGGTGTTACTGGGTGGTGGGTGTTACTGGGTGGTGGGTGTTACTGGGGAGGGTGTTACTGGGTGGTGGGTGTTACTGGGTGGTGGGTGTTACTGGGTGGAGGGTGTTACTGGGTGGTGGGTGTTACTGGGTGGTGGGTGTTACTGGGGAGGGTGTTACTGGGTGGTGGGTGTTACTGGGTGGTGGGTGTTACTGGGTGGAGGGTGTTACTGGAGAGGGTGTTACTGGAGAGGGTGTTACTGGGTGGTGGGTGTTACTGGGGAGGGTGTTACTGGGTGGTGGGTGTTACTGGGTGGTGGGTGTTACTGGGTGGTGGGTGTTACTGGGGAGGGTGTTACTGGGTGGTGGGTGTTACTGGGTGGTGGGTGTTACTGGGGAGGGTGTTACTGGAGAGGGTGTTACTGGAGAGGGTGTTACTGGGTGGTGGGTGTTACTGGGTGGTGGGTGTTACTGGGGAGGGTGTTACTGGGTGGTGAGTGTTACTGGGTGGTGGGTGTTACTGGGTGGTGAGTGTTACTGG
>JAWZYT010000132.1:20000-32500 GCA_034508575.1 Petrolisthes manimaculis | reverse complement strand
AAGTATTGATATATTCATGTATATACGAGGAAGCTACCACATCCACTACAAATAAAATAAAAAATTAATCCCAACCACCCACACACACTTTCTCAATACATGCATACATATACACATAATTATCTTGTATCAGACGTACAGTATATATCATACGATAGGTGAATGAGTTGGAAATATATTAAGATCATTAATGGGATAGTATATTCATGGTACAGTGGAGTGTTTTGATTTCTCTAAAGTATGTCAGGAAACAGAACATGATTAACAGATATACGAATCATGACTCAGTTATTGGAATAGCTTGGAGGAATCAGTTACTCCAGAATTACCAACACTGTACAACCTCCTTAAGGTTCCTGTGATCGTGTATGAGAACTGGAGGCTTCTGATTCCTACTAACTAGGCCACGAAACACGTTCCTTCAATATAGGTGGGGTTTCGTGGCAATATTTGAAGGATTCGTTTACCTTCAATTCTCTGACTACATCACAGGGTTGCTTATAGTCCCTGAAAACTTTCCCCCCTATACTGCTGGGGTTATAATTATACCCTTCAAAAATATATATATATACATTATTACTGGGTCTTTGTTGATACTTTGCGAATATTTTAAAACATATATATACTGTATATTATCATGATTTAACATGGTAAGCATTACCTGCATTCAAATTTATTGGGTAAATAATACCGGTAATAATAATAATAATACAAATAATAATAATAAGAATAATAATTTACCGTATTGTGTTGACAACCGAATGGAGGAGGTCTGTCAGCTGTGTGTGTATATGTGTGTGTGTGTGTGTGTGTGTGTTTATCATCTGTGTTCAGGTTGACTAAAGCAACAGGATATCCATCCAGTCATTGGTAAGAGTTGAAGTTTGACTTGTTTTCCAACCTAATCATAACACACATTTACTCTCTCTCTCTCTCTCTCTCTCTCTCTCTCTCTCTCTCTCTGGTGTTCCGGGCATGAATCTTTCACACACACACATACACACACACACACACACACTCTCTCTCTGGTGTTCCGTGCATACATCTTTCATTCACACACACTCGCTCTTTCTCTCTCTCTCTCTCTCTCTCTCTCTCTCTCTCTCTCTCTCTCTCAAACATACCTGCAAAATTCCCTCCATATTTTTCAATTTGTTATCAAAACAGCGTGTGATTACCAAAGACAGAAATTCCATAAATATATAGATAGCCCTTTCACAAATCTAATAATTATATACTACGCTTCAGTTGACATGTGTGTGTGTGTGTGTGTGTGTGTTTATTTCAGTGTTGCATTTTGAGTATAGCAAGGAGTGTATTTGTTAATATGTACTATACAGTACAGTATGTTTGTGTATTTGCGTGTATATGTGTATGTATCTGTTTGTATGCATTTAAGAGTCCATGTGTAGATGTGCATGTGTATGTGAACGTATGAATGAATGAATGAATGAATGCACAGTAATATGTACCAGTATATATATCTGTATGCATGCCAGTGTGTGTGTGTGTGTGTGTGTGAGTGTGTGTGTGTGTGTGTGTGTGTGTGTGTGTGTGTGTGTGTGTGTGTAATCTCCTATCCTAAGCCTCGGTACAGACCTAAAACCTAAAAACATAAAAATATAAACACACGACCGTCATCATTTTATTGGCGGGGGAATTTTGTTTACTGTTCTATAGAGTGACACAATATTGCTCTTTATTACACTACATGCACTTGGTAATAAAAAATAGTCGGAGGTGGAATGATGTGTGTGTTGGCTGGCTGTGTGTGTGTGTGTGTGTGTGTGTGTGTGTGTGTGTGTGTGTGTGTGTGTGCTTAATAATGTGTGTTTGTGTATGTGTGTGCTTAATAATGTGAGAGAGAGAGAGAGAGAGAGAGAGAGAGAGAGAGAGAGAGAGAGAGAGCATTGTAGTTGTAAAATGGAGGGCTTGAAAGAATTAGACTAACAGACAGACAAACAGACAGACAGACAGACAGACAGAAAGATAGAAAGTCAGAGATGAGGCAGAGTAAATGGAGAGAGGAAGGATGAAGAGAAATTTAAAGGAAAGAGAATGGAAGGGAGGAAAGAGAATTGAGGGAGGGGATGGAAGGAGTGGGGGAGGGAGGGAGGGAGGAAGAGAAGGAAGGAAGGAAGGGAGGGAACAAAAGAGAATGGGATGAATGGAGGGAGAGAGGAGAGGAGGCAAGAAGGGGGAGGAAGAGGGGGCAAGAGAGAGAGAGAGAGTGGGAGAGAGAGAGAGAGAGAGAGAGAGAGAGAGAGAGAGAGAGAGAGAGAGAGAGAGAGAGAGAGAGAGTGCGAGCAGCCTGGGAAAAAAAATATATGGTAACTTTAAGCAACAGGACAAGGAAAATGAGAAACGAGCTCCGAGAAACGAGAAGAAGGAAAAATAATGAAAGGGAAGGAATGAGGAAAAAGATAAAATTGTGAGCTGAGAGAAGTTGAGAATGAGAAAGATACACACAGAGAGAGAGAGAGAGAGAGAGAGAGAGAGAGAGAGAGAGAGAGAGAGAGAGAGAGAGAGAGAGAAATGAGGTGTAAGGAAAGGAACCAGAGAGAGAGAGAGAGAAATGAGGCGTAAGGAAAGGAACCAGAGAGAGAGAGAGAGAGTGAGAGTTAACTAGGATATAAGGAGATGCAGCAAAAGCCAATATGACTGCAACTAGACTTACAAGGTTAACCTCATCTACTTTACAACAAATTATCATCACTTCATCACTATCACATTGGCGTCTCTGTAACGTAAATTCTTTCGTAAAGGCAAGTCAACATTCATCCTCTTCACTCCAATAACGACTGTTAGTGTGTTAGTGTGTGAGGTAATTAAGTCATCGCTTCGTCACTTCACCGTCGTAACCTCTTCATCACATCGACTGTTAGTTAATGTTGCAGGGTTTTAGTTCTGGTATCTACCTCTGATGAGGTACTCTCCTGAACGTCAGCCAGGCAAGCCCAACTCCCTACCATGGTGCCCAGCCATGGCAGTAACCCCCCAGTAAACAGTTTGTAACTCTTGGACCTGGGCGAGGCTCGATCTGCCGACCTCACGGATGCGAGGCAGGCGCGTTACCACTGTACTGTTAGTGTGTTAGTGTGTGAGGTAATTAAGTCATCGCTTCGTCACTTCACCGTGGTAACCTCTTCACCACATCGATGCCTCGTCAGACAATACCCCAACTAAACTTGTGTGTGTTTGTTTACATGTTATTGATAATGTTAGCCATAGTAGGGATGGGACTCTTCTTATATCTATCAGTTCTGGCCCTTATAGGTTGTAATTTGTTATATCGTCTTGTTGTCCATGTTGGTCTTGGAGTGTCTGGTGGTTACTAGTAGGTCTCAGTGAAGGGGTTGGACCACTATCTTTTGGGCAAACTGGCTGATGATATTGAGGTGGTGTTCTGAGAGAGGTAGCATCCCCAGGGTGGTCAGGACGGTCTCGTAGCCAGTGTAGGATAATCCTACAGGTCCTCTTTTGTACTCTCTCCAGTTGTATACGTTACGTTTTTTTATTGTATACGTTACTTTTTTTTGTATAATATTCAATGACTATTATCAAGCACTAAACGCTGAAAAATACTTAAACAATAACTGAATAAAAATCATTAAAAAGAATGTTCTTTATTGAATGAAGCCAATGTGAATACCTTTATATTACATGTGTCAAGTGTTGATACCACTAACACACTTCTATTTCCCCCGTATCTACCTAACAGTTTATAATCAAGGCTCACATTATCCCTCACGTGATAGTGGCCTTGTAATATTCTAAATACTTTTAATAATAGCCTGTTGTATTGAAGGATTGGAATTGGACTATGAAACCATTGTTTTGTCATTTGTCTCTTGGTAGCAACAATTATTTGCTCTGTATCTTTCTTCTCTGTGTGTATCCCTCTTTTCTGTGTACATGTAATATAGTTATATATATAAGCCAGTAGACACACACATAACATAATAATGCTGGTGACAAAGGTTCTATTGGTTTTATTATCATGAGTTGAGAGAGAACTATATATATTCATAATTATTTAAACATTGTAATAGTTCCATCAAGTAATACATTGGATGTTCAGTTGAGGTTTCATCGAACATGTTAATAATGAAGCTGGAAACTATTTTCAACATTTCTTGAAATTAATCTTTATTGAAGGCGTATTAAGGTGTGAAATCCTGTGTTTCCCATCATACAACACCTTCCCAATACTCACACTGTTGTATTTATTGCCGTATTGGTTTTTACTGTCTTCTGCTACAAGGTTGATATTAGTGTGACTTTCCATAATTATATACTCTACCATTACTCACACCGTTGTATTTGATGCCGTGTTGGTCTTTATTGTCTTCTGCTACAAGGTTGATATTAGTGTAAATTTCCATATACACGTTGCCTTGTGAACTGACTGACTGCACCACCTTACACATCTTCAAGTCATCAGGACTACCAACATGTTGCAGAGGGAATATTTCCACACTCAGTCTTCAGAACCCTTACCAATTTAATGCTTTTCAACCAACTCATAATCCTCTTCGAATATCTGAGGGTGGAGTGATAGTGAAGTCAGAATGAAGTGAAGTGAAGTGAGAGTGGAGTGATAGTGAAGTCAGAGTGAAGTCAGAGTGGACTGAAAGTGAAGTGAGAGTGGAGTGATAGTGAAGTCAGGGTGAAGTCAGAGTGGACAGAGAATGAAGTGAGAGGAGTGATATTCAAGTGAGAGTGGAGTGAGAGTGGAGAGAAAGACAGGAAAGAAGAGTGAGAGTGAAGGGAGAGTGTGAAGACAGGTGGTGTTAGAGTGAGAGTAAATATTATTGCCAGTGGAATAGGCTTACCAATTTTATTAATATGAAGTTCAATTATTTTAATATGAAGTTCAGTTTTGTTAATATGAAAGTCAGTTTTTTTAATATGAAAGTAACTTTTTTTAAATTTGAAAGTCATCTTTTTTAATTTGAAGTTCATCTTTCTTAATTTGAAGTTCATCTTTTTAAATTTGAAGCTCATCTTTTTAGTTTGAAGTTCATCTTTTTTAATTTGAAGGTGAAAAGGTGTAGTGTTTCTGGGTTATCTGGGCCAATGTTGACAACGCTGGGTGGGCCTCATGGAAGTGTGACCAGCTGTACAGTTGCTAAAAAAAGGTATTGCGACAAATATTGATAGAACTTTAACCATAGTAATATCCACAAGTATTTGTATATGGACTATATGCATGTATAACAGAAGGAAATATACATATCCTTCTATAATACATACTCATAATCCCTACAAACATCTATGAACATTAATATATTTAATGTTGTATCAGTAGTTTTTGGCAACAGATGAGCCAAAATAATGATGTTCTGTTGCTTGGAATAGTTTGGAGGAATCAGTTGCTCCAAATTTACCAACACCTAATTTTCTCCTGAATTAAAGGGAAATTGTCTTGTTGGTAAATTGTGTGGCTGCTGATTCCTCCTATTACTATACCAGAAAACAGACACCCTCAATGGTACTCATAGAAGATCTGTTTCTTGGCAAAGTCTCAAGGAATTTGAAACATTCCAATTCACCAACAAGTGAATCTCCACTTAACAAAACCAACACACACACACACACACACACACATATATATATATATAAGGGAAGTGACAAGTGGGTGTTAAATTCAGCATAAGATAATATAAAGAATAATATATTATACAGTACATCCCCTTAACCCTTTAAACACCCAATATTCTGATATACACCAAGTTCACCTCCTCGGGGCCGACAACTTCCATTCACACACACACACACACACACACGCACATTATTTACAACCGATCAGCTGATTGGCTCCCGCTGGCAATATTGGGCCTGACGTCAGTAGCAAAGGTGTGTGTGTGTGTGTGGGAGGAGGGGAGGAAGGAGTAATGGAGGTTTCGTGTTGGGGTGGGGAGGAGGGTAGGGAGTCTGCCTTGTGTTGGGGGAAGGGTAGGGAGTTTGTGTTGGGGGAAGGGTAGGGGTCGTGTGTTGGTGTGGGTAGGGAGTTTGTGTTGGGGGAAGGGTAGGTAGAGTGTGTTGGGGGAAGGGTAGGGAGTTTGTGTTGGGGGAAGGGTAGGGAGTTTGTGTTGGGGGAATGGTAGGGAGTTTGTATTGGGGGAAGGGTAGGGAGTTTGTGTTGGGGGAATGGTAGGGAGTTTGTATTGGGGGAAGGGTAGGGAGTTTGTGTTGGGGGAAGGGTAGGGAGTTCGTGTTAGGGGAAGGGTAGGGAGTTCGTGTTAGGAGGAAGGGTAAGGAGTTCGTGTTGGAGGAAGGGTAGGGAGTTTCGTGGTTGGAGAGGATATATGGTTCTCGTCTGGGGGGAGGGTAGGGGTCGTTTGTTGGTGTGGGTAGGGAGTTTGTGTTAGGGGAGGGTAGGGAGTTCGTGTTAGGGGAGGGTAGGGGTCGTTTGTTGGTGTGGGTAGGGCAACAATAAATGTTTCGTGTGTATGTGTTGGGTGAAATTGGCAGCAGAGAATCGATGGTGAAGTGACGTCAGTTTAACATTAGTTTGAGTTACTTAGAAAACTAATATCTACCAAGACCTGACTGACTGATTGGCTGGAAATACTTTGATGGAGAGAGAGAGAGAGAGAGAGAGAGAGAGAGAGAGAGAGAGAGAGAGAGAGAGAGAGAGAGAGAGAGAGTAAAGCAGTAAGTTTGTCTTATCATTCCACCTCCTCTCTTTCTCTCTCTCTCTCTCTCTCTCTCTCTCTCTCTGCGAAATAATTTAATTTGTGGTGCTAGTTTTTTCCCTGTCAGTCCGTGTACAGACAGACACACGGACAGACAGACAGACCTCACCAGACAGACATACAGACAGCCAAAGCAAGTCATGAATCATATCAGTTCAACTATAAATCATCAGCAACCTTGAAGATAATTCAATAGAAATATATAACACTATCTTTCCATTTCATTACATAATTATTATACATAGAGCACAAGAAATTCTGTTTCTCCGTACGGTATGTTTTTTTATTTTGTTTAACCCAATCCTTCCATTTCATTACATAATATAAAAACAACACAAGAATTTCGAATACAAACTAATTATACATGAACTAAGTGACCCTCTCATTTCCATATGCCTCTATGCATTATTTTCTCGTTCCAGTGATTTCTCCCCTTCAGTCTTGGTTGGTTCTGCTTTACATTATATTCCTCTTTGACTCCTACACTCAGAGCTTATAATTTATGTTATGTTTCTCTCTGTCTGTCACACACACACACAAACATTAAAATGTAACTCTCTCTCTCTCTCTCTCTCTCTCTCTCTCTCTATCTATCTATCTCTCTCTCTCTCTCTATCTCTATGTATCTATCTCTCTCTCCCTCTCTCTCTCATACACACCAGGGCAAACATGTTAGATTAACTATTACTCGATTAAACACATACATAAACTTGTCAGGTCATCTGTCTTGTATAGATCACGTTATCTGTTTCTCATTTCATCGAAGTATTGATATATTCATGTATATACGAGGAAGCTACCACATCCACTACAAATAAAATAAAAAATTAATCCCAACCACCCACACACACTTTCTCAATACATGCATACATATACACATAATTATCTTGTATCAGACGTACAGTATATATCATACGATAGGTGAATGAGTTGGAAATATATTAACATATTAATGGGATAGTATATTCATGGTACAGTGGAGTGTTTTGATTTCTCTAAAGTATGTCAGGAAACAGAACATGATTAACAGATATACGAATCATGACTCAGTTATTGGAATAGCTTGGAGGAATCAGTTGCTCCAGAATTACCAACACTGCACACCTTCCTTAACATGATAAGAAAAGCAATTTTTCAGGGAAATAATATTTTAGCCTATACATTTTGGCATTCACCTCAGATATTAGTTCATTTGCGAGATGTCTGAATAACTAGTAATATTTTTATATATTTCTAGATCTTCCTTATGTAGAAAGAAGCATAGCTAAAGAACTGAAAAAGAGTGGCTGGGGCCGAAGGGGCACCCAAACCTTTAAAGTATTGCCCACATCATTATCTCAACGGGGTCAGAGTTTGGATGAACGTGTATCACACAAATAACGACCCTATAACTTGCTGATCGAAGATTTCTGAATATTATACTCTTGGTGTTATGATTGATTGATGGATATTAGGCGCCGCAACATCGAGGTCCTATAGCGCCAGAAAAAGGTGATAGAGAGTTGTGACAGCAAGCAGTAAGGAAATGAAAAGAAAAGAGGGACAGTTGAAGAACTGAAAGCTAATGGCTGGGGCCGAAGGGGCGCCAAAACCCTGTAAGTATTGCCCACATTAATTAATATAGGCAATACCCCCCTACGGGGCCTTGGTGTTATGAATCATTGGTGTGAGTCATCTGCATCATCCCATTCCTCCGCTGCAGCTGTGGGGTCTAAGACACCTGTGGAAGAGGCTATATAAAGCCACCAAGGTTAGGTTGTGGTTCAGGTTAACTCCACATAACCAACACCCAGGTTCATCGACGGTCTACCCTTCTTGGATCAGGTGCAGTTACTCTTCTTGTTGCCCCCTCCCCTCCCTTATACCTCTTGAATTAACACAGCATAAATCTATATATATATATAAAACACTCCGTCTGTGTGCTTAGCCCAGTGTTATTCACTAATTTTTTCACGAGAGCCAAAAGTTCAGGACATATTCAGAGTGAGAGCCGCATAAACCACATTGATAAGCAGAAAAAACATATATATGGGAACTAAATTATATAATTATTTTTGTGGGTTTCCATAACCACTTACCTAACCCACATGTACAGTTCCTATACAGAGAGCTCGTTCTCTCTCTCTCTCTCTCTTTGTGTTGAATAATTATGAAAAATAAAGAATTGCCAGGGCCACTGGGCCTATTCCCATTAGCAATTCTATAAAGTGATACATCTGATACGGCATAGTGATGCAATTTATATCTAATACTTTGGACTTTTTCTCTGATCACTGATGATTTCTCTCTCTCTTGGGAGCCGCCAATCAGGTCATTGCGAACCTCTCAATGAAAATCCGTTGTTTATCCGCTAGGCACGGCCGCATCGTTTGACCTAGAGTAAAAATTAATACGTCATTTTAATCAGTTCGAATCCCTAGTGAGGATACAATAGAAAAAAATGTTAACAAATGATACAGCATTGTGACCGGTGTAGTCCCGGGAATGTCCTCAGTCTAATTTTATTTTTGGTGGATATATGTTTCTTGAATTATCAGCTTAAAACAACCAAAGATTTATGGCTTTCTCAACATAGACTCTATGGTATCAAGGCAGGCCTGGCTTGCATACCCAGTTTAGGAATAAACTCATACCACAAAATGTTGAACACCTAAATTTAATACTAAATCTAAGTACAGTGATTTTTTTTTTTAACCAATGTGGGGGAGGGGTCAATCCCAGTACTCCTGCAGCCCAAGCCACTTGGGCCTTGCTATTTAATTGTGGCTGTTACAATGCCACTTTCTGCTTTAGTTGCGTCATGGATAACTTTTATGGTTGTAAAGCTGGCATGGTTTCTCTGGGGGACCAGCAACCACACCGGATAATGGACTCCTCCCACCCTCCTAATAAGTTCACATACAAATAATTAGAGGAAATTTATTGACAAAACCTCATGTAGGAACTTCACCCGGACAACGTCGGATATCGCTGTTAGTAAAACATAAACATTTACACAATATATGAGTAAACTAAAAAGTTCACATCACTTCACTGTTTTACTTACATCCCTTCACTGTTTTGTTCACCTACTGTTCATTGTATTGTTCACATCCCTTCACTGTTTTGTTCACCTACTGTTCATTGTATTGTTCACATCCCTTCACTGTTTTGTTCACCTACTGTTCATTGTATTGTTCACATCCCTTCACTGTTTTGTTCACCTACTGTTCATTGTATTGTTCACATCCCTTCACTGTTTTGTTCACCTACTGTTCATTGTATTGTTCACATCCCTTCACTGTTTTGTTCACCTACTGTTCAGTGTATTGTTCACATCCCTTCACTGTTTTGTTCACCTACTGTTCATTGCATTGTTCACATCCCTTCACTGTTTTGTTCACCTACTGTTCACTGTATTGTTCACATCCCTTCACTGTTTTGTTCACCTACTGTTCACTGTATTGTTCACATCCCTTCACTGTTTTGTTCACATCCCTTCACTGTTTTGTTCACATCCCTTCACTGTTTTGTTCACATCCCTTCACTGTTTTGTTCACATCCCTTCACTGTTTTGTTCACATCCCTTCACTGTTTTGTTCACCTACTGTTCACTGTTTTGTTCACATTCCTTCACTGTTTTGTTTACTTACTGTTCATTGTATTGTTCACATCCCTCTACTGTACTGTTTACCTATTGTTCAGTGTTTTGTTCACCTACTGTTCACTGTTTTGCTTACATCCCTGAACTGATTTGTTCACTTATTGTTCACTGCATTGTTCACATCCCTTTGCTGTATTGTTCACTTAATTATCACTTTCCTGTTCGTTGTCCTGTTCAAATACTTTCACTGTGTTGTTCAACTATTGTTCACTGTATTGTTCACATCCCTTTGCTGTATTGTTCATCTATTGTTTTCTGTATTGTTCATCTATTGTTTACTGTATTGTTCACATCCCTTTGCTGTATTGTTCATCTATTGTTTTCTGTATTGTTCATCTATTGTTTACTGTATTGTTCACATCCCTTTGCTGTATTGTTCATCTATTGTTTACTGTATTGTTCATCTATTGTTTACTGTATTGTTCACATCCCTTTGCTGTATTGTTCATCTATTGTTTTCTGTATTGTTCATCTATTGTTTACTGTATTGTTCACATCCCTTTGCTGTATTGTTCATCTATTGTTTACTGTATTGTTCACATCCCTTTGCTGTATTGTTCATCTATTGTTCACTGTATTGTTCATCTATTGTTCACTGTATTGTTCATCTATTGTTTACTGTATTGTTCATCTATTGTTCACTGTATTGTTCATCTATTGTACACAGTATTGTTCACTTCTCTTCACTGATTTGTTCACATCCCTTCACTGCTCTGTCATAATCCCTTCACTGTATTGTTAACATTATTTCAATATTAATTAATGATATTTTATTCATATATAGAGATTCAACTCACTTGAATTAATAAGCGTATTGTTGTTTACTTCACAACGCAGGATGCTGAAGGTGGTGATAGCAGTGGGTCTTCTTGGGGTGCTGGTGTTAGCAGACCCCCCGATAGACCTCATGGCTCCTGTTGGCTTTATGGACTCGATTAACATGCAAATTGATGAGAGAATAACCATAGAGTCACCGAATTATGGAACATCAGACTACCCTAATAACTATTGGTAAGGTATAGACAGCAAAGTGGATCTCCTAATTATATGAATATTTTTGATTGAGCTAAGAAGGAGAACCATGTGTGAATGTATCCAATTCTTTCTTGTTAAACAATTCCATCTCAATATCATAAGTCATTAGTATATTGTGTATTTATTGTTGTCTACATTACATACATCTTCTGTTGTATCATGACGAAATATGATTATTTAAATTTGACGCAAAGTTTAATGCACTTTTATCAATGAAACTCAATATTAAGAAAGAAAAACCAATTTAGCAGTTATTCGCAATATTTCAGGACAACAATACTAAACTATTGTTTTTATAGGGGTAATTGGGACGTGATTTGCGAACCTAAGGAGAGTACCCAACTGATATTTAGTATGGATTCACAAGTATTGCAGGCCCGAAATACGTCTGGTGACTGTCAAGATTATCTAGAGTTATATGATGCTGCCAACTCGGAATCCATTAAGTAAGGAAAATGTTGTTCATTATTATTTCTCCTGGTTTAAAATGTAGTACGTGTAGATATATCATATTGAAATATTTTATTAATAATTTCCACTGTCAATTTGTCTATTTGTCCTTCTGTCACACACAAACACACACATAATATAGTACTTGTTTCCTACAATTGCAGGAAATGTGGGGTTGAAAACTTCCACGGTTACACCACTCCTACAGGTTTTGCCTCGATATTCTTCGGATCTGATCAGTCCACGACAGCTGAAGGGTTCAGATATCATGTGTGGTGCCGAGAACAATGCAGCCAACAGGCATCTACCTCTGCTCCTTCTTCTACCTCTGCTCCTTCTTCTACCTCTGCTCCTTCTTCTACCTCTGCTCCTTCTTCTACCTCTGCCCCATGCAAATAATTGTTGTGTGAGTTGGGACCTGCTTGCCTTATTATATTCAAGATCATTAATAAATTGAGGTGGTGTTAGTGATGGTTGTTGTGGTCAGGTATCGGGTATACGATGACTCCATAAGGTCATCGTACCGTAACTACTGCTTCATCGTCAACACCACCACAGATATACATATGCACCTACTAACTCCTCTAGTCTCTTACATACATACCTACATACTTACATACTTAGGCTACCTACATATTCACCACCCTCTACTCGGGTAAACACACACAATA
>JAWZYT010000132.1:0-17500 GCA_034508575.1 Petrolisthes manimaculis | reverse complement strand
ATGTCGTTCAGTGTCAGTACGGAGTTCCAAGTCCTCTCGTGTTTTATCACACAGAATTCTTCTCAGTAAACTCTTGGTGATTGGGAGGTGTACAGTAGGTTGGGACAGGTGGCAGCAGTTTTGATAAGTCTATCTACCTGGTGGTAGATCAGAGATTCAGAGGAAAGAAACACAAAGGCCAAGGGTGGTGACAAGAGGGATATGGTGTTGTAGGGAGGAGATAAGAAGGGTGAGGTGGGATAGAGGACTACGAATAAGGGATAAGGCTGCCTGTGAGTTGCTGATAATGAGACCAGATATTCCTTCAGTGGTGAGGTAGACAGGTACTGAAATTATGGACGACAGTTCACACTGGGTACTGTTACTCAAGTCAAGGAGGCAATGTGACGCCGAGAAGATAGGAGAGCCAGAGTTGAATACATGTAATGCAGGCAGTCCAAGCTTTACCAGTCGTCAATAAGGAGCTATTAGTGTAAACATGAAGTAGAGGGGCAGGAAATTGCTTGGAGGCTTCTGAGAGTGTTTGCAGTATGGAAAATTGTGTAAGGAGTGGCGGACGGTCCTTATGTTTATTATGAAGTGTGTATGTGATAGTTGGGGAGACTAGTCCAAACTAGAGGTAATGAGTAGGTGTGAAGTGGTGTGAGTAGGTCATGACGGATATCACTAGGATCCCTGCCCATTAAATGCAGAGCTGGGCAAAGTGTTGAACGGATTCTGTGAAGCCAAGATGCTAGGCCAGGGAAGTTGTTTTGCTTGACCTGCTCCAGTTTAGTGTAGTCAGAGAAGACCATAATTAAAAGTGGAGAAAAATTGGTACTGGGAGAGGGAGCAGTTGGCAGACATTGTGTGCCACAACAGATACCTAACATATCATATTTTGTTAATAACAGGAGAAAGGTTGAGTTCAGTAAGCATTCTGACTATTCGAGTTGATTTGGGAGAGTGTAAGATGATACATATAGCTTTATTTTAAGTTTTGTTAAGAGGTTTAAGCAAGGTCGAAGGGAGGAGAGACAAATGAAGTCCATGATAATCAAAAATAGATCTTACATCCATTATATAAAATGACCGATCAATGGGAATACTGACGCCTCTTGGGTCTGATGTAATGGAGCAGAGGTGGTGAAGTCTAGCTCACAACCTATCATGTAGCTGAGATATGTATGAGGAGGGGTTACTGAGTGAGGAGATAGAAATCCCGAGGTAAATGTAATCCTAGATAACATCGAGGTTGTTGCCAAGCAGGGTTAAGGTCTTACATGCAAGTTTGGTTGAGGAAGAGCGAGCTAGAAGCTTAGTCTTGGTAGTATTAATGATGAGTCTGCAGGATGTGGCGGCACCAGCAAAGCTATGGAGACGCTGGAGTGTGATAGGATTGTGAGCTCTGACGTAAATATCATCAGCATAGATGACTATGAGAGACGAAAGTAAGAAGGGACCCAAAAGGCAAAAAGGTCTGTGCATGAGAATGTTAAAGAGAAATGGACTAAGTACTCCGCCTTGTGGAGTACCGAGGTTAAATGGTAGATAGTCACTGACAGACTCACAAAATAAAACACGAGTGTCTACCAGAGAGGTAGCTCACAATCCACTGAAACAATAGTTCTCGAGACTCCTAATGATGTAAGTTCAACTAGTATTCATTCTCGGTTGGTCACATCAAAGGCTGCTTTAAAACCAATATAAACTGTAGGCCTACATGAAGATGACTTCAAGTGAGAGAAAAGTTCACAAAACAGTGGTGTAAGCTACGACCTGGGAGGAACCCAAAGAGATTAGGAGATAGATGATCATCAGTGAGGTGACGGAGACGAGTAAGTAATATCCTCTCCATCACTTTACACACAGAGGAAGTGAGAGATAGAAGACTGAAGTCAGTAGAGTTGGGTTTAGGGATGGGGATAATGGTACTACGTGTCCAGGCTGTTGACAAAGGGGTTACCAGGAACCTGAACAATAATAAGACGTCCTATCCTGGGTCTCCTTCTCTTCCTTTCATACATTAATGACCTCCCACTCTCACTATTCTCTACCACTAGACCTTTGCAAACGATAGCTTAGTTTACAAACCAATTAAATATAGGAATGACCGCCTTCGACTACATCACAACCTAACTGGACTTGAAGACTGGGAAGTCAAGTGGCAGATGACATTTAGACCAGACAAATGCCATCACATCCGTTTTACCTGAGCCCATAATCCCATTCCACATACATACCAGCTACACAATACCAACCTCAACACAGTTCCTTCCCACAAATAATTGGGTATCCACATCTCAGCGGACATGAGGTGGAACACACACATCATGGCCAAGGCTTGTAGGGTCCTGGGGTTGTTGCACAGGAACCTCAGCAGGTGTAACACAGACATCAAAATCATTGTTTATAACACTTTCGTTGGGCCACACTTAGAGTACTGCGACACCGTCTGGGATCCACACACTAACAATAGTATCAATAAATTAGAGTCTGCACAAAGCAAAACTGCAAGATGGGCCAGTCGTGATTACAAACACATTACATCAATCACTTTACTTAAACAAGACACAAAACTAGATCAATTGGTAACACGAAGATACAGTAGATACACAGACAACAGATGATATACAAAATCACAAACAAGTTAGCTGACATAGACAAAGACACATATCTAGAGGCAACCACAACTTCAAATATCATACATACCAGACAAACACTGATATATTAGGCACTCATTCTTTCCCTGCAGTATTCAAGAGTGGAATCATCTCCCATCTTACGTCGTTAATAGCCCTGGCCACTCTTGAAACGTTTAGAAATAGGATCACCAATCATTACCTCCCCAATCCTAATCATTGATCCACAATCCCTGACCCAATCCACCCTTCTCCTAACCCCCTTCCTAATCCTCCCCTAGATCCCTAAATTCCCCCGCACAACCCCCGCATATTATTCTGGCCATGAGCGGCTCTCTGAGGGACTCATGCATATTATTCTGGCCATGAGCGGCTCTCTGAGGGACTCATGCATATTATTCTGGCCATGAGCTGCTCTCTGAGGGACTCATGCATATTATTCTGGCCATGAGCGGCTCTCTGAGGGACTCATGCATATTATTCTGGCCATGAGCGGCTCTCTGAGGGACTCATGCATATTATTCTGGCCATGAGCGGCTCTCTGAAGGACTCATGCATATTATTCTGGCCATGAGCGGCTCTCTGAGGGACTCATGCATATTATTCTGGCCATGAGCGGCTCTCTGAGGGACTCATGCATATTATTCTGGCCATGAGCGGCTCTCTGAGGGACTCATGCATATTATTCTGGCCATGAGCGGCTCTCTGAGGGACTCATGCATATTATTCTGACCATGAGCGGCTCTCTGAGGGACCCACAACTTGAACTTGAACTTGAACTTGAACATGGGTAGGTGAATCCATCATCAAGTGTTATTAATTTATCTCTAGTTGGAGCATGAAAATAATGACATTTTCTTTTATGAGCAGGTTAGAAAGAAAATGAATACTGAAGCAATTTTCAGGTGCTACTATTGTAGGTTGATGTACTGTAGATGAGTGGAGGGAGTGGTTGTATATACAGTATGTGTAGATAATTGAGAATGGTTGTATAGATGTAGATGAGTGGAGGGAGTGGTTGTATATACAGTATGTGTAGATAATTGAGAATGGTTGTATAGATGTAGATGAGTGGAGGGAGTGGTTGTATATACAGTATGTGTAGATAATTGAGAATGGTTGTATAGATGTAGATGAGTGGAGGGAGTGGTTGTATATACAGTATGTGTAGATAATTGAGAATGGTTGTATAGATGTAGATGAGTGGAGGGAGTGGTTGTATATACAGTATGTGTAGATAATTGAGAATGGTTGTATAGATGTAGATGAGTGGAGGGACGTGGTTGTATATACAGTATGTGTAGATAATTGAGAATGGTTGTATAGATGTAGATGAGTGGAGGGACGTGGTTGTATATACAGTATGTGTAGATAATTGAGAATGGTTGTATGGATGTAGATGAGTGGAGGGACGTGGTTGTATATACAGTATTTTGTAAAGGAGTGTTTGTCTGTCTTCCAAAACAACATGAGATGAACAGCTCTCTGTATTATAATTTGTTTTCCACAGTATCACACCAGGTTAGGTCAGAGAAGGACATACTCTCTCTCTCTCCACACACCTCTCTCTCTCTGTCTAGCCTTCTGTGTGTCTCTCTCTGTGTGTGTGTGTTTATATACATACATATATACGTTGGTGGTTTAGGTACATTTTGGGACAGACAAACAGACAGTAGCCATGGGTAAAATCAAAGACATGGGCGAGTACCTAGGTAGTCAAGAACTCCATCGTATGTCGACGTGGCGTGCGGTGTTAGCGGAGATGGTGGGTACGATGGTGTTGGTGTTCATCGGGTGTGCATCGTGTTTGACATGGGGCGATGGGGGAGACAAGCCGAGCATCGTACAGATCGCCTTCGCCTTCGGAATTACGATCGCCTCAGTTGCACAGGCAATAGGTCACGTGTCTGGGTGTCACATCAACCCCACCATCACGTGTGGACTGTTATTGTCACGTTACGTTTCTGTCACCAGGGCCATATTATACATTACAGCTCAGTGTATGGGTAGTATATCAGGAGCGGCCATTTTGTATGGACTCGCACCTCAGAACACACGCGGCAACCTCGGCGCAACACAGATAGCAGACGGCGTTAATTTAGGACAAGCACTCGGCGTTGAAATTATAATAACGTTTGTACTAGTTTTGACCGTGTTTGGGTGTGTTGACGAGAGGAGGAGTGATGTGAAGGGTTCCGCTCCTCTCGCTATCGGCCTGTCTGTCACTGCCTGTCACTTAGCTGCTGTCCCCATCACCGGAGCGTCTATGAATCCAGCACGCTCCTTCGGTCCCGCAGTGATCATCGATACAGCCTGGGAGAACCATTGGGTGTACTGGGGAGGTCCTATCATCGGTGGACTGACAGCTGCTATCCTCTACACCTATCTATTTAGACAGACAAAGGCAGAGAGCTACGATTTAGAATTGGACACGTATAATAAAAATACCAACACGACTAACCCTTGAAAAAAAAAAGGTGTATTGGCTTGGAGAAGGTGGTGTATGAAAGGTGTATGAGACGTGTATTCACTCATCTATACACATATACACGCATACACATACATACACACGCCTAAACATACATACACATATATATATATATACCTAAATACACATACACATATATTCCTACACACACATACATACCTACACACACATACACACGCCTAAACATACATACACACATTCCTACACACACACACACACAACTAAATACATATATACACACACACATACATATACACACACACACACACATTACTATTACTATTATTATTATTACTATTATTACAATTATTATTACTATTATTATTATTACTATTACTATTTTAATTATCAAATATTTTAAATAATAAGTTTTTAGATTAAGTTTATTTGATAAATTAAATATAATTATAATATTAGGAATTTTTATTATTATAATTATTATTATTTAAATTAAGATTATATGCATAGAGAGAGAGAGAGACTGTGTGTGAGAGACTGTATGTGTGTATGAGAGAGAGAGAGAGAGAGAGAGAGAGAGAGTGTGTGTGTATGAGAGATAGAGTATGTGTGTGTGTGTATGAGAGATAGAGTATGTGTGTGTGTGTATGAGAGATAGAGTATGTGTGTGTGTGTATGAGAGATAGAGTGAGTGAGTGAGTGAGTGTGTGTGTGTATGTGTGTGTGAAAGATAGAGACTGTGTGTGTGTGTGTGAGAGAGAGAGAGAGAGAGAGAGAGAGAGAGAGAGAGAGAGAGAGAGAGAGAGAGAGAGAGAGAGAGAAGGAATTATTCAAATCAATTTTCAAATTTATTTTTAAATATTAAATATCAAATATGTATTAATATCTATAATAATTATATATATATATATATATATATATATATATATATATATATATATATATATATATATATATATATATATATATATATATATATATATATATATATATATATATATATATATATATATATATGTATATATATATATATATAATTATTATAATATATATAAAATGTTATATATTAAGTTTGTGTTATTTTATTCTGCCGTGTTGGGCGGACATCTCAACAATGCTTGAAACCACCGGCTATGCTGGACAGACGAGTCCTAAAAGATCAACGGTCAGCTGGGCGAGTGAGTTTCTTGTATAGGGTTTGGTGAGCCTTGGGTGTGAAGGAAATGTCCCCCAAAATTTCCCATTGGGACACCACCGGCTAAGCTCTATTTGGGCGTATGAGTGTCCCTCTTATATAGGGCTCCGAGTAGTCCTTAAGGCGGATGAGCAGCTTTGTTCTGCCAACGGCATCTCTGAAGTGGATCTCTGAGTTGGTGCCATAGTCATGTACCTGATATTCTGCAACTCATCCATTTCCCTTGGATTGGAGGGTACAATCCAATTAATTTCACTATCATCTTTTTACTCTTGTTTTTTTTTTTTTCAATCTTTTTGTCTCATAATCCCACGCTGTGCAGACGGAGCATTGGGATGTATGGTGGTTGTGAGTTTATATGCCATCATTACTGTCGGGTCCTCCTCACTTTGGCGATTTGGAGGGACGCCATAGTAATTGCCTTACCTGGTGATGCCGCTCCTCCAGGTGGACCGTATAGCTTCCGCACATCTGTAATGACAAGTTTATGGGTTTTTTATATTTCTTATTCTACTTTTCACTGGTTTTGCGTTTTCCTGATATAGAGACCAACCCTGGTCCTAGACTACTTTCCCGATCGTGTCGAGTTCTCTGTGCCAACATCAGAGGATTAGCTCGGAATCTTGCCGATTTGACATTAGCTTCCTCAAAATATGATATTTTGTGTTGTTCAGAAACTTTAGTTTCTCACAGGCGTCATATGTCGGAATTGACTGTACCTGGTTTTGGTAGGCCTGTCATGCTTCTTCGTGGTGATTTGCCTCGTTCTTGTGGACTGATGGTGTATGTTAGATCTGGTTTTGGTGCAGCTAGACAGAAGAGGTTTGAGTGTCAGTGTTGCGAAATGCAAATCATTAGAGTATGTGGTGAGAGAAATAATTTCTACCTTTTCAATCTATACCGCAATCCTGATATTGACGACCATATCTTTGACTGTTGCCTGACTTCAATGGCAGCAATTATGTCGGCTGATACACGTACATTGTGTGTATATATGGGTGACTTAAATGTTCACCATGCTGAATGGTTGGGATCTGCCATTACCACTCGCCATGGAATTGCTGCCCTTGACTTTTGCTCTGTGTCCAATTGTGAGCAACTGGTTATTGGTCCTACACATGTAGCTGGTGGCACCCTGGATTTAGTACTCACTGATGCTCCAGAGATTGTGCAAACAACTGTTACTGCTCCTATTGGGAACTCTGATCACTCATCCCTAACCATCAAAATTAATCTTTCGCAGCCTGTACCTAATTTTTGTATCAGGAAGGAGATCTACTTAAAATATCGTATTAATTGGGATGCAGTTGATCATGCGCTCCAAGCACTTCCTTGGCATTCCATATTTCGTGAGAATAACCCTATCGATTGTCTTAATGAACACTTAACGAGTGTTATTACGCGCTTTGTTCCAACCAAGGTAATTAGAATCCGAAATAATGATAAAGCATGGTTTAATGATGAATGTAGAAGAGCTTTTGATTTGAAACAGGGCGCTTATAGAAGATGGACGAGGGAACGTAATCAGGCTAATTATGATGAGTTTACTCAATGTCAGAGGGATGCTAATATGATATACGATGAGGCCCAACGTCAGCATAATGACCAGATTAGGAACACCTTGATGAACGCAGAAAATTCTCATAAATGGTGGTCCACTCTAAAATCAGCTGTCTTTGGTACAGAGCCTTCTCTTCCCCCACTCATCGGTAATGGGGGTGGTCTTGTTTGTGATCCTGCTGGTAAGGCTTCTCTGCTTGCTGATCATTTTGATAGTAAACAATTAAGAGCCACAATTTGTCTGCCTTCTACATGTCATCCTCAGCCTCGCCTGACTTCCTTTGCTTTCAGATCAGGGGAAGTGAAAAAGCTTCTATTAAACTTGGACCCTTATGGTGGCACTGATCCTTTAGGTATGTTTCCATTGTTCTTCAAGAGAACGGCTGATGTTCTTGCTCCTCGCATAAGTGTCCTGTTCCGTAAACTTTTGCGGATGGGTAATTTTCCTGCATGTTGGAGGGTTGCCAATGTTACTCCCATTCCCAAGGGTCCTCTTTCCTCAGTGGCATCGAACTATAGACCAATCTCCATTACATCTGTTCTTTCTAAGGTATTTGAGAAGTTAATTTCTGTACGTTTAAGCCGTTTTCTTGAACATGAGAGGATGCTGCCCCCTGCCCAGTTTGCATATAGGAAGGGTCTGGGTACTTGTGATGCACTCTTGTGTATATCACATAAGTTACAGCTTGCATTGAATTTGGGCAAAGAGGCTCGATTAGTCCAACTTGACTTTTCAGCTGCTTTTGACAGGGTAAGCCACTCTGGTATTTTATTTAGGCTATGTTCACTTGGTATAGGTGGTCCTCTCCTGTCGTTGCTGAGTGATTTTCTTACTGATAGGACTCAATATGCCGTGGTTGATGGAGTCCGTAGTCACTGTGTGAATGTGGTTTCTGGGGTCCCTCAGGGTAGTGTCTTAGGCCCTTTACTTTTCCTCGGAACTCTTTAATATTGTGCAAGGTGACCTGTTTGGTTATGCAGATGACTCTACCCTCATATCAGTTATAGATTCCCCAGCTGATAGGGTGGATGTAGCTCAATCCTTGAATAGGGACTTAGTAGTAATTAATGACTGGTGTACAAAATGGGGTATGAAATTGAATGCCAAAAAAACTAAGACTATGAGTATTTCAAGGTCACGTACAGCTTTTCCCCGATCACCACCCTTAACACTCGACAACGTAATTTTACAGGACTCCACAGATTTGAATATTTTGGGTGTCACTCTAGACTCTAAGCTCACTTTTGAGAAGCATGTTCGCTCCATTTCAGGATCCGTGTCCCAGAAGTTGGGTATCATGAGGAAAGCATGGAAAGTGTTCCACAACAATGAATTGTTGACAAGGTGCTTTTTTTCATTTGTGTTGCCGGTCTTGGAGTATTGCTCTCCTGTTTGGTACTCTGCAGCTGATTCTCACTTGAGATTATTGGACAGGCTTGTTGCTAGTGCGGGGTTCCAGGCAGGTGGTCGCATTGATTGCAACTTAGGGCATCGGCGTACAGTTGCTGCACTATGCATGCTCTACAAAATCCATGACAATCCTCTACATCCCATGAACTCACTCTTGCCACGTAAATACGTGCCTGTGCGCAACACCCGCGGAGCACTTGCGTCTCATCACCTTTCATTTGAGCTACCTCGTTGTAGGACCTCACAATTTCAGCGTTCATTTGTTCCCAAGACTGCTGCATCCTGGAACAGTCTTGATGAATGTGTTTTTAATGGCATTAGTCTGCAATCTTTTAAGGTTTCTGCAAATAGATTTTTACTAGAATATATATTATTTTTTTCTTCTTTTTTTTTTCTTTTTTTTTTCTATATAATTATATCTTTTTATCTTACTGTTTTTAGTTCCACTAATGTATCATATACATGCTTTGGTGATTTTTATTGGCATGACTATTTTAAATTACTTCTTTCCGGTTTGTATCATGGAGTTGGGGTCCTTTGGATTGATGGGATTTCTGTTTCATCCTCTCCCAGCCCTGTGGTGTCGATCTGTTCAATAATAATAATAATAAGTAGATACTAAATCTACCTAACAAGTATTTTAGCATTACCACTGATTGGCTGAAAATAGACAAATTTGTGTCACGTTTTCATCCATCAATTCATTCATTAATTCATCCATCAATTCACCCGTAAATTCATCCATCAGTCTAACCATCAATTCATTCGTCAATCTCTGTGTGTGTGTATGTGTGTAAATATATCTAAACTATGCTAAGAAACGGGTCCAATATAATAATATACTCAAGAGAGATGTTACCAATCAATGTATGTAGGTCAGGGAATAGTTTGGAAAATCCTTTGCTCCAAATTCATCAATACAATATTTAATTACACGAATTGCCCTGAATTTATGCAGATCACCCAACCTAAAGGTGAGGAAGGAGGGGCGATGGAACTGGGACTGGGGTTGGGGCTGAGACTGGGGCTGGGGTTGGGACTAGGACTGGGACGGGCTGAGACTGGGGCTATGACTGGCGCTGGGACTGGGACTAGGACTGGGCTGGGACTGGGGCTGGGACTGGGGCTGGGACTGGGACTGGGACTGGGGCTGGGACTGGGGTTGGGGCTGGGGCTGGGACTGGGGCTGTGACTGGGGCTGTGACTGGGGTTGGAGCAGGGGCTGTGACTGGGGCTGTGACTGGGGTTTGGGCTGGGACTGGGACTGAGACTGAGACTGGGGCTGGGACTGGGGTTGGGGTTGGGGCTGTGGCTGGGACTGAGACTGGGGCTGTGACTGGGACTGAGACTGAGGCTGGGACTGGGGCTGGGACTGGGACTGGGACTGTGACTGGGGTTGGGGCTGTGACTGGGGCTGTGACTGGGGTTGGGGCTGGGACTGGGGCTGGGACTGGGGCTGTGACTGGGGCAACTTTTTTACTTTCCCTTGAATACTAAAACCAAGATACAGGATGAAAAGTGAATACGGGACCAAATTGATGGTGTCATAACTATTGTGTGGTTAGATGGAGAGGAGTGTATAGACTAAAATTAACATCCTCTTACATAAACCTCTAGAGACAAAACCACTGAGACAAAAGCCTCCATGACAAACCCCGAGAGACAAACCCCCAACACATACCCCTTGAGACAAAATCACTAAGACAAAACCACTGCGACAAAGCTTTTGAGACAAAACCACTGCGACAAAACCCTTGAGAAAAAAAAACACTGCGACAAACCCTGTGAGACAAAACCACTGAGACAAAACCCTTGAGACAAAACCCCTCTGTCAAAACCACTACAACAATCACCCTACGACAAAACCACAAGGACAAAATCCCATCAGAAAAAAATGACCTAGCTAAAAAAAAAAAAAAAAAAAAAAATCGGGTCGGTTTCAGTGCAATTTGTTCGTTCTGTGTTTGTAAATAAACATCTGATAGAATATAAACACGACTCTTATCCATTCACACAAAACAACACACTGATGAACACATAAAGAACTAAAAAAAAGAGTTGAAATTACACTTGATCAGGAGGTGGGGAAGGTCTGTGTGAGGGGCATGGGGGGGGGGGGAATATACTGAGTGTGTTTATGGGCCAGTGGTGGTCGATGAAGGCGTCATAATGGCTCTCCTTTCATGGTATGTACCTGGTTTCAGGGTGAGTTTCCCATCAGTGAACCTAACATGCCCTTATCCAATACCATTTAATGATATAAGTTCTACTATGGGAACCACCCTGGTACTGGATATGTAACACTATTCTTCTGTCTCATAGTTGATAGAGCTCGTTAAGGGGATAGTTTACTTTTAATTCCTCCAAAGCTTGCCAGGAAACAGACCCAAACGAAGAAAATTATGGTATCCTATTACCTGGAATAGTTTGGAGGAATCTTTAGCTCAAGATTTACCACCACTGTACTTCCCCCTTAATTACTCCATCTATAGGCTATTCGAAGCTAACCTGGATACTTATTACGAGTAAATGTGTGGATTTATTTTGACCCAACTCAGCTTATCATATTTAAATATCATATCATAAATTAAAAAGACACCGTATAATAGTTTACCTTCTTCAATCTTCCCTCCATAACATTCTACTCATTATTATTATTAGTATATAATATCCAGCAAAACGTGTGTCAGTCTTCTCTATTCCTACTCTACTTTCTTCACATTATCAAGCCCAGTGTGTCTAGGCATCTACAACGATTTGTCTCTTTTCTATCATTTAAAATGTAGTAGCAACATAGACTGCAAATATTTTAGGAACAACTGCCTGAATCACGTAAAGACAAGAAAAAAATAAATAATACGAAATGGATTAGCATAGAACTTACTTATATGACTGTTGTGATAGTCTATTCCTCCCCCCCAACCTCAACTTTCCCCCTCCAGAGAAAGAGAACGAGAACGAAAGATGAAGAACTGACATCGAAGGAATGAGGTGTGAACGTGACAGACTCGGAACATACCATGACGGAAGAGAAAGAAGTATATATTAATGAACTTGTAATATAATGTGTGTGTGTGTGTGCGTGTGTGTTTTCTAGAAGGCTGGAAAACGAAGGGATGCTGCCAGTAAGTGTTCTATTTATTTTCTAATGGTAACAAGGAGGTCCTGGTGCATGGGGAGCCGAAAGAATGCGTTTCCAGGATTGACTTCCAGGCTGAGAATGTCGTGTTGCTCACCAGTCTTAGTGAAGCATCTAAAATAAAGAGTTGTATGTGTGTGTCTCTCTTACTATTATCCTTTGTGAAAACTATGAGACAGTGTATATCTCGTTGCCGTAGTTAGTCCATTAATCATTAGTGTTGTAGGATATTATAGTAAATATACATTCCTGATTTCCTGATTTATTCACTACTACTTCTTGTTGGATTTATTGGCTGTCAACCAGAGACATATAATCAAAGGTCATTAAGCCAAGGGTTCCATTATATTTTATCAATCTATATAAGGTCATAAAGTTTTGTTTCCCTCAGAAAATTTAGCAGTTTGTTTATAATATTATCATCTGCTAAAACATTGTGTATGGTGAAAGCCATCTTTTATTGCGTGAAATATTGTTTGATTTTACCTCTTTTATTTTCATATTTATTACAGAAAAGTAATAAATGAGAGTTGGACATTACTGTATTGCATGATGTGCATTCAGGTGGAAAATCTTTGTTGATATAGGGATCGAGGTGGGTTAATCTAGTGGCATCGACCCTCAGACGGGCCAACACCACCTCGTCCCTACGGCTACGCCATGATGACATAGTCCAGGGTTCAATCACTGCTTTGACTTTATTTCTGATGTCTAGTCTGGTCCACTGCCTTTGCCACAGGAGATGAATTTTAGATTTTATGAGAGAGACAAAACACCTGAGATCCGTACGGACTATGCTAAGGTCCAGATCAACAGTCGACCCTGCTAATTTATCAGCTTGTTCATTACCATAGATACCATAATGTGATGGTACCCATATTAACTTGATCAATTTATTGGCACTAAATAGCTTACTAATGATATTACCCTGTATTTCATTGTTAGTTGTATTCAAAGATTTAATAGCTTTAAGTGAACTTAATGAATCAGTAAATATGACTATCCTATCGTGGGTCGTCGATAGGGCAAAATCCAAAGCTTTATCAATAGCAAATAATTCAGCAAGAAAAATAGATGTATGATTCGGCAGTCTGAATCTTAACTGACATTCATGCGACCATACACCCGCACCCACACATTCATCCGTCTTGGACCCGTCGGTATAAAGATGGAAATAGGAAAGATGTTTGATAATTATCTCACGAAACCTCTGGTGTACCTCCACCTCCGGCACCTGGAATTTAACCCCTGGTAACCAGGATTCCACACAACTAAAAGGGGGTATTACCCAGGGTGTAATATTTACTATAACCAGGGAATCGATTGTTGATAATTCTATACCAACACACTCTACGAGGTCGTGGAGTCTTGCTCTGAGGGACCTAACGCCAGTGCCCTCCGAGGCCGTGCGACCCCAAGGCGGATAACTTGGCCCAATTGGATCCGAGTTGCCGAAAACTGTGCACTATGGCTGGAGTGCCATATCGCACAGTCATCAGCGTACAGTGAGTATTTAACCCATACGAACCGCAATTAATATTACGGTACTAGCCCCTCAACCGCAAAAACAGGGTGATTTTTAAAGTTTCGATTTTGTAAAAAAAAATCTTACACATTTGTAGAGCTTTATTTTACACACCAGAATATGCAAACAAAAGTCTTCTATCTCCACTGGTTAGAGTACAGTAGCATATCAAAGTCGGAAAATAATATGACAGTTACCCCCCCAAATAACATACAAATGCATACGCTTGTGTTACACATGTTTATAATGCGTAGATACATGAGTATGTGTACCTCGATGTGTGCTTGCATGTTTGTGTATGTAAAACGAGTATATAAGGCAACATACAAGTCATTTTTGTATACAACTGTGCATACCTGTGATACGCTAACTCATGCATACATAATGTATGGGAGTGTTTGAAAGTGTGTTATACTAATGTCCATTGCCTAATAAGAGCTATGGGAGGCAGAGAGAGGCTAGGGGAGGCAGGGAGAGAGAGAGTGTATGACAGCCCACGAGTGATTTCATTGGCTGCAGATAACACAGTGTGGGTGTGGATGTACTTTGGTCACACCCACCTACACCATAGGGGGGGGAAGTCAGCCAATCACGATCAATTACAATAGTCCAAGGTTACAGTTTCCCTTTGGCACTACTGCTGTTTCTATATGTAGCCCATGCAGTTATTTATGGGCTGTTCATTTAAACGGACCATCGGCTTCAAGGCCTAAAATTGTATTGTCCGTTTAAACGGACAATAGGACTTTAGGGGTTAAGATTTCAAGGAGGAGCTGGTAGAATGTCATTAATCATACATAGAAATAAGGTCGGAGACAGAACACTTCCCTGGGGGACCCCGTTTGCCTGGACAAATGTGTCCGAGAAAGTGACTGTATCCGAAAAAAGCTTGACAGAGAAAGTTCTGTCAGACATGAAATTCTTAACAAATAAGGGCAGGTTACCGCGTAATCCCATCGCATGTAGTTTCCTGAGGAGGCCATGTCGCCAGGTCATGTCGCAGGCTTTTACAATGACTATAAGGGATATAATGTGTAGAGTTGCGGGCAATTGTTACATAACGAATTTATGGATAGTGAAGAAATTGAGAGACAATTATTACTAAGGGTTAATAAAGGCAAATTCCCTTTTAGTAATTGAATATTTAATAAAAACAAGTCTCTAATTCTTTCCTTAGGCTTTATATTGTATATGAACCTTTTATAGCCAGCCTGGAAAGATAACCTGGAATATTCTATAACACCTTCCCCTTCAAGGAACTAAATTTTCCGTGAGAAATTTCGACCCTTTTACAACCTCGAGAAGAAATCAGCAATTACATTAGCCTTACCTTTTATATGTCTTATATCTAAGGGATATTACTGTACAAGTAAGCTCCACCTCGTTAGTCTTTGATTGTTGTCTCTAAACTTGCTAAGATATCTCTGGGGATTATGGTCAGAATAGATGACAATAGGACCATTATTAGAACAAAAGTAGAATGAAAAATGTTGCAGTCCTAAAATTAAAGCTAAGAGTTCTTTTTCAATGGTGGAGTAGTTCCTTTGGGATGGAGAAAACTTCTTACTATAATGAGATACCGGAAGTTCCACACCAAACTCATCTTCTTGTAGCAAAACTGCACCAGCCCCTGTGTCACAAGCAGCAACTGCCATTTTGAAAGGTAAATCAAAATTAGGTTCAACGAGCACTGACTGACTAAGTAAAATGGAGCGTAGTTTGCTAAACGACGATTCACTACCACTACTATATCCTTGTCACCCACCACCACCACACTTTTTTTTTCTGCTGTTTGACAAGTTACCAAAAAATAGGTTTTCTTGGAAATACTTTTTACTTTCATTACCTTTTTTGGTCTCATGTTGCTTGGAATAGTCTGCGTGTATTCAGTTGCTCCAGAATTATCAACACAAAACTTCCTCTTTAACCACCGGGTTTTTTTCCTTCTGACTCAAACATTAATATCAAAGTACATTTTCAATCCTGCAACAATAAATGTCATGTCCCTTTATATTGGGTTATTCCTGCTGTCCATCATGGGTTGCAGTACACTCGTTATACGTAATCCCTGACCAGAGACGAACGGCAGGCACCACACACACACACATACCCTGCATTCGAACTCAGCCTCTATAGGTGTACTGGGTGGGGGGAAATGAGCAATACCAGACGATCCGAAGCTTTCTGCTCCTCACACTCTGGTCAGAAACTATGTATCACGAGTGTACATAACACATTTACTTCATTGATATGGGGTGGATAATATGTAATTGGTTATTTAATTTAATTAATCATGTCGGAGGGAAGCACTAATGTTGCCCAACTATTGCGACAAACTGGGTAACAATATCTTGTAACTTAGATAATAATTAATTTATCAGAATATAAACAACGCCAGACGAGATAGAATATCATAAGAAAACTACCTTTTAAAGTCACAACATCCGAGGCATCCACAGTCACTTCACGCCCCTCTGATGATCCTGAAGGAAGCTTGCGAGTTGGAACAGCTGTTGAATCAAGAGATTCATTAGAGCCACGATAACGCTTCTGGTGACATTGAGAGCAAACTATGGATAAGTCCACAGAGACGGTTGCCTTGCAAGGAGGAACATCTATGAAATCAAGTGCCTCAAAGGAACCACGAAGACGTCTCTTTGGAAGTTTAGGTGACCTTTTTGGAGAGTGTGTGGCAGCATGAACCTCTACCACATGGACACCTTTAGCTAAAGTCTGAGAATTGTCATCAGTTGAAGGGTCACCAGAATGAGTGTCTGATAAAGTTTCCAAGACAGAGAAACTATTATGTAGTGTAACCTTAGAAACATTCTGACTAGAACATAAAGCTGCTGCCTCTTGAGAGGGTTGAAAGGATGCTGCAACCAATTTAGGACGAAGGGAGGAGGCGTATGACTTTATACTATTTCCATATTTATCTCAGCATCATATTAACTTCTTTCATTGTCGTATATGTAAAACCATTCCCATCAATCATCAACCTAATAATAATATGCTGTGTATTTTCACCCATGTTGCTGCAACTTCAATAAACCGTTTATTATTATTATTATTATTATTATTTCAGTCATGAGAATATACGAATGCACACACATAGGCCTACGTTACACACACACACACACACACATAGTCATGAGAATATAGGGATGCATTTGCACGTACATTACTCACACACACACACACACACACACATTCATTCATTCAATCATTCATATATATATACACACACACACACACACATTCATTCAATCATTCATATATATATACACACACACACACACACACACACAAACACACACACACACACACACATATATATATATATATATATATATATATATATATATATATATATATATATATATATATATATATATATATATATATATATATATATATATATATATATATATAAAAATAGACATACGTTACTCACATAGCAACACACACACACACACACACACACACACACACACACACACACACAGATGAGTGACATTAATTTTGTTGTTTGCTGTGTGAGTGTGTGTTTGGTATTATATATTATTCATGTTCAAACATTAATAAATTACTGAACATTATTTT
>JAWZYT010000131.1:97500-300452 GCA_034508575.1 Petrolisthes manimaculis | reverse complement strand
TGCCGTCGTGTGGTACAGGGGGCTCACACATTATAAGAAAATATATAACACTACTGATTATTCAACTCGAAATAATTCACGTGAATATTGACATGCTGGCGAGTGTACAGTACATATCAGCAGTCCAGACAATGTCACTTAGGTAGGATAGTAAACAGGTAGGTAAGCAGGTTTGTATGTAGGTAGGATAGTAAACTGGAAGGTAAGTAGGTTGTATGTAGGTTGGTAAGTAAGTATGTAAGTAGGTAGGTATGTAGGTTGTTATGAATGTATGTAAATAGACAGATGGTTGGTTGTTTGATTGTTTTGTTATTATCACTACAGTCGTTTTGCTGTTTGTTTTACATAGGCTACTCACTCTTACTTCCTCCCTTCCTCCCATTCTTCCTCTCTCCCGCCATTCCTCCCTTCCTTCCTTCCTCCCTTCCTCCCTTCCTTTCTTTCTTCAACTTTCCCTTCCTTTCTTCCTTCCTTTCACCCTCCTTTCCTTTCTTCAACCTTCCCTCCCTCCTTTCCTTCCTTCCTTTCACCCTCCTTTCCTTCCTTCAACCATCCCTCCCTCCCCTCCCTTCCTTCCTTTCAGCCTCCCTCCCTCCCTTCCTTCCTTCCAGCCTCCTTCCCTTCCTTTCCTTTCTACCTCCATGCAGGCCACACACATATTGCATCATCTACACCTTTTTCTTTTTAACTTTAAGCATAGTCAACCGTGCAACCGTTCCTCTGCACCATTGCACTTGACACCTCCACACGACTCTCGCTTCCACTTTGCAAACTTTCCTCGTGCATGGTGCAATATTCGCTCCCCTTCAAGCCGTGGACATCCTGTTGATCTGCAATGAGGCTGCAACTTGTCTGCCACATGCACATGATGGTGATATCGCGACCCAAACCTAATAAGAAAAAAGAGGGAGGGAGGGGAGGAGGAAGGAGAGAAGCAGACGGAGAGAAATGACACACAGATAGACGACAAGGAAATAAAAAAAAAGACACACACAGAGACAGACAGACACTGAAGCAAATTTCAGACCACAAAGGCTATCCAGTTCAATCTATTTTATGAGAATTTGTGTGTGTGTGTGTGTGTGTGTGTGTGTGTGTGTGTGTAAGACATTGCCACTTGACACACACACACACACAGCTAATCATCAACACAAAATTCGTCCCCCAATCTCTTGAATGCCTCATTATAATTATTATCATGCATAGTTTGAAAAGAAGTAATAAGCTGGACCACAACACACATACTATAATATAAATAATATAACCAATAATAATAATAAGACAAGGAAGAGTGAGTGATGATGTTTTGGTGGCGACCTCGATGTCCCCCTTGGCTGACTGTCTGACCTGTCCTCCTCAACCTTGACCTCCGCTGTGCACCAGGCCGGGGTCAACGTGAGGTCAGACTGGTGAAAGGTGAAGGGGAAGAGATGAGTGGGGTTGTATGTAGGGAGGGAAGGGGGAGAAGTTGGTCGGTAGGTATAATTGTTATAGGTAGGTAGGTGTGTGGGCGGGTTGGATGAGTGGGAAGGAAATGGGGAAGAGGGAAGGGGATGCGAAGGGAAGAGAGAGAGGTGGATAGGTTGGAGAGGGAAGGAGGGTGAGAGGAAGGGAAGGAAGGGAAGAGAGAAAGGTGGATGGGTTGGAGGAGATGGGAGGGTTAGGTGAGTTGGAGGGGAAGGGATGGGAAGGGAAGTGATACAGGTGGATGGGTTGTAGGGTTTGATCTCATTCCTGGCGTACTCGAACCAACTGCGTCGTGGTGGTCGTGGTTGTTGTTGTTGCTGCTGCTGCTGCTTCTTCTTCCCTCATACAATGGGTTTGGATCCGACGACCCCTGATGGTGATGGTGGTGTGGGGCCTCTGAAGGGGGTACAGGGTAGTGGGGTCAAGAACACGGTGGAGAGAGAGAGAGAGAGAGAGAGAGAGAGAGAGAGAGAGAGAGAGGAGAGAGAGAGAGAGAGAGAGAGTGAGTGAGTGAGTGAAAATTTGAGTGATTGATGATGAGTAAAAAATATAGACAGTATGAGAGAGAGAGAGATGATTTGAATGATTGATTGTCAGAGAAGGAAAAGAAGACTGAGGGAGATAGAAAGAGAGGATGAAAAGAATACAGAAGGAGAGAGAGAGAGAGAGAGAGAGAGAGAGAGAGAGAGAGAGAGAGAGAGAAATGTGTCACTCTGATCAACAATTGAAAACCAGCCGGGAACCAAAAAGTGTCTGAAAATTCATGACACTGATAGCCACTTTCAACTCTCTCTCTCTCTCTCTCTCTCTCTCTCTCTCTCTCTCTCTCTCTCTAACAACAACATTATTATTATTATTATCATTATATTATTATTCATCACCATTATTTGAGTCATCTTCAGAATCCTAATATTCACCATTATCATCATTATTTTCACCATCATTATCATCATTAAAAACTAATCCATGGAATTTAATTGTGTCACCATCATCACAAGAGAGAGAGAAAAATAAAAGGAAGTGTGTGTGTGTGTGTGTGAGAGAGAGAGAGAGAGAGAGAGAGAGAGAGAGAGAGAGAGAGAGAGAGAGAGAGAGAGAGAGAGAGAGAGAGAGAGATGGAAATTGAAGGAAGGGAGGGACAGTAAACACGAAGGAAATGAGAGAGAGAGAGAGAGAGAGAGAGAGAGAGAGAGAGAGAGAGAGAGAGAGAAGGAAGGGAAGGTCATTATTAATTACGAAGGAAATGAGAGAGAGAGAGACAGACAGACATACAGACATACAGACAGACAGAGAGACTTATGAAACAGACACCTGGCCCTTCACTGAGCATATTAAGAGACGCTGATGAGGGGCATGTTTCAGATGTATTTTGTGTGTGTGTGTGTGTGTGTGTTGTTGTTTCAGACTTGTATTGTGTGTGTGTGTTTGTTGTTGGTGTTGTTGCATGTGTGTTGCTGTTTGTGTGTGTGTGTGTTGTGTTGTTATTATTGTTTATGTGTGTTGTGTTGTTGTTTTTGTTTGTGTGTGTTGCTGTGTGTGTGTTTTTTTTTTTTTTTTTTTTTTTGCTGATGAAGAAGAGAGTGGAAAGATTATCCTATGTTGGAAGTATGTACAGTCACGTTCATTAGTCCTGCAACACCACTACGGAGGAATCTTTTACTAGAACTAAAAAAAAAAAAAAAGAAAATAATGGTGTGAAACTATGACTGTACACATACGTAATAAGATTCATCTTTCTCACAGCTCATTCACTCTCTCACCCGTACACCTTTGACTGGGAAAGCAAACATTGTGAGAAGTGAGTGCACGAGTTGTTATTTTTGTTTGTTGTTGTTGTTGTTGTTGTGTAGTGGCTTGTGTAAAAAGAAATATTATAAAGATATATTATCATTTTGCCCGACGCAGCTATATAATTATACAGTATAGCATCAACAACAACAACAACAACCAAATCGACCTTGTCTTCTACTATATACTATACAGTCGGCGGCATAAGTCCTGTCACTTCACTTGCTTCACCGAGACACGCGATGTTCATAGACTCGAGATTATCAAGTGTAGAAAACGTACATATTTCTCGAGTCCATGAAGCAGGTGAGGCGACGACAGGACTTGTGACGCCGACTGTACAGTACTTCCCCATGTGACAATTCTGAGTTTCCCATTTCCTCGTAAGTTCAGCCCTTTTTAGGAAAGATAATATCAGGGTCGCTAACAAAGAAGGCAGCAGCTTCCCTAAGGCCAGATTAGATTGTACCCTCAACTTTTACACTCCACCCCCCACCCCCTCTTGCTGGAGCCCTGCCAGTGACGAGTTGCTCTACTAAACACCAAACGCTCCATAAGTCTCCATAGTACTACAACAACACGAAATAAACTAGTGGGATGTGATGAGATAAGATAAGTCAAGATGAGGTTATAAAACTTTACGAAACGCTCCCTAATTCAAGTCTCCATAATACTACAACAACAACACGAAATAAACTAGTGGGGTGAGTTGAGATGATTATATATATTAGATAGATAGATAGATAGACTGATAAATAGATAGGTAGACTAATAGATAAATAGATATATAGATAGACTGATAGATAGATAGGTAGACTAATAGATAAGTAGATAGATAGACTGATAAATAGATAGATAGATAGAGAGACTGATAGATAGATAGATAGACTAATAAATAGATAGATAGATAGAAAGACTGATAGATAGATAGATAAATAGACTGATAGATAAATAGATAGATAGATAGACAGACATTTATAGAGAAAGAGTTTGTGTCAAAAAGACCTTTCCTTATAATGTTATAGATGAAGGCTAATGGGTTCCTAAAAGCGAGATAAATCGTAGAGGTGTTGATGAAGACTACTGTTTCCAAGAAGGTTATATAATCTCTTCTTTCCTGTCCTTCCTTCCTCCCTCCCTCCCTCCCTCCCCTCTCTTCTTTCCTTTTCATTTATTCATTCTACTCTCCGTCCCTCCTTTCTTTCTATCTATCCCTTCCTCCCTTCCTTCCTTCCTCCCTCCCTCCCTCCCTCCCTCCCTCCCTCCCTCCCTCTCTTCTTTCATTTTCATTTATGCATTCTACTCTCCGTTCCTCCTTTCTTTCCATCTTTCCCTTCCTCCCTTCCTCTCTCCCTTCTTTCCTTTTCATTTATTCATTCTACTCTCCGTTCCTCCTTTCTTTCCATCTTTCCCTTCCTTCTTTCCTGTCCTTCCTTCCTCCCTCCCCTCCCTCTCTTCTTTCCTTTCATTTATTCATTCTACTCTCCGTCCCTCCTTTCTTTCTATCTTTCCCTTCCTCCCTTCCTTCCTTCCTTCCTTCCTTCCTTCCTTCCTTCCTTCCTTCCTTCCTTCCTTCTTTCCTTCCTCCCTCCCTCCCTCCCTCCCTTCTTTCCTTTTCATTTATTCATTCTACCCTCCCTCTCTCCCTCCCTTCTTTTCCTTCCTTCCTTCCTTCCTCCCTCCGTCCCTCCCTTTCCTATTTTTTCCTTCCTACCTTTTTTATCCCACGGTCCTTGCTTGCTCCTTCCTTTCTTCCTTTCTTCCTTCCTTCCTTCCGGCTGGATCTCATTTCTTTCCTTCCTTTCTTCCTTTTTAGATCTGCTTATATTTCTTTCCTTCCTTTATTTCTTCCTTCGTTCTCTTGTCTCTCTTTCATTGTTTTATTTTCACAATGTGTATTTTAAATATTGCGGTTCTTGCAGTGTCTTCTATAATATATATATATATATATATATATATATATATATATATATATATATATATATCTGTGTCTGTCTGTCTGTCTCCTCAAACTTTCTCTGTCTCCAGCCCCTCTCTCTCTCTCCCTCCTTCCAGCCTTCCCTTCCAGTCCCTCCTTCCAGCCTTCGAGGTCTCTGGTATGAAGTTAATAAATGCTGAGCCTGGGGACTCCTGAAACCTGAGTCCCTGTTGCCCTCTTCCTGTTTTCCTGTTGCCCTCTTCCTCTCTTCCTGTTGTCCCCTTCCTCTTTTACTGTTGTCCCCTTCCTCTCTTACTGTTGTCCTCTTGTGTAAGTTTCGAAGAGAGAGAGAGAGAGAGAGAGAGAGAGAGAGAGAGAGAGAGAGATGAGGGTAAACCATCTTAAGAAAGGAGATATTCCACTTCAGTAAATTCTCCAAACTTCTTTACATGGAGGGATCAGGGTATGGGAGAGATGGTGTTATTTGTACGTGTGTGTGTGTGTGTGTGTGTGCGTGTACAAGATATATATAGGTGTCAGTATGGATGTATTTGTTTTTGCGAGTGTGTGTGTGTGTTTGTGTGTGTGTGCGTGTGAGCATAAAGCAATGGTCAGTAGTTAATCAGAATATTATTACTATAGTAGTGTTAACATTATTTGATAATGGCAAGATAACGATAAACAATGTAAAACTACAAATAATTCGTTTCTCGGTTGTAAGTAAGTACTGTTTAGTTGTGTGTATGATTCATCCAAACTTTGTCAGGAAACAGAACCCCTCCATATAAAATGATCAGGGGATGTGTTTTATAGGTAAGTTTGGAGGCCTACATTGACTCCAAATTGAACAGGAAAGGTTGCTTCCCTTATAAAGAGTTGGATGGTAAAATGATCATACATGCCTTGTGGATATAAGTTACTGATATTATGTTAATGTTGCAACCACAGAAGAGGTGTTTTGGGCCATTACTATACGATAACAACAGTATGGAAACACACACACACACACACACACACACACACACAAATTCAAGGTCATTTGATCAAGGTCACAACACAGATCTATCTAACCTTCCTTCGACTAAAGTGACAAGAGACAATTCAGTTTTGACACAGGAAGGAAAGATCCAGCCTTATACAATAGGTCTCTCTCTCTCTCTCTCTCTCTCTCTCTCTCTCTCTCTCTCTCTCTCTCTCTCTCTCTCAGGGGTTTGAGAAGGAAAGGAGGAGGGAGGCAAGGTAGGCAGGCTGTCTCTCACTGAATTGACAGGCTGGTGGGTAGGGAGGGGTACACACACACACACACACACACACAGTCACAATCACATACACACTAACACACACACACACACACACACACACACACTTAGATAAGAGAAGGCCTTGGTGTTCCTGGAAAAGGGAGTCCTGGAAAGTAAAAAAAAAAAAACATTAGAAAAGATTGGAAAAATAGATAATTAGGGATATCTAGTCTGTGATTAGGAGAAGTAGGAAGAGGAGGAAAGGAAAAAATATGATGAGGAAAGTGATGAGGGCATATAGGAGGAAGAAGAGAAGGAGGGAAAAGTGGAAGAATGGTGAGGGAGTAATTCGGAGAAAGAGGTGTAGGAAAGAAGGTGAGAGGAAGCAGGAAAGAGAGAGAGAGAAGGAAGGTTAGGAAGAATAGGAGGAAGGAAAAGAGGAAGTAGGGGAGGAAGACTATAGGAAGAAGAGAAGGAGGCTAAAACATAAGAAAGATAGTGAGAGAGAATACGCAGGGAAAACAGACTGAGGAAAGAGAGTAAGGTGAGATATATTTGGAGAAAAGGAATTGGGAAACAAGAGGAAGATGAGAAAGAGGGAAAAGAACAAGAAAGTTAGAGAAATTAGGAAAAAGAGGAGTAGGAGAAAGAAGGAAGGTGAGATAATATTAAGAGAAAGAGTAGGGAAAAGATAGGTAGGTACAAAGAGGTAGAATGAGAAGGAAGGAAGGAAGAAAGGATGGAAATAAGGGAAAAGGGATCGAAAACAAGGATGGAAGGAAGGAAGGAAAGATAGAAGAAATGAAGGAAGGAAGGAAAGATAGAAGAAATGAAGGAAGGAAGGAAGGAAAGATAGAAGAAATGAAGGAAGGAAGGAAGGAAGGAAAGATGAGAATGAGGCAACATAACATAACATAAAGGACTGAAAAAAAAAAATGCTTGGATCTGGAGGGAGGAAATTCTTACCTTACGTATACTTGTGTGTACGTACATGAGGTTTGTCCATGAATTATATAGTATTAATCTCTGGAACTGGAGTGGACTGGCTGGTGTTGGTATTTGATGGGTACTGGGAAATGGGCGTGGGGTTGGATGGGGGGAGGGAGTGAGTGAGGGAGTGGGGTGGATGCTGGATGGGGGGATTGAGGGAGTGGGGTGGATGATGGATGAGGGAGTGAGGGAGGGAGGTGGATGATGGATGGGGGGAGGGAGTGAGGGAGTGGGGTGGATGATGGATGGCCTTTTGGGGGGTGCAGGAGTAGGGGGACAGGCTTGGGTGGGGTGGGGGTGGGTTAGGAGAGTGCGGAAATAGGGGACAGGCTTACTAAATCCTATTGATTATATCTTACCATAACCAACACTAATTTGTTTTACTTATTTTATTGTCCATGTGTTTCAAATGACATGTATTTAGTTGTCCATGTACAGTCACGAACACTAATAAGTATACAACTCTGGTGGGTTGAAGCTTCGAAAAGTCCAATTCACCAACAAACTAATTCCAATGGAGATGTTATTGTGTATTTATTTACTGACTGTCTCTAGGTATTCGAAGCACACCTGGATACTTATTAGTGTGTGTGTGTGAGAGAGAGAGAAAGAGAGAGAATGTGTATGTGTGTGTGTGTGTGTTGGCGCCATCAAATGTTATCATCACATTCTCAGGTATGCCGGAACACAACTCTCCACTTCCCATCAAAATGCACGCAGTTTTTGTCGCATTTACCATCAAGCCATTTTTTTATATATATATTTTTTTTTTTGAAAGAGAGAGTGAGTGAGTGTGTGTGTGAGAGAGAGAGAGAAAGAGAGAAAGAGAGATGTGTGTGTGTGCGTGTGTGTGAGAGAGAGAGAGAGAAAGAGAGAGAATGTGTGTGTGTGCGTGTGTGTGTGTAATAATGCTGGGGGAAAGCAAGCACATACACTATAATAGACACAGACAGCTGATGAAGTAAGTGCAACACACACACACACACACACACACACACACACACACACACACACACACACACACACCTGCCTATAAATAAGTAGCCAACCAGTGTTATGTAATTCCACCACCAGATGGCCAGTGTTTCCCAGAAGGTGTCCACACTAACATTACTCTCAACAACAACACCTCCTTCCCTCCATGGCTGCTGGCTAAATAACATAGTACCTAAACCTTACCTACACCATTACTCATAATATACCTTATCTCATCATACACTTTACTCTCTATTCTCTCTCCTTCTCTGTCTGTGTCTGTGTGTCTCTCTCATACTCACACACACTCTTCTCTCTCTCTCTCTCTCTCTCTCTCTCTCTCTCTCTCTCTCTCTTTCTCTCTCTCTCTCTCTCTCTCTCAAATTTTGGTAGGAAGGTTAGGAAGGACATTTAGTACTTTAATTCTATAAGCATAAATATGTTTTGGTTTATCACAACGACTGCTGCCATTATCAAAACTTTTCAAAAATAAAAAAACCCGAAGTAAAGGTCGATTCCAGGCAGATTTCGTGACAATGTATTTTATGTTACAAATGTCGGTTAGAGTTAACATCTTCACTATTAACTGGAAGAGATATTGCCCTTTATATTTAGCAAAGATAAGTATTAACATCTAACGTGAAAACATTAGAAAGTAAAATGTTTGAGATACCCATATGTGGATGATTATTATTGACCGCGACTGTACATACATTTGTTGTTCGGGCCGGGCTCTTGGCAAAGTGATTACTGGTTGCAATTCTCATTCCACGGTACCAGGATCAAGTTCTAACGAGGACACTAGTTATTAATTACACCAATATGTTTACATGATGGTAAAACTCGGCTCATTTACCACCCTGGAGACCAATACAATGGTGCTATATGTCATGAGTCCTGACAACTGTTGTTTGTACCCATTATCACACCAACAAACTGTACACTCACATATAAAACTCGTGTATGGATGTAAACTTGGCCACACGAATTCTTACACGTTAATTGTAATAGAAAAACAGGTCATTCATTATTCTGTAAGTACTACAATGAATGGTCTACCAAGCTGGTGACTCTGTGATTGCAAAACAACAAACCTAATAATAATGTTGTATTGCAATTACATAAATTATAGTCTTTGTTTTTCAAGTAACAAACAGAAGGAAGCTGTCAAACTGTTACATCTTGGACACATTATGTTCGCCAAAAGCTATAGAAACAGCCCTGATGATGAGTCGAGTCAGAGTCACCCAAATGTGGATGCTTATTATTGTCCATGACTATACACGGCTGAATCATGTGGATGGCAATGAAGTAATGATAGTAGGAGGATTTTAAAGGTTTAGGCGACCCTTTGGACCCGAGCCATTCATACACGTCCAACTTTTCAACGATCCCATTCTTTCTGTCGTTTGTGTTTGCTGTTCCTCCTTTCTATTCTTCTATTCCTCCTTTCTATTCCTCCTCTCTATTCCTCCTCTCTATTCCTCCTCTCTATTCCTCCTCTCTGTTCCTCCTCTCTATTCCTCCTCTCTATTCCTCCTCTCGTATTCCTCCTTTTCTCCCTCGTCCTAGATATATATAGGATTTTTCAGGTCTGACTTCTGCTTTCCTCTTCAGTTAATTGTGTGTTTTTTCCCACGGCCAGTATAATAATTACATTTGAGGAACACTAGAGGACAGACTGACGTGGAGGGCTAAACAAACACTGCAGGATTATTCCACACCAGGCATCCACACTATAACACACACTCACTTCTCGTGTTCTTTCCTGACATATATAGTTTGAAGGAATCAACACAAGTCCACTTAAAAAAATAATAATATATTCTTCCACAACCTTTACTTTTTAATTAATGCCCTACATCTACTGTATATATATAAATGAAGATACTCTGTTTGTATATATACCCATATTTTTCTATAATGCAGACCGCTTGATGACAACAGGGGACAATCAATCAATTAAGGCTTTTGCATCACGCTGTTCATTCATAGACGGCAATTAATTCTTTTACACTCACCCGGGGATTAAACACGAGGGAATTAATCTCAGCTGTTGGTTTGTTTTTTTCAGCCTCGATTTTTTGGCTTGTATTTATGTCATTCGGATTTACACTGGATAAAATGTTGTTGTGTTATTCTTGTCTGCAGTTGTACAGTTTTTTTTTTTTTTTTTTTTTTGTAATGTTATGTTTTTTAAGGGATAATAGTATCTGACGAAGCGACCAGACCCCACGTTGAAGTGAGAGAGAGAGAGAGAGAGAGAGAGAGAGAGAGAGAGAGAGAGAGAGAGAGAGAGAGAGAGAGAGAGAGAGAGAGAAAATATTACTCCCATACTCTCTCTCGCTCTCTCGCTCTCATTTTTTCTTCTGTTTCATCTCAGAAGAGAAGAATGAGAGATAGAGATATAAAAAGAAAGGGAGGAGCGAATAGGGAAATAGAAGAAAATGGAATAGAGGTGTATACAGGGAGAGTGATAAAGGAAGGAGAGACAAAAACGAGGAAGAGAAGAAATGAAAATGAAAGAGAGTTTAAGGAAGGAAGGAAGGAAGGGTGGGGGTGAGGGAGGAGGAAGAAAGAAGGGAGAAAGTGGGGAAGAGGAGGAGAGAGAGAGAGAGAGAGAGAGAGAGAGAGAGAGAGAGAGAGAGAGAGAGAGAGAGAGAGAGAGAGAGAGAGGGAGAGAATAAAGGATGAGGATTCGGAAAATAAAATGGCAGAGGAGGATGAGAGGTTTGGGAGAGGAAGGAAAGATGGTAAAGGAATAATAAAAGGGTGGGGAAGGAAGGAGGGAAGAGGAGGAGGTAGAGAGAATGATGGGGGATAAGGGAAGAGTGGGAGGGAGAAGGATGAAGGAAGGGAGAGAAAGGATGGAGGGTAAGGGAAGATAAGGATGAAGGAAGGGAGAGAGAATGATGGGGGATATGGAAGGAAGGAGGGAGGAGAAGAGGGGGAGAGAGAATGATGGAGGGTGGGAGAGGAAGGAGGGAGGAGAAGAGGGTGAGAGGGGAAGGAAGGAGGGAGGAGAAGAGGGTGAGAGAGAATGATGGGGGTTGGGAGAGGAAGGGAGTAGGGTAAGGGAGAAGTGTACCACCGGGGGTTAAATCAATACCCAGCCTCCACCACCACCACCACCCACCTCCCACCCTCCACCACCACCACCACCCACCCTCCACCACTAGCCTACCCACCCTCCACTACACAGCCTCCACCACCACCACTACCCAGCCTCCTTCACCACCACCATCATCCACCTCCCTGCCTCCACACACCACCACCACCACCACACTACACCATTATAACCACAACACCATAACCACCACCACACCACCACACTACACAATAACCACCACCACCACCATTATAACCACACCACCACACCACCACACTACACCATAACCACCACCACCACCACCACACTACACCACAACCACCACCACTAATCCTCCCTCTACCACATCAAGTAAAAGTAAAATATAATTTGAGACTTGTGTGAGGGTAGAAGACAGAACAGAAGGTGTTCATTCCACTTTGTATCACTTATTAGTTACTGCGGTGTACAGTACACTCCCAATCCAAAATGTGTATCCAGGTTTGCTTCGAATAGCCTGATCGAGTATTTATTAAGCGAGCTCAAGCAAATATGAAACAGGATAAGCGTCGTAATTGGTTCACTAGTGTATCAAATGATTTGAAACTTCAACAAAACCTGGATACATATTTTGGACTAGCAGCGATACCCGACGTTGTCCGGGTGAAGATCCTACATGTGGTTTTGTCAATAAATTTCCTCTGATTATTTGTATGTGAACTTATTAGGAGGGTGGGAGGAGTCCATTATATAATTGTATAATTATAAATTTATAATATATATTTTTAGGAATATTGTAGTTTTATACACAGTGGTGACTTTTGTTGAGTAATATCATTATATCCTCATTCTCAAACCCTGGATGTGAATGTTGCTTGCATTGCCAATGTGGATGTGGATTGTGTATATATTATAATTATATACAGTATATTGTCCCTTATTTAGGGGGTGAAGGACTCAAGGGTCAAGGGATGGTAAAATATAAACTCGTAGAAGGTCACAATACCCAGTAAAATAGGTCACACTCACATTCTACCCCCTAGCCAAGCCCACCAAATCAGCTCTTCTCCCACCCACAAGTTTTTGCTTCCACGACGAAAGTGCCTCTTCATTTAACCTTGGTGAAAGAAGCCAATTCCATGAACTGTCAAGTTTAAACCGGGTTGTCAACTCGAACAGATTCACCACGAGTGTAGCTCCTTGCCAAAATCATCCACTCTTGCATATCATGTACAGCCATGGCTGATAGTGCTTGACCAGGGTCCAAGGAGTGTTGGAGAGCAACTGAACACAGTTCGAAAAAGTGAGTCTTCTAAACCTCTCAACGTTGAGAATGGTTTGGAAAATTCACTTGTTCGAACTCTGTTCAGTTGCTCACCAACACTCCTTGGACCCTGGTCAAGCACTATCAGCCCTGGCTGTACAGTACAGTACAATAATAATGTATAAGTTCTTTTGATTCATCCACATTGGTATTCCAAGATCTCTTATATAATCACTCATCATTATCACTTATCTTGTGGGTATTCCTCGTCTTCGTTGTCTTTCACATTAACTCATACATATTTAGTGTTGTTTACTTACAGAAACACATCAACGACGCATAGACTGTAAAAAAAAAAAAAAAAAAAAAAAAAAAAAAAAAAGGAGCAGAAACCTTCAGCTTTTGGCCAGAATTCCTTTGTCTATATCTGGAAAACCGAGTATACAGTGTTAATGATGACACCTAAAGCACTGTATTGAAGGTAAGGTCCTGCTAACCAAGTGGTAAATACAAGGAAGGTAACTATTGCTATATCATAATGGTATTTGTTGTCCTGAGTTGAGGATACGGGCTATACAGTCGAACGGTCCAATGTTTATGTTGTCTACTATACATATTTTTTTTTTTTTTTTTTTTTTTTTTTTTTTTTTTTTTTAATCTAAACCCAATTATTATATTTTTTCTTTAAATTTATGTATGTTTTTGGCACACATCACTTCTTTTGTTAATTTCCCCCATTGATCTATTTCTCTGTTTAGAAAGCTATATTTCTGTACATCTTTATCTCTTCTTCTTTTCGTTATTGTTGTTTACTGTGACTTCTCATTGTAGGTATTCCTTGCTGGCATAATTTTCCTATACCTACAATTTCTTTTTCTGAGGCACATTTGTAAACCATCATCATATTTCCTATCTTTCGTCTTTCTTTTAGTTTAGTTCTTATTTAAATATCTTTTTCACTCCTTTAATATTTTATTATGTGTGTGTGTGAGAAAGAGAAAGAAAGAGTGTGTGTGTGTGTGTGTATGTGTGAGATAGAGAGAGTGTGTGTGTCTGTGGCTGTGTGTGTGTGTGTGAGATAGAGAGAGAGTGTGTGTGTGTGTGTATTTGTGTGTGTGTGTGTGTGTGTGTGACCTGGTTCGTTGTGTCACCCCATACCTACCCAGTGCAGTGATCCCAACCAGCCTTGACCCCGCCTCCCCCCACCACCACCACCAAGGTCACGTGGGGAAAACATTGACTGAGCAGAATATTATGATCTCTCTCTCTCTCTCTCTCTCTCTCTCTCTCTCTCTCTCTCGAGAGAGAGAGAGAGAGAGAGAGAGAGAGAGAGAGAGGATATGAGATGCATGTAGATTGTAGAGAGTGAAGACACGGGTTGGGTTGGGTTGGGGAGGGACTATATATAAGGTGATAGAGGGACCGACCGAGGTCACCAATTACCCCCCTAAAAATGTGATTGACAGATGAAGTGGCAGACTGGTCAAGTGGGCTAAGGAGGAGGAGGAGGAGGAGGAGGAGGAGTAGGAAGAAGAAGAGAAAATTAGGAGGAGGAGGAGGAGGAGGTGGTGGTGGTGGAAAAGGAGGAAGAGGAATATGAGGAAGAAGAGGAAGAGGAATATGAGGAGGAGGAGGTGGAAATGGAAGAGGATGAAGAGGAATAAGGAATAAAAGGAAGATGGGGAGTTACTGTATAATATTATAGGAGCACAGTGACTTTCAAACGGTAACAAAAATATTCACTAAACCGTTTATTATTATTGTTATTAATATTATTATTATTATTATCTATATAACACTCCGTCTGTGTGTGTGTGTGTGTGTTTAGCCGCTATGCACGGCTTTTTACCTGGAATAAAAAGTTATATGACATTCTGATGGGTGAAGCCTGGGAAGTGTCCTCGGCCTACAATTTTTTTTAATGAACAATGTGGGGGTTGTGGGGGGGAAGGATTCGAACCCCTGCAACCCAAGCCGAAGGCTGTTATTTGGCCTTAACCGAAATTTCCCAGGTTCGAATCCCCGGTACAATTTTTTTTTTTTTTTTTGAACAAATGATACACCCACGGTATCATTAATGACTCTAGTCCTTATACCGTGGATACATTCTGACTGGTGTAGTCCCGGGAATGTTTAGTCCTTGTAGACCACATGTGTTTTTTCTTCTTTTCTTTTCTTTTCTTCTATTTTATATATATATATATATATATATATATATATATATATATATATATATATATATATATATATATATATATATATATATATATATATATATATATATATATACATCATTATTCGGATGTGCAGTGGATATCAGACTCAGTTTCGTGTGTAGGATATGTGTAATAAGTTAATTAAGAACGATATACTATAAACATCTTTATTAGAATGTAGTTGTGGGAGTTTTTTTGTTTGTTTTAAGTTCTTTAATTATTTACCTTTATTTAGTACAAGTCCCAACACTATGGGGAATGTTATTTGATACATGGTAGGGTATTAATATGAGTAAATTATCATATGTAAAGAATTGCAGAAATGTCATGAAAAAGAACAAAGACCACATTGATGATAATAATATGAAGAAACAATAAATTATAAGCTCTCTATCTAGCCTAGTTACCCCGTGTAGGCAATCCACTTTCTCTGTTGCAGAAACCATTAAATTCATTAATAATATTGTCACTTATTGGAGTAACGTAGCTATATATAGTATTAAGTCGGAAATAATGATGGGTGAGGAAAGAATTTATACATACATACATACAGTTATTTTATGGAATATTTTGTTAGTATATAATTATGGCACTAACGTTATCAGACATTTGTATATGTAGCTACAGCCTACTGCCATTATCAATTCAAATAATTACAATTACACTGCTATCTTCACTATATCAATATGTTGGTATTGTTATCACTATAATCCTTAAATAAATTATGTAGGGGATGACACCAACTAATGTTTTCCTAGCGTATTTCTAGTCTATTAGTAGAACAATAATGTATATAGATTAATTAATAGGAGCACCAATTTGCCACCAAAATATGCTCAGGTAGTAACATTACTTAATTAAGAAGAGAAATAGGAGCCTCCAGTATGCAGAGCGGAATTGTAGAAGGTTATATAAAATATCTATAATACGGAATAGAAGGGAAGAATCAATTAGTAAAAAGAATAATGCAAGAAAAGATGGAAAGATCAATGGATGAAGAAGGTAAAATCATTCATCAAAGAAACCGAGTTGGGAGGAAAATCAATACAAGAAACTAGTGTTAAAGAAATAAAGGAAATAATAAAACAAATGGGACACAGAGAAGGAGGAAGTTATGGAAAAACCGAGCTTGGAAATAATATACAAAACATTTAAAACAGAAATAAAAACTGAAAGAATATATGATAATGGTATGGCATCAGTAATATTATATAAGGAAAGAACAAATAATTTATAACTTAATGACAGAAAAAGATTTACAGGAAGTGAAGTACTGTAATAAAATGTGACTTGTGTGAAGCAGAAATAGAGGATATAAGGCATTTCATGCCCATGTTTACAGAAATAGATAAATAAATATGTGAATTTACAACATAAAATAAAGGAAAGGAAAATATAGAAAATAATAGATGGACATAAGCACAACATCAGTATTAATACGAACATAATATTAACGTCAACGAGACAAAAGTGGAGTGCCGTTGGAAAGGCAATATTCCTCAGTCCTCACTCCTCGGGTCCTCAGCCATCAACTGAACTTGTGAATAATAACAGAGCCATTTATTATATTACCATGAATATTGTGTGTACTAAGGTGAGAATTATATTGTTTATTATGAAGTAATTAACATGTAAATAAATATAGTTTATTGTTGTATGTGGAATAACACCATGTTGTTTGTTCAAATGTTCAATACAAAGTAAAAATAATATTTATACGAAGGCAAAAATATATCCAACAAATTTATTATTATTATATCAACATTACCTGGCTTGGCTTAGGAAAGATTGTATAAAAGATGTGTAAGGAAGCAGTAGATATTGTGTATGTATGTCAGTTAGGCTATAATACATTTTTGAAGTTTAGACAGAATTTAGGCCTCATGAATCATAATGTTATGGAATGAGAATCATTGGTAATTCTGCATAAGAGGTTCACCTGGATTATTCCTACATTTTATACATAGCTTATTCATGCATATTTTTACATTAATAGTCAAATGTTGGACCATAATCTGGTTTCAACTGAAGGTTTTCAGATTGCAATGTTTTATAGTGTTTTTTTAATCTGAAAACTTTCAGTCGAAACCAGATTATGGTCCAACACTTGACTATTACCATTTTTACTTGTTCTATTGATTGTTACCCATAATATTGTGACGAGATAATTTTTTTACCCTGACTTGAACTGAACTGACCAAACCAGGACCAAGACAGACTACCGGGACCTAACCTGGGCAGACTACTGGGACCTAACCTGGGCAGACTACTGGGACCTAACCTGGGCAGACTACTGGGACCTAACCTGGGCAGACTACTGGGACCTAACCTGGGCAGACTACCGGGACCTAACCTGGGCAGACTACCGGGACCTAACCTGGGCAGACTACCGGGACCTAACCTGGGCAGACTACAGGGACTGTCCAATGTTTACAATGGCAGGAAAACACTGAACTTAGGCTCTGTAGAGCTGAAATTTTCTATATGCTATTATACCAAAAATAAGTGTACAGTATTTTCCTCTTAAATTCATTACACATGAACATATTACATTGTCCACTTGTGAAATATACACAAATTGTAAATGTTTGCCACATAGACCTTTTATGCAGTTATACCGAATCAGTAAACTTAGAATAAATCAAATTATCCAGTTAACCTATTAAATTTTAAGGTCGAACCTGGTAAATCAGGGTTTTTGGGTGGGGGGGAAAATTCATAATATAGTATATTTGGCTTTCTAGATTGCACTAATGACATGTAATGAATGTCAAAAAGTGGAAAAATTGAGCCAATGGCAAAAGTTGGCTCAGGTTTTCCAATTTTCAATGAGCAAAAATTTGGAAAACTAGAAACTCAAGCCAAGTTTTCTCTGACCCAATCTGGATCGGGCATCCTTCGTTCTTAACCAGAGCATCGATTTGTTACAGAAATAGAATGACCTGACCTAACCTTGGCATACCTTCCAAATTGGCATCCTTTGGAATCTGACCTTGGCATCCTTCGGTCTTGACCAGACCGTCAATTTGTTATAGAATTAAGAAGACCATATCAGACCCCTTGTCTTATACACCAGTTTACGAGACGTACCTTTGTTATCACTGATGCAAAAGTTACACCACCTTCTCTTCTTGGATTTTGGAACGTTGTATGACCGGTTACAATATGAATGGTGTCTGTCCTCATGATATGTGCACAGAGTTTGACACCTGGGAAATTCAACTTATGTTGGTAAAACTCTGTGAGCACGTAGGAAATCTAATGGTGGTTTCTCTTAATCGTAAAACCGAGCAATAGGCAGCCAAGGATAATATGAGCAACCTTCCCCAGAGAGATGCCATACTTGCAATGGCAGCATAAATGTATGGAGAAGGAGGTATCTGTGACATAGTCACATATTGAAACTATGTGATTGGTCAAAAACGACAATTGAAAGTTAAGAATCTCCAAGCAGGTAACACTGCAGGCATCGTGGTTACCATACACAACCACAGATGTTTCCATGACAACCACAGATAACTAGCTGACCTGTGTTATGGATTCAATGAGCGCTGTGCCGCCAAAATGTTTGTGCAACGACATTGAAGGCTAGAAAGAGTACAGTAGTCACTGTAAAGGGATGTAGTGAAAAGTTATACCGGGTATTGGAAATAGAGATTTTTGCCAAGTACCAAGCACGGGTGCCAACTAATACTGGGGTAAACAACCTTGACCTAACACAGTGTTTTCTCAATATCCTTAAAAAGATAATACCGTAGATGAAAGTTGAACTAGCCGCTATGCACGGCCACATCGTTTGACCTAGAGTAAAAAGTAATACAGTACTCCATTTTGATGGATGAAGCCTGGGAAGCTTCCTTGGCCTACTTTTGTTTTTGTAGCATAATTATTTCTGGAGTTATAACACCATAAGTACACATGGTACCCCTTTATTGAGTTAGTGGAGCATAGACTACCATAATTTTAAGCCCTCTCTGGCTATGGACAAGTGGTCCAGTGGTTAAGGCACTGAGCCTTAATTGGGCCTTAACCGAAAGATCCCAGGTTCGAAACCCCGGTGGCGGTACAATAATAAAAAAAAAATTGACAAATGATACACCATTCTAATCGTTGTAGTCCCAGGAATGTCCTCGGTCTAATTTTATTTTTGGTGGATATGTGTTTCTTGAATTATCAGCTTAAAACAACCAAAGATTTATGCCTTTCTCAACATAGACTCTATGGTCTCAAGCATCAAGGATGCAGGCAGGCCTGGCTTGCATGCCCAGTTTAGGAATTAATTCAAACCACAAAATGTTGAACACTTAAATTACTACTAAATCTAAGGACAGTGAAAAAAAAAGTTTTAAAATGACCAATGGGGGGGGGGATTTATTGACAAAACCACATGTAGGATCTTCACCCGGACAACGTCGGGTATCGCTGCTAGTAATATTATAATTGATGGTAATAGAATGTTCATAATTATTCCAGAACATTTATGGTGTTGACGATGGTATGATGACTCATTCATAACTCAATCGACACACTATAATTTCATCTTACTGGTACAACACCATCATCAATACCACGGATGGTGTAGTACCTGTATGATGGCTCCATAAACACATTATAAATTCATACCATTACCACACCATTGTCAATACCATGGATTTATTCTTGCTTACAGTAGAAAGATGCATTGTTAGGAGCAGCTAATTATAATTAATTGAAATTATGTGGTATTGTTTCAGCTGAGATGTGATCACATGCATCACTGCAAGCTGTTATGCCTTCCAGAAAACTATCAAGTGAAATATTACCCCTTATCATGGACTCTCCAGGCCACAACTCTCTTATATAACTGAGGATGAATTGATACACATTGTAAAGTAAGTAGTGTTTGTGTGTATGGATACTACCTAGATATTAATTAACTGTTTGCATGAGGATCAATTGGTACACATTGTAGGATAAATAGTGTAAGTGTGTATGGAAACCACCTTGATCATAAACTGTTTGTATGAGGATCAATTGGTACAGACTGTAGTGTTTGTGTGTATGGATATTACCTTGATAATAACTGTTTGTATGAGGAACAATATGGTCTGTTCCTAAAGTTCTCTCCCTTAGGAGGGTATTGCCTGCATTAGTGATGTGGGCAATACTTTAAGGGTTTTTAGCGCCCCTTTGGCTCCAGTCACTAGCTTTCAGTTCTTCAACTGTCGCTCTTTTCTTTCTATTTCCTTCCTGCTTGCTGTCTCACCTCACTATCACCTTTTTCTGGTGCTATATGACCTTGCTGTTGCAGCACCTAATATCAATTAATCAATCTATGTGAAACAACTTTGACCAAGGTGAAACACATTTTTATTTGTACTATAATTGAATATCAATATACATCTTTATATTTACAATGACAACATTGCCACATCTGCATCCATAGCACTGTACTCAGATGTGAAATAAAAATGTAAATACAGTAATGTTTGAAATAGTTATATTAAATTAATAATACCAGGATAGTATACTGTATACAGTATTGGCAAAAAGGCTTAGTACAAGCTATGCTAGGATAAGTCTGGGATCGGGGTGTATTACATTATTATTCAGTACAGTATGTACAGTACTGGCAAAAAAGCATAGTACAAACAAGGATAAGTCTGTAATAGAGATGAAATTTTCATTATAGTACTGTACAGTATTATTTAGAGTATAATTTATACAGTAATGGCAATAAAGAAAATCATAACACAAACTATGCTAGGATATAGCTGGAATTGGGGTGTAGGCCTACAGTATTTACCATATACTATAGTATTACTGTATTTAGAGTATTATTTATACAGTTCTGGTAAAAAAGAAAAGCATAGCACAAACCATACTAGGCCATCATATTTTTCCTGTTTGGTATAGGCCCTCATAGCATTGCCCTGAAATGGCAGTACCAGTACTCTATGTCACTGGAAGGCTACTGATGCACCCATACTATTCTATCTATATACACTATTGCCAGATGCCTTAATCCCTGAAGGGGTGGCCACAAATTAATCGCCCCCATGAACCCCTGTTCCCCGTTAACTGGTGTCCCTCCTCCCACCCCATACCACTTTCTCTCACATACCTCTCAACTCCATCCCTCCACCTCACTCTCGGTCTGCCCCTCCCCCTCACTCTCGAACACTCTCTTAACCAACCTCTCGCTTCTCGTACGCTCCACATGACGGTGGCAAATTGGGGGTTACTAATTCCTCTAAACTATGCCAGGAAACAAAAATCACCTATGGTACTAATAGGGGATTTGTTACTTCATGGCATCAAAAGTACCAACCTTACCATGTACATTTTTTGAATTTCAATGTAAGGTTGGTGTTGATACTTTTTTTGCCGATTGTACATGCAGTTCACCTCTGTTTATTGTGTCAACCCATGATTTATTTCCAGAATGACATTCAGTAGCTTTGTGACCTGGGTGAAGATAGTTGCTAGCAAAATTTTGGTTACAATATATTCACCTATGTATCTTAGTGATTCCTATTCTGTTGAGATCTCTTTAGTGACATCCTTGGGCAATTAATTCACTCAAATGTTTCATCCAAATAATGTTTTCCAGCTTCTACATCTACTGTATATATCTGTCATGACAATCCCTTCATAAAAACATTCAAACCATTCTTTATCTGTAATACTTGAATCATTTGAGACGAGATGATCATGTTCTCCCAGTTAGTCGGCACAGTTACATTCGAGTGATACTGTATAATCTTTCCCTTACACTTTATAATATCCCTTGTGAAAGTACTGTATGTTCAATAATTAATTATCTGATACACATTAAGAAAATGCAAATCTAACAATTATTTCACAAATCCGGTGAAGTATAAGGGTTTCCACAGTATCGCTACATTTGGTTACCTTTTTCTTTGTAAACAGTTCACAAATTTTAAAAGTGCAGGTCATGGTTTGAGTGACTTGGGCTGATGGGTGAACCTTGTGTATTCTCTTAATCCATGGTGCAGATTATCAGGGTTTTGTTCAAATAATTAAAGGAATATAAACTCATCCCCTGGTTATATCAGACTAATATTGTACACACTACTTGTCTTTCTGAATATAGCAATAGGGGTCGATCACATATGGCTTGGAAAATGGACAGAATTAATATGCTTGTTGTTGTTGTTGTTGAAGTTCCTCAAGCTGTCTGGCCGAGCAGCCCCGATCTCCTGAGGAAGGCCATGGCCTGAACCAGAGAGTGTATGTTGTGTTGTTGGCGAGTGTGGTCGTGTACATTGCAGTCTTCAATAATGTGTTTAATAGTATGGGGTGTTTGCATCCTGGACAGGTATCCACAATGGCTCCATCCAACTTCTTCTGATATGTCAGAAGGACTGGGTGGTGGCCACACTGCAGCCTGGCCAGGTGGACTCTGTCCTCACAGGAAAGGGAGGATGTCAGGAGGTCGTGCATGCAGCTGTATGTTGTGTTTGAGTGTTTGGATGGACTGATGAGTAATTTGAGTACGGATGTGTTTCTGGAGACTGGTTTGGGGTGGGCATGGTGTAAGGGATGATGGTATTTATGTATGGTATCATGTATTAGGTGTTGTTTTAATGTTCCTTGGCATGTGTGGGTGCTGTGCCATGTAGTGTAGTGGATGTTGTGGAGGTTGCAGCAAGTGTTTGTGTGCCTCTCATGTCAAGATGATCCTTGATTTTGAGGACTTTGATTTCCTAGTGTAGGTGTGGTAGCTGTGCAGCCTGTGATTGTCTTTAGGGCTTTGTTCTGTATGGTTTGAAGTGTGTTGTGGCGAGTCTCAACAAGGTTTGAAGCCCAGGCAGGGCTTGCATAATCCATCACTGATCGAATATATTGTTAATTAATATGCTTGTAAATTATAGTACTGTATACATAGTATATAAAAATTGGAAAATAAAATAAACAAAAAACTACAATAGATGTCCAAAGCTGGAGACTTTGAAAGGACGAGTGGAGTTGAAAGTCATAGGAAACTTCCATGGTCTAGGAGTTAGGTTTGGACATTTTCCAAAATTTGGGGCACAGGAACTGAGGTTGACCACCAGGCTAATTCTAAATAGGTTTAAAACCTACCCCAAAACTGTAGGAAACTTCCTTGAAAGTTTGGTGATATTATCTGGTATGGACTAGGAGGAATTTGGTTTGGACATTTTCCAAGAACTGAGGTTGACCATCAGGCCAGAAAGCTTTCCAAAATGTCTGAAAATTTAGGGAACTCTCGGGGACATTGAAGAAAGTGAGGATGAAATGTCTGCTACTAATTTGTTTATCTATTTATTTTTGTAAATATAAAATAACACATTTATTCACTCACAAATGGATTGGCACATTAACACACACAAGATGGTACAAGTAAAATTTTGCTTGTGTAAAATTGCATCCCTCATTAATCTTTTCTTCCAGTGTGAAACTGCAGTGTCCAAAAGCAGAGAAAACCACCCAGGAAAATTCCCCAGACAGACTATACCACAGAGACAGTGATAGAAAGAATTCCAACTAGCAGTGAGACACAGGAAAACACTACCATCATCTCCCAGCAGGAGCAATACACCACCAGGGGCTTTACACAAGATAATACAGCAGAGTACTGCCAATACCTAACCTTGTTAATGGTGAGTAATGTCAGTGTTATTCTTCTTCAGGCTATGGCACCAACACACCTCAGTTGGCTAATATAGTACTGTACATAGATTTTCACATTTTTGCACTTTTATTTCATTTGTCCGTATAAAGTTATTGAAGGTTTTGCTTATTCTCTTTGTAATAACATATATTTATATTATTGTAGGAAGCATCAATACACATCCATAACAATAATACAAAACAAGGCATTACTGTAACTTGTTCTTCTCTAGCAAGTTAGTCAAATCTATATTATACTCTGAGAATAATGCAAGTGTTGTTGGATGCTTTTAAGGGGAGATTCTCTTATTGGTAAATTGGAAGGTCTCTTGATGCCATGAAGCAACAAATCCCCTATTAGTACTATAGATTATTTTTGTTTCCTGGCATAGTTTGGAGGAATAAGTAACCCCTAATTTGCCACCAAGAATCTCTCTCTCTTCTTAAATCTGGAGCAACTGATTCCCCAAACTATTCCATAATTTTTGTTCATCTGGCCCTATTTGTTTCCTGGCATGCTTTGGAGAAATCAAGGCACTCCAATGTATCAAAAGTATATTATTATGTTATTGCAGGTTTACTTTTCCCAAGATGTACAGAAGGCTGATTGACTTGGTACATTGCATTGGGGTTTTTCTATGGAGCCATGGTATGCACCACTAATGTTCTTGAATATGGCCCCAGGTTTCATACTCATTTTAATTAAGGTGAGATTCTTTTATTGGTGAATTGGAAGCTCTTTGACGATTCCTTCAAACTATACCACCAAAAAGATTAGTATTATTAAGGAAGTTTGTTTTCTGGTATTGTTTGGAGGAATCGGTAACCTTCCAGTTTGCCAACAAGAAATTCTCTCCCAAATTCTCCCCTTAAAAAGTTCTCTACTACACTAGGCTACTTTTTAACTATGATATGGAACTAAATATTATAAATCTTTTGTCCATTCCAAACTGTATAGTCTACAGTTTATTTTCAAGTGCCAAAAGTAATGGAGAGAATTATCGTCATTATTTTGTGTGTGTACTGTAGGTGAAATTGTGTTGGCAATTATTGTCAAAAGAAAAGAGTTGATTATGTAACACATTTATTTTGGTTATATTGCAGGTTGTGTAGTGATGTTATCAACACACATACAGCATATTGGCACTTCATCACTACAGTATTACTAAATGATGAGTTGATAACTACGGTATTATGAGGACATCACACATAATGCTCTTTGATATATCCATATCATTCCTCATTACCAGCTTGAGGGGGTAGTACAGTGTTGATGGTAAATCTGGAGCAACTGATTCCTCCAGACTATTCCAAGCAACAAGCCACCAATATTTATGTTGATCTGGTCCTGTTATACTCAAAAGAAATCAATCAAGGCACTTTAATGTACCAAAAGTGTATTACCCCCTTAAATTAATAATACCAGCTTGTGTGTATTCAGTCTTAAACCACCCTTACTATAATTATCCATTAGGTTATGGAAATTTTTTACCATTGTATGTGGTGTTGATATTTTGTAAGCATTGAAAGGATGTCCCAATGTTAGGTAAGGGTGTAAAGTTCATATAACACTGGTGATGTAGTTGTGTGTGTGAGATTTTTCACACACACAGTATTAATAACATCAACAGTTTTATTTGAACCCTGTTGATGTTATAACGCCTGTGTGCTTTATGTCTCATGCACACACACAGTATTATAATGACATCAACAGTTTTAATTGAACCTTACAGGTATGAAATTATCAACCTATTTAACCTTGAGGGAAGTCAAGACATAGAATGTGGTCTTAATAAATAATCTGAATTAATTAAGACTATTTCTATTCCTCTTATTACAGCAATATACTGTATTGGTGTCCTCTTCTCTCACTGCACACCTGAAATACATAGATATTAAGAGTTAACCTATTGTGGTGTGTGCTCATTTATGAATCCAAGCTGCATAGATACAAACTTTCTATTATGTAACTTATACACACACAATCCACCAGAGTCGAAACCTGAGATCTGGAGCAGGTGTTTTCTAGATGACAGTTCACCCAAAGTCTCCACTGGTTTCAAATGAGTGTGTGTGTGTGTGTGTGACCTCATGATGGTTTGGGTGGGCTGTCGTCTAGAATGCGCCTGCTTCAGATTTCAGGCTTGATCTTGGGTGGGCTGTGGATTACAAGCATTCAGTACAATTAGTCTGATCTTAGAATGAGCCTTACAGAAAAGCATTTGTACGGTCAGATGCAAATGTGAACCTTTATTTTATCAGTGAACATTAACAAGCATGGTGGCAACATGTACTGTGTTGGTAGTAAATCTGGACCTACTGATTCCTCCAAACAATAGATCCAGGGGTGCGGAGTCAGATTAAAAAAACACAACTGACTCCAATTCCAGAAAACTTAAAGGTTACAACCCTGACTGACTCCAGCCCCTCCCCTTCACCAGTACTGGGCTGGGCCAACCATTAATTCACATTATGTGTTGTGATAAAAAGTAGAAACTTAGGAATCAGACTCGCCAAGTATCACTTATCTTTCACTGTCATTGTTTAATATTTATATGATATAATTCAGTGATCTACAGGGTAATCCATTTTAAACAACAGGAAGTAAAATAATAAATCCATGATGGGGGAATCAATGCACTCCAAGGTACAATAAGTATATGAATCCCTTAAAATGAAATACCAATAATATTTACAAGTGCTTAAGAGGTAGTGTACTTTTGGTACATTGGAGCAATTTGATTCCTCAAAAGTATGACAGGAAACAACAGGACTAGATTAATTAAAATATGTGTTGCTTGGAATAGTTCAGAGGAATCAGCTTCTCCAGATTTTCCACTAACACTGTATTGTATAATATAGTTTTGGATGATAAGTAGGTTATTGAATTGTAAATGTACCAAACCATCGTATGCACCATGAATGTTTTTGAATATGGCCTAATGTAACTGCACAAATACTCACAGTAACCTATAGTATAGTGATGTCTTGAGTTGTTGTAGATGAAAGGAAGTATGAACAACAATGATGGTTGGTAAGTCTCTTGTACAACTGCACTCCACAACTCTGTAACAAAATACAACCTAATTAATTCATGGATGGAACAAAATACAAATGAAATAACTTATGGCTGGTATAAAATAAAAATTATATAACTTATGGATGGTATAAAATACAACCTAATTAATTAATGGATGATACAAAATAAAAATTAATTAATTTATGGATAGTACATAATCCAATCAAATTAACTTGGACAGAAAGAGAAAAAGAAAAAACTTGAGGGAATAAATTATGACCATTGTGAACGAGATATTTTTGGGGCCGAGATTGGGGCTTGAAAGTATTCCCATCACAAATTCTATTACAGAATAAAAGTAAAACTTGTCTATTACAATGGGGGATTTACCAAACTATGCCCTCACCAGGTGGCAGTAGTGAGCCAGTCCCCCACCCGCATCTTATAAAGAATTTCAAACATGTTTTACAGAGCTTTTCTGTGCACATTAATACATTGAGTGTATTTAATATTTATTTTTACACATTTCATTCGAAGTACTATCATATGTAAAATTAAACTGTATTCATGTAAACAAGTATCGGAGTTGGTTTTATCGTGGGCCTGGCATTTCTCGTATTTCGGTCGTTCCCAGTCTTTAAACAATTACATTATTCATCTGAAACGTATTTAATACAGACAGTAGAAATTAATAGGCAGCATATCTATGCCACTTAAAATACCAATTGGCATAGAACAACTTGTAATAATTGAAAACAAAATTTGAACATTGGAAACCATGGCCTGGCCAGAGTGGTCGCACCATCGAAACAAAAACAGCAACTATCCAACGCTTCCTCAGGACAGGATCACTTGGAAATTTATGGCCACTACGTCTATTTGAACAGTGATGCACACAACACCAGGAAGGCATAGCTTGAAGTACTGTACTCGACTGTTTGTTTTGGTTCTGCGTTCTCGACTAACTTGCCATGTCAGTCGCTTGGAGAATGGTATGCGAGAATCGCTGTATAGAATAACTATATACGTATATCACTGTGTATACTTTGTTATAGTAAGTAGTACCACAGTATTTTATATATTTCTACGTCTTTAAATCAAATACAATTAAACTTGTGCTGTGTCGTATTAAAAATAATGATGACTTGACCTGTATTTGTCGATGCCAGCTGAGATAGAAAATTTACTTATAATGTTTTTTTTAGCTCCGGCCTCAGCCGAGAGCTCTAGGTCTTATCGTAATTATTGTTCTTGTTCTTGGGGCGACCACTTCTTAAAATGGTTCAACTGACTCACTCACTCACTCCCATCCATTTTCTTTTACCGACATTGAATCATTTTTTCAACCGAAAGGGAAGCGTTCAACCAAGGGGTTCACCCTCAATAAAAAAAATTTTTTGGGGTTAATTTTCAAAATTTCAATATAACCATATGAATACGAAAATCCAAATAAAACATAATTAATATTTTTGAGACCTTTACATATGGATATTTTATTATTTCACTTGAATCATTAAGAGCCGGAGCTTTTGCAGGGTTTTCCTTCATGTTCTTGTTTTTTCATAAAATCATCAATTGAAAGTATTAAAAACTGTATGCAAAACTTTGTAAAAAGTATGTTCATTAATGCTGAATGCATTTGTATGCTCACTGAATTTTCAGTAACATAAAACATGAAATATATAAATAGAGGACATTGGGGGAGAGGCTCCCAAGTGACATCTGGTGGCTGAGCTTAGAAAATTCCCCATTACTGAGACATGCTGTCTAAACCTGACTGTAAAACCTAAAAGGGGTACGGAGAAAGAACTAAAGATGAGAAACTGTATGGAATAAGAAGTGTAGATAATAATTTACAAAACAAACCTATCATGCCTCATGCTTGAAGGGGGATGCAGAGATAGCTAAAGACTAATAGTTGTATAAATATGGGAGGGTGGAAGGAACTTAAGGAAGGTTTAAAATGGCATTATGATATTCAATTGGCCATGGATATACAATGAAAAATACTTTTATCCACCATCACTTCATTTTACACTCAGGCCCTAATTGAAAACCACTATACAGACTAATTAAGTGATTTACTGAGCCTGTACTAAAAGGATATACTTCATCTTATATTAAGCTTCTACTGTCCACAACACCCAGAGAGTATACTAACCAATATATACCTACAGAGAGGTGTAAAGTATATAGATATGAAAAGTTTCTTGCTGCCCCACCTCTTATTATCATCTCCCTGTGTTTCACATCCTTGGTGCTTGCTGTCCCACTTCTCTATCATCTTCTCCCGGTCCCTCATTTCCTTGGTGTTTCCTGTCCCACCTCCCTCATCCTACATGGTCCTCCAGGCCTTGTGTAGTATTCTATCATCCTCATATCAAGGTATTTATCCTGAAATATTATAATAAATGGTTTGGGTTACAATTTGGATGCATTATATTCTGTAAGTTCTTGTATAAAGATACTACTGTATTTGGAACTTAAGGGGGTCATACAGTGTTGGTGGTAAATTTGGAGCAACTGTGTATTCCCCCAAATTATTCCAAGCAACAGGCCATAATTATTTTTGTTCTTCTGGTTTTGTTGTTTCCTGGCATAATTTGGAGGAATCCAATGTGTCTAAATTTGTATTTTCCCCCTTTAAACTTTCTGAATTATGATTCAACTGCAATAAACTTCATAATGATTGACTTAAGACTTGTTGTACCCAGCAAATAATAATAATAATAGTAATAGTTATAATAATGATAATAATAATAACCTCTCCGGGTTTCCCTGTAGGGGGAAAGGTGGGTATATGAGAGTGGTAACTGTGAATGTAAATGGTATAGTGGATAGTACAGAGGCGAGAGATAGTTGAATGCTTTAAGAATGGAGAAGTGGATGTGATGGGAGTGACAGAGAGAGTGAAGCTATAGCTGTGAAGAGACACTCAAACAAGTCATTATTAGCATCTGGATTCCAATAAAGGATGAAATTGGAGACCCAAACAAGCTGCACCGAATGGCAAGGACAAACAAATTTGCCAAGTGTTGCGCTTTATTACCGGATCTGATACGGTACAGTATATACAGACATACCCCATGCATTAGGGAAGGAATTCAGTCTAATAAGAATAGGCTTCTTAGACTTGATATATGGTATTCTGAAATATCTCTAAGGTTAGAAACAAGTTTCAAAATAGAAAATTATGATTAGCAGCAGCTATTGTAAGGTCTTTTAAACACATAATAACACATAATCTTGGTCATGTATTATAATTATAGAGAGTATAAAGCATTATCTTTATTATAGATACCATCAGATTTTTACCACTACAGTATGTATGTACTGTATTTGTAAAGTGATTCCTTTAATACTAAAATGGCGTTTCAGTCACTAGAAAATCATTATGTTTTGGAATTTCCTGTGCATCTAATTCATTTAGTTAAAGGGAAAATTTCATGAAGGTAGCCTAAAATGGAGGCAAATGAATCCTCCAAACTATGTCATGAAGCAGTTCCGCTATAAGTAACATTGAAGTACTGTAATTAGTTTCAGGTAATAGTAAGGAGGGGCAGAAAAGAGAATTGTATGTGGAGAAAAAGAGAGTGGTGAGTAAGAGAAGAGTAGATGAGGAAATTTGAAGGAATTTAAGTGAGAAGTGGAGAGAGTGCAAGATATTCTGGAAGGAGGTTAAGTAAACGAGGAAAGGAAATGAAGGAGGTAGTACGGTTGTGAAAGACAAGAATGGGCAGTTGATTGTAAAAAAAGTGTGGTAGAGTTGAGAGATGGAGAGAGCACTTTGATAAAACTGCTGAATGAATGAAGTGGAATGCCGGCAAACATAGTTGGATGGGGTATGAGAAAGAGAAGGGAGCTAGTGGAGGTGGAGATCATAGGGGAAGAGGTGAGTGAGGCCCTGAAGAAGTTAAAGATGGGTAAAGCAACAGGAATAGATGGAGTGTGTGGTCAGATGCTGAAGTGTGGTGGTGAGATAGTGGTTGAGTGGGTGTGGAAATGTGTAGACTAACATGGGAGAAGGGAAGTGTGCCTGAAGGGCAGAGTCTATCAGGCATGTGTGTGCAGTGTGATGATGTATGGAAGTGACACTTGGCTCGTAAGGGTCGAGGATATGTGTTGCATGGAGAGAAATTATATGAGAATGATACGATGGATGTGTAATGTAAGCCTTAAAAACAGACTTAGATCAGAAGAACTCAGGGGAAGATTAAATCTTGGGAGATGTGTTCAGAATAGGAGACTACAGTGGTTTGGTCACATTGAGAGAATGGACGAGAGTGCTTGGGTAAGTAGATGTAGAGCAATTGATGTGGCAGGTTCAGTAGGTAGAGGAAGGCCAAAGAAAACATGGGGGGAAATGATACGGATGGATTTGAGAGAAAGAAGAGTTAGTAAAGAGCTGGCCAGAGATAGGTTAGCTTAGAAGGCTATTTTAAAAAACCGTCCAACGCATGCCAGCATGTAAGACGGACGTTTAATCAAATATGATGATGATGTAGCACCCTGATTCCTCCAAAGTATTTCAGGTGTCGGGACCAGATGAATAAAAGTAATGGCAGCCTGTTGCCTGAAATAGTTTGGAGGAATAAGCTACTCAGAATTTATGGTACTAACTGTACAGCACTGTCCCCTTAATCATGGCTTCTAAGTCAGTTGTAAACAAATTAAAGATTTTAACTTTACAAGTTCTCTGATTACTAAAGGTCATAAATTATACAGTAAGTTAAAGTAGTATTAACAATAATAATAATAATAATAATAATAAAGAAGTAAATAAACTTAGATATGAAACAATATCATATCAAATTCATAACAGCATCTCAAACATTAAAAACTTACTTAAAAGGTCAGATATCTTGTGTCCAAAGAGCTTGGCTGTACTAAAAATGAGGTTCGATGAAAGGTAGAGTGAGAAACGATGAGATGCTGTATGTCCAGGGTTGGTGATGTACCGTACTCCAAGATATCCTGACTGTGGAAAATGTTTTGAAAATTTATATGAAAAAGCAAAAATCTGTAATTTGTTATGGGGAGATTAGGATATTTGGTGAGTGATTTGTTAGATCTCTGATTTCTGCAAACTATACCACAAAACAGATACCCTCAATTAGTCAGTGGTACAAATAGAGCATCGGTTTTGTGGCATAGCTTAATTAGGAGGAAACTGTAGCCATCTAGTTTACCAACAAGAGAACCTCCCTTCAATACGACCTAATTAAGAATAATACCTGGTACTAAAAGAACCAGAAAAGAGTAATACTGTACACATAATACTTATAACATAACACCTCAAATAACTAAGCTGACTTAGGTCAATTATACAAATTATACAAATAAGACTGTGGCAATGATTTTGTGACTGGATGAACTAAACAACGTTTCATACCACATGAAAAATAATCTTTGCAAGTTCAATTTCAGATATATGCTGAAGATAATTATAAACAATGTGCTCTCAACCTATCACTGATGGGAAGGTTAGATGCAAATTCCAGATTGTTAATATAGGTAAATATAGTACTGGTAACTGGAAGTGTGCTGGGAATACTGTATAACAGAACCTTTCAACCTACCATAACTCAGATTGTTAATAAATACAGTAACAAATAGAATTCAGAATATATAACAAATCTCTTCAACCTACCATGAATCAGATTGTTAATAAATACAGTAACAGGTAGAAGGCTGAAATATAGAATATATAACAAATCTCTTCAACTTACTATGAATCAGATTGTTAATAAATACAGTAACTAATAAGAAGAGTACTGGGAATACAGTATAATACATAGTACACTCTTTCAACCTACCATGTATCAGCCAGTTTGATGCCAAGGATTTTATGTAGATTTAGCCCAGATTTTCTGAGTTGTTTTGTGGCCAACAACAAACGTATTGCCAGGTTCCCTTTCTTCCTTGGGTGAAGACTGTTGTAGCTGTAAAACATGTTGTCGTCTCTCCTTGCTCAGGTAGACGGTAATTCTGCATAAGAGGTTCACCTGGATTGTTCCCACATTTTATATATTTTCATGCATATATTTTACTTGTTCTATTGATTGTTGCCCATAATATTGTGGAGATAATTTTTTTACCCTGACTTGAACTGACCTAACCAAACCAGGGCCAAGGCAGACTACTGGGACCTAACCTGGGCAGACTACTGAGACCTAACCTGGGCAGACTACCGGTACCTAACCTGGGCAGACTACAGGGACTGACTATCCAATGTTTACAATGGCAGGAAATCACTGAACTTAGGCTCTGTAGAGTTGAAATTTTCTATATGCTATTATACCAAAAATAAGTGTAACCTCCTCTTAAATTTATTACACATGAACATAATTATTACATTGTCCCCTTGTGAAATATACACAAATTGTAAATGTTGGCCACGTAGACCTTTTATGGAGTTATACATTCTGGCTTGGTCAGGTTAGGTCAGGTCAAGTCAAGGTAACAAAATGTTATCTCCTCACAATATTATGGGCAACAATCAATAGAACAAGTAAAAATATGCATGAAAATGTATAAAATGTGGGAACAATCCAGATGAACCTCTTATGCAGAATTACCGTTCTTATTACTGTACATAGCTTTTATTAATTTATTATATATATTAATAAGTTAATGATGAAGTATATACAGCATGAAAAATAAATCTGATTAAAAAAACTCCAAAATGTAAAGATAAACAAACGTCAACCAACGATGCCATAAAATAACATCCATCCATTGGTTAGATAATAATTATACTGTATCTGTATTACCTTATTACTTAGCCAAAGATGAAGTATAATTATTTTTATACACCATGAATCAATATATCTGAAAATAAAATAAATCTAACAATGACACATACGTTGTTTGGAAGGCCGTATTCAAGAACATTCGTGGTGTATACGATGGTGTGGTGGTACTGGTACGATGGCTCCATAGAAAAACAGCAGAGCCTTCGTACAGTACCACACCATCGTCAACACTACGGATCATGTGACGGATACGATGGAGTCTCAATGGCGGCCACGTTGTCTCCACCATGGCATGAAGGTATAATATTAAGGAGGCGGCATGACGTCACAACCATGAAGGTATAATATTAAGGAGGCGACACTCACCCATATAACCTATTTGTTGCTTAGTACTGCATTAATTATATTGCTATTTCATCCTGTCAATATTAACAATGTATTATAATGACTGTCAAGTATTGTACTATTATAATAAAAGTAACCCTACAACTTTATTTACATAACACAGTTTGTATCAGTAATTATAATAGCCATATTGGGCGTCAAAATCTCTCAAAAGGCAACAATGCTGAATGGAGAGAAAATCTGTTTACAAATTCAAATGAGTTTATTATACAGCAGTAGCATTGTTTTGTATGTATATATTTATCCCCTGTAAGTGTATTGTTCTATACACTTTTGTCTCGTGATGTAGGTACACTTCCTTTATCCCTTCATTCCCTACACTTATACACATACACACATATATATACATAGACCTACTCTACAATTACATACACACACAGATATACTGTACTGTACATACTCTACAAATACATACACACAGTCACACTCTACAGTTACATACTACATTTACATACATACACACACACACACAGGCAGTGATCCACAAAACACTTCGCCAATACGATGTTGAGTTTATGTGAGACTAGACTCTAAATACAAGATTCTGTGTGATGGTGTTGTGTTGTTGTATGAGTGTACAGTCGTCGGTAAAAGTATAGTGTCGGCGCATTTACTCACTATTCCTTGGAACGGTTTGAAGGAATTAGATGCTACAAATTTATAAGTAACAACATTGTACTGCACTCATAAACATTATTTCCTCTTCTTACACACACTCTCAATTTTTGTTATTATAATCCTTCTAACTTCTTTTATTCTGTATCTGTCATCAATACTGTATCATGGGTCAATAAACGTGTAAACTACTAAATAGTATCTTATCGTATTATACTCATAATTATATTACAACATAATGTCTACATGAATATATATATATATATATATATATATATATATATATATATATATATATATATATATATATATATATATATATATATATATATATATATATATATATATTGTGTCTAACTGCTGTATAATTATTAATTCAGAGGGACACCGACAATATTTCTAATTCGGCTTTGGTCACGAAAAGTTGCGACAATATCCAACTTTCGTAGGACATCCTGAATTGCAGTAGACACACCCGAATCCTTACCGAAGGACTCGAATAAAACAACTAAAGAAATGATTATTCTTGACACTGTGGGCAGTTTATTGTGTCATGTGTTAATTAATGGGGCACTACCAGGGATAAGTCTATTATCCTTGGGTAAAACAACGTTGGAAAATCTGGAGCAAGTATATTCCTTCAAACTACAAACAACAGAACACCAATATTTTTTATTAATCTAGCCTGATTTTCTGATATACTTTGGAGGAACCAAAAGTGTATTATCACCTTAAGTATAATAGGATTTAGGTTTAAACTATTCAGTGCAGGTTTACTGAAGGGTTTATTTTTAGTCATAAAACTATGCATTACATTCACGTCTGTGTATCACGCAAACCAAACTTTATTAATAAAATGTATACGTGATCAAATCTGTGGTTTAAATATATAAATTATTTAGATATCTTCATCGGCATCATTCATACAGCCGAGTATTAAAAGGGGAAATTATCTTGTTGGTGAACTGGAAGGTCTCAGATTCCTCCAAACTATGTCAAGAAACAGATCTTATATATTAGTACCACTGATAACGTCTGCTTTCTGTCACAATTATAGGGAGAATCAGCAGAAACCTTCCAATTCACTAACCAACATAAGAATGACTACTTTAATCAATTTATGGGATAACATACTGAAGAGACGCCAGTAGAGGTGGTACGGATCTTTCTCCTTCCAACATTTGATAGGAGTAATATCCAGGGTTGGTAACAAGTGTATCACCAGCAGCAGCAGCATTATTACCAGTATTGATGGGATGGATTTGTATATCATTGGTGATTCGTTGGTCGGGGATTGTCCGGGGTGAACTGTTGTTGGTCATCAGTGTGGAGTCAGAACTTGTAATAAATAAATTTATATATAAATATATAACAAGTGGAATAAATATTTAGCACTCTACTGTACAGTCAGCGAAGATTTAATGATCGTGTACAGTCGCACGAGGCTAATTGGCGTAAATAATATTTTGCAGATATGATACAAAATAACCATGGTAGTAGCAACAGCAGCAGCTATTTAATATAGTAATAAGGCGTCCTTACACAGACATGACCAACCGACATCAAACTACTGGCCATACAAAATAACCCTGGCAGCACAGCAACAACAGCAGCAGCAGCATCAAGGCATCCTCATTCCTCACACATTGACATGACCGTCATTGTCAGTGTCACGTCTCCGGACATCCAGATCAAGTCCATTCTTGTTGCCAACAAGTCACCAACATTGTAGAAGACAATGTTTCATACACAAATATATATCCAAATATAGCCTAGTGTGTTTTATGTAGCGTTTTCAACATGTAGTAGGCATCATATAACATGTAGTAGGCATCATATAACATGTAGTAGGCACCATATAACATGTAGTAGGCATCATATAACATGTAGTAGGCATCATATAACATGTAGTAGGCACCATATAACATGTAGTAGGCATCATATAACATGTAGTAGGCACCATATAACATGTAGTAGGCACCATATAACATGTAGTAGGCACCATATAACATGTAGTAGGCATCATATAACCTCACTATTAAGGAGCCTATAATAATCAACTCTGTATATAACATGTTGCCAGTGGGAACGAACCATAAGTAATGCAGTTAAAGTATATTAATTACGCAGCACAGACTAGTTAGTTATTTTAGTGTTATTAGTATTAAAAGCAAGTAATACACCTGTTTAATTAACAATAATTATAAGTTTAATGACGTGGCAATTAATGTAATTACCTAAAGAGGTATGACTGAACGAAGCCAGATGTGTTGCCTGTGTAATAAGGAGTATAGTTGTAGATGAGTGCTGACTCCTCCTCACCAGATGAACCAAATGTTTGGTTGTTGCGACGAGCTGAAAAATATTAAAATAAGTAAACAAAATACATATACAAAATAATAATAATAACAATCATAATAATAATAATAATAATAATTATTATTATTATTATTAGTAGTAGTAGTAGTAGTAATAGTAGCATTATAACTAACCCTGGTTGACAAAAAAGTTAACAAAGTACTGGGTTGACAGTATGGCATTGGGTGTTAGTAGTAGTAGTAGTAGTAGTAGTAGTAGTAGTAGTAGTAGTAGTAGTAGTAGTAGTAGTAGTAGTAGTAGTAGTAGTAGTAGTAGTAGTAGTAATAGTAGCATTAACTAACCCTGGTTGACAAAAAAGTTAACAAAGTACTGGGCTGACAGTATGGCATTGGGTGTGTGAGGGATGGCATCATGGTGGTCGTCATTGGACCATTCAAACGGATTCTTCTCGGGGTGAAACTGTGAGCCAAAGATCGGGAGTGTCCAATGCTCCATCAGAGATATGTATTCCAGGCCATCATCGTCAACACTCGTGGCCAAAAGATTGAACAACTCTGACAGTCCCGAGGTGGAAAAGTTCTGTTGGAAATTACGTGGAAAATAGTTTAAAAATATAATATAAAAAATAATGTGGATAATAATTTAAATAATCAAGGGAAGGATGGATATATTGATACACTGAAATTTATTACTGGATTGAAGGTTCGATTGACCACAGAAAGTATTCTTACACAGGTTATTCATTAATCAGGAAGAAAGTACAGTCGGCGTCAAATGTCGTGTCGTCACATCTGCCAAGTCATAAAGTAAGTATGGAAATATATGCTTGACGGACTTCTTAACGTACAAAACAGAGAAGTACATTAATCTACTTCTTGGATATCGTAGTTCTGTATGGTGACTGTGTTTATTCGATGATTAACCTTTATGTTAACGTGTAAGAAGTGCTGAGTGAGGCGACACGACTTTGGCCGCCGACTATACTGTAATAAATGGTCTACCAAAGTGACTCGGTGATTACAAAACTAGAATCGTAATAATAATAATGTTGTATTGTGGTTACGTAGCCTTACACTCTCTATATGTTGTAAATCCTTGAAAACAATAACGTGTGTACGAAATTTTGTGACCAACAGTACACTCGGCGGCAAAAGTCCTGTCACTTCACTTGCTTCACCGAGGTACGAAATGTTCATAGACTCGAAATTATTAGGTGTAGAAAACGTGCGTATTTCTCGAGTCCATGAACACTACCTGTCTCGGTGAAGCAGGTAAGGCGACACGACTTCTGCCGCCGACTGTACACTCGGCCCACTCGGGAACGTAATCCCTGACCAGAGACGAACGGCAGGCACCACACACACACCAAGATCTAGACAGACACATACCCTGCATTTGAACTCAGCCTCTATATGTGTACTGAGTGGGGTAAATGAACAATACCATTCTGGTCAGAAATTATATATCACGAGTGAACATTACGTACTGCCAATACTGCCTGTACAAACAATTTAGGCATCCTAAAACTAAGGGCCTTATGCAAGAACATTGATAGTGTTGACGATAGTGTGGTTTTGATATGATATACAGTATAATTATGACTGACTCCACAGACACACAAAATACCATCGTACCGGCAGTATTATACCATCATCAGTCTTCTTGCATACATACAATAAGATAGACCCATGGCCACTCACCTGTCTTGTGAGACACCAATGATGAAAGTTGACGGTCACATTCTCCATTGTTAGTATTGTCTTGACATCCTCTGGCATCTCCTGGAACACTTGGGACACTTCGTAACCTGTTGTTAAGTACAATAATAATTGTACTTATTTTACCTAGTTATCTTTTTTTTAAGAAGATGCAGTATACTTCTGGTACATTAACATATACAAGTCCACCTGAGTTGAAGACCGAGATCTGAATCATAGGCTGTATCTAAACAACAGGCCAACTATTGCCTCTATTGGTTCGATATACAGTATGTGTGTGTGTGTGTGTGTGTGTGTGTGTGTGTGTCCTCGGGTTTCAACTCAGGTGGCCTAGGGATTGTGGATTATGACTGTAGCCTACATTGAATGCCTTGATTTTTCCGCCAAACTAAACCACGAAACAGATTCCCTATTAGTGTCACTGAAGGCGTCTGTTTTCTGACATGGTTTGGAGGAATCAGCAGAAACCCTCCAATTCGACCACAAAAAATACTAGTACCCATACAATTAAAAGATTAATATTACTACCATATAATATACTTGTTATTATTGTTATTGTTATTGTTACTTTGTTGTTGTTGTTGTTGTTATTATTGTCGTTGTTGTTATAGATACAAGTGGTCATAAAACATCAGGAAAGTTTCTATAAGGTTAATATTTATGTTGTTATTGTTGCTGTTATTGTTATTGTTGTTATTGTCGTTGTTGTTATAGATACAAGTGGTCATAAAAATCAGGAAAGTTTCTAAGGTCAATATTAGATCATTGCTTTCTAAACTGGGGGGATGTGGACTGAATACAGGGGGGGGGGGAGGGGGGGAGGGGGGCATGTATGTATGGATGGATGGATTGCTTGGTATTAGACGCCGCAACAGCGAGATCATATGGCGCCCGAGGAAGATAAGGTAACAGATGAAACATTGGGATAGTTGGAGAAGTGAAAGACCTAATAATCAGTGTCCATTTACTCCTTGGGGGAGGGGAGGGAAGGGAAGGAGGGGCATGGGTCTTACTGTAAAAAATGAACCATACTGCGAGAAATATATAAATATCTAACATGCCCTTGTCTTCTTTGTATGTATGTATGCATGTATGTATATATTAACAAACATAAAGTACCCAGCTCCATACCAGTACATTACATTACATTACATTACATATCAGTACATTACATTACATACCAACTTGTAGAGTGAGTGGGTCGGCTCTGTTGCTGGCTTCACATCTAGCCAACCAGTTAGTGTCGTCGGCAGCAAGGTATGTGAGCAGCTCAAAGCCAAGGCAGGTCCCCCATATGGGCAGGTACACCCCTCTCTCATTAGCAGCCACCGCCTACAGACAAACATGTTAATATTATTAGTGTCGTTGGCAGTATGGTATGTGAGCATCTTAAACCCAAGGCAGGTCCTCCATGTACACTCGCAATCCAAAATGTGTATCCAGGCTTGCTTCGAATATTTAGCAAGCTCAATGAAATATGAAATAGGATAAGCGATGTAATTGGTTCACTAGAGCTAGTATATCAAATGATTCGAAACTTCAACAAGAACTGGATACACATTTTGGATTGCGAGTGTACACCCCCTCTCTCTCGTTAGCGGCTACCACCTTCATACAAACATATTATTTAGTACACTTTTGGTATTGTATAGTGATGGACATAACCTTCAATACACATATGAATGACCCACACAATTTCCTGACTAATAATGTTTCCCTTTTTTCTTATAATTATGATGTTACTGATTAGAATATGATGATGTGATGGTTCTCGCTGTTCTAAATTCAAGTACCCTAGCTGGCTACACGACAAGCCAAGAATATATAATACATACTCCCTATATCGTCACCAACTCAGGCAGAACATAATCATGCTGTGAGTGACGGTGTAGCTGCTCTCTTCTGATAGTGACGTGTATAAATAAGGTGTGGTCATGTAGTGGGTCAGAAGTGAAGCAATTAACACCATGAAACACCACTGTCTCATCAAGTGACACACACATACACACACACACGTGCATCACACAACCAACACCTCAATAGATTTACTCATTAATGCTGAGGTCTCACAATACAACAGTAATACCAAGGTCATATCTATTGGCCTTGAGTAATATCATACATACTCACATGATCATAAAGCTTTCTGCCAGCTGCACCATACCCACTCGAGTTAGAAATGGACACAGCACCACCAGGAAACACAATGCTGTACACGGAAATACAAGGGAAATTATATATTACTATAAATTACTACAAACTACTGCAGTACACGGAAACACAGGGGAAAATTACTACAGTACATGAGTCACAAGCACTAATAAGTTTCTAGGTGTGCTTCGAATACCTAGAGACAGTAAATAAATGCACAATTAGATCTCCATTGGAAGTAGTTCCTCGGTGAATTGAACTGTTCAAAGCTTCAACCAAAACTGTATACTTATTAGTGGTCGTGACTGTACATACAAAAACATGAATGAGGTAAAATAGTTTAGGTATGTATTATTATAAGTCCTGAACCAACCCATTGTTACCTTCCCTATCCCACTGGGTCACTTCTCTCATGTCACACTCTTTTCCTCTTTCAAGTTCTGACTGACCCCTTCCTCCCTCCACACTCACCAAGTCAAAAAAATAAGCAATATTAATTATTATTATTATTATTAATTAGTGTTTGTCATTATATAATATTATGAACATTATATATCTTACCCATTTAGTGACTGGGCCAGATTTTCGTAGTACTCATCCTCTCTGTAGGTCCTGAAAAATATATAAATATAGGGATGGCTATGTCATATGAAAATTAAGGAACATATTATAACCTAACTTAACGGGAGATTCTCATGTTGGTGAATTGGAAGGTCTCTTAATTAATTCCTCCAAACTATGATGCCACGAAACAGATCCTCTATGAGTACCCCTGAATATACCATTATTTTAGCTGCTATTTAAGTCTTCAGTCATGGACAAGTATTCTTTACCACTCCAGCTGGATTTTGACGACCTGTGTTTTGTTGTTGAAACCACAGAGATTTCCGTCATTGTGGCTACAGTGGCTGCCTGAGACAATTAATTAAGGACCCTGAGATCTTGTATTAGACTTGGTGGCTTCTGATTCCTCCTGACTATGCCACGAAACAAGCTGCTTCCATATAGGTTGTGTTTTGTGGCAATATTTGAAGAAGGAATTAAAACTCCAACTACTGTACAATTGGACACAGGAATTCGAGGAATAGCCCAAGTGAAAGATGGTCAATTTTTCCCAATATCAAGTACCTTAGTGCTAAATAGGAGACACCAGGGGCAGAAGTCTGTATTGAGGATGGTAATAAAAAGAAACTACCTGATAATAGACACTGGTTACTCAAATGGGACAAGTATATTTCACCTGGGCTGTAGTACAATTCCTGTGTCCAACTGTACATCACAGGGTCCCTTAATAAAGATTTGTGTAGACCATTATTGTCCAGTAATGAGCCATAATAAATATATAGGTGTACTTTGAATAGCCTCAAGACTAAAGGATCCCCGTGATGTAGTCAGAAAAGTGTAGGTTAGCGAGTCCTTCATATATGGTGTGTGGCATAGGATATAGAATGAGACGTGTGTGTGTGTGTGTGTGTGTGTGTAGCATAGGATATAGAATGAGACTTTTTTTTTTTTGTGTGTGTGTGTGTGTGCAGCATAGGATATAGAATGAGACGTTTTGTGTGTGTGTGTGTGTGTGTGTGTGTAGGATATAGAATGAGACGTGTGTGTGTGTGTGTGTGTGTGTAGGATATAGAATGAGACGTGTGTGTGTGTGTGTGTGTGTGTGTAGCATGGGATATTGAATGAGACGTGTGTGTGTGTGTATGTGATTGATTGATCGACTCGAGCAGTATATGAGGGGGGACAACGTTCACATCGCGGGACTCTCAGAAGAAGAGGACGAGAGTGAGAAAATACTACAAGCGAAAATAATTGAATAAGGTGGTGACATGGGAGTGACTATGGAGCCTGGGAATTTATCAACAATTCATCGTGTGGGAAAACCGGCAGACAGAAACAGGGCAGTGATAGTCCGTTTCTGCCTCAGGAAGAAAAAAAATTAAGTGATGGATAAGAACAAAGGTAGGAATATTGTTTGTTAATGATGATTTAACTCCACTACTACAGGTAACACTAATGAAAATAGTGAAGGAACAGGAGAGTGTCCAAGGCAACGACTCGAGATGGCAGGATAGTGGTATTGTCTGGCATGGCTCTGGGACGATAACAATAGTGAGTCAATAGGGACGAGTTGGAGTGTAGCATTATGTGGCGACACGTGTCAGTTTCCTACCTCAACTCACAACTGTCGTCTCACCCTGCAGGTACTGTACAGTCGGCGGCAAAAGTCCTGTCGCCTCACTTGCTTCACCAAGGCACGCGATGTTCATAGACTCCAGATTATTAGGTGTAGAAAACGTGTGTATTTCTCGAGTCCATGAACACTGCCTGTCTTGGTGAAGCAGATGAGGCGACAGGACTTTTGCCGCCGACTGTACCTGTAGTGCTTACTGTTAATGTGTTGTCTCTGAATGTGTGAGGCCTGAGGTCAAAGTTATTGCTTGGGGATTTTGTAGAGTTAATTGGAAAATATGATATTGTTTCATTGTGTGAAACGATATACGACGATGTAGATATGGAAAATGTTAAGGATAAATTTAACGATATTGGTTTTGGTGTAGTGTATAAAAATAGATCCATTTTTAGTCGATATAAATCTGGGGGTCTTACCATAGAAATTAGAGACAATATTAAGTTGAAGTGGAAGTGGTATTAAGGTTGAAGGGAGTTCTTTGGGTTCAGACAAAACCTTATGATAACGAGTATATAATCCCACCAAGTCATTTAAGTTATACAAATGTCCTACACTTTGATGAGTTAGATAACATGTTATTGAGTTATTCCCACAGTGATAATTATTACCATCTGCTGTGTGGAGATACTATTGTTATGGAATATACTGTACCTGGGGAGTGACCATGGATAGTAATCGTTATATAAAAATAGAGAATTATTTTTTAACAAATTTCAGTATACATTTGGGCTGCCAGTCAATAGAGTTAATGATGAAACAACACAGGATAGAACAACATATGGTAAGAAGTTACTAGATGTCTGTAAAAGTAACCATGTTCTAATTTATAATGGAAGACTGAGGCAAGACCGAGGAGTTGGTAAGGTTACTACTACGTTTGGAACAACTATAGACTATTATGTGATGGGTTCATGGTATTGGACTCAGTATGTTACTCAGTTTAATGTATTATTAGGGTATAGGATGAGACGTGTGTGTGTGTGTGTGTGTAGTATAGGTCATAGAATGAGCCGTGTGTGTGTGTGTAGCATAGGATATAGAATGAGACGTGCGTGTGTGTGTGTGTGTGTGTGTGTGTATGAAGAGTGACGAGGAATATTATTTCTTTGACAAATGGTATGGTATTAATAAATTACTTCTATAACGAAAGGCCATGTTATCATTTATCAGACTCCCTCCTACTACATTCTCCCTCTTTCCATATTCTCCTTCTATAATAATTGTTTACACTCTCCCTCCTCCTAATCACAATATAGGCACAACTCTGGCTCCTGCACTCTCCCCCTACACTCTGCTTCCTTGTATACTCTCCTTCTACACTCTGTTTCCTTGTATACTCTCCTTCTACACTCTGTTTCCTTGTATACTCTCCTTCTACACTCTGTTTCCTTGTATACTCTCCTTCTACACTCTGCTTCCTTGTATACTCTCCTTCTACACTCTGCTTCCTTGTATACTCTCCTTCTACACTCTGCTTCCTTGTATACCCTCCCCCTACACTCTGTTTCCTTGTATACTCTCCTTTTACACTATGCTTCCTTGTATACTCTCCTTGTATACTTACAATATAGGTATGACCCTTGCTCCTGCACTCTCCAGATGTTTGACATACGATGCAGCAATGTAAGATGTAAAGTTGTGATCCTCTAGGCCGACCAACATGCTGTCAGGTGGATGTTGAGCCAACACTCCTGTAAAGAGGAATTAAATCAAAGTAGGTCAACAAACAACACGACCAGATTAACAAAAAATAATGTTGTTGGTTGGAATAGTTTGGAGGACAGGACCAGCACATTAATTAACAAATATAATGGTGGCCTCTTGTTGGTTGGTTGGAATAGTTTGGAGGAATCATTGTTTGTTTTGGTCGTTATGAGATTAGAGCCGGTAGTTTGCCACGCCAATTATTAAGGCTAGTTTCACAGTGGCTTAATAATTAGGTTTGTTATGATCCTACACAACCAAATTCCAACCACACTTGTCATTTGGTTCGTTAGGATCCTCCCCAACCATGTACCGTTTTCTGAACCTGATTTGATCACTAATGAAGACTCTAGTTTATTATAAAATTAAAGTCTAATCTAATCTAATATTTACTTTGTAGTATGCATTACTGAAACTGTGTGAAATTACCATAGATGGGGCTATATTACCTTAGATACTGCTGAAATATATGTTCATATGAGGATAAAGTAAGCACGTGACATACTCTACATTAGTGATACGTAATTTTAGTGGTTATAATTATTACAAATTGACAAATGAAAGCTATGATCAGTATGAACATGTATATTACATGTACAACTTCCAAAGAAGAACTGATGGTGTATGAAAATTACCTTTGATGGCAACAACTATACTTTAAATTACTCTTATCCAAGGATGGCAGTACGGTACGGTACGAAAAAAATATCCTAATTCCGCACGCTTAAAAATATCGTACCATAATTTCGTACCTTACCCAAAGAACCGTACCGTACTAGTACGAAAAAGTAAGATTTCGTACCGTAATTTCGTACCCAATAACGTACCAATGCCATAAATTACATCTGTAAAATTAATCAATTATATGAACCACCTCTGTAAACAGTTCCTTGTCCAGACTCAAGATTAAGTTCCTATAATTGTGTCTTTTGTTTTGTTATTAGTGAATATCATTGTAAATATAGATAATATTACTATAAATAGAGTAAGTGTGTGTGTGACTGTGGGACTTGCACTAGGTTACCAAGGGTGAAGGCTACTGTATAGGATATTATTACAAGGCAATGAGACATATAAGCCGTCATCTGGTCGTCTGTGTGTCTCTCTCACACACACATACATTCAATCTCTCATTCTGTATATTGCTCTCTCTCTCACACACATTCATTCTCTCACTGTATTTTGCTCACTCATTCTCTCCCTCCCTCCCTCCCTCCCTCTCTCTCTCTCTCTCTCTCTCTCTCTCTCTCTCTCTCTCTCAGTATTTTGCTTTCTCTCTCTCTCTCTCTCAGTATTTTGCTTGCTCTCTCTCTCTCACACACACACACACTCTCTCTCTCTCTCTCTGAAAATTGGGAACGAGAGAGTGTGTGTGTGTGAGAGAGGAGAGAGAATAATATTCTCTCACTCACTCACTCACTCTCTAACTAATACTAATACTACTAATAATAATAATAATGAATAATAATGAAAGAATATAATAAAGAGGTATGATATATATAAATAATTGATGACAGAGACGCTTTCTTGGCATCAGAACACACAAATTAAGGTCAAGCGCAGCAATACGACGTCGTCTCTGTTGGTCCAGTGTTTGTTTTGGTTTCGGGAAGACGCCAGTGGAAGATGCTGGTAGACCCAGGGTATATGAACCCTGGGTAGACCAATCCACCGTGTGACTAGTACTGACTACACGCGCACTTTTTCCTACCAGTACGGGCATCAGTTGGTAGCAAAATACCACTAACACCACCACACCGTCACGAGGGGATGGCATTGGTGTGGGTGTTAGCCTACCTATTTCTAGTAATTCACTTGTAATAATTAATGTCTTAGAGGTAATTAATTTATATATGATTCTTAATTTATTCGTTTCAGAGCCGGACAGACGCTGAAACGCATAGTAGGCTAGTTCATATTTATCTGATAATTATTCTAACAGTACCGAATTATCCAAGCAGGTCATCATTCAGTTTAATGCAAGGAATGTTGAATCTTTCTGTGTATATCAAGGACTGTCTTTTAGTAAACAATAACGTGATATATACGTGTGTTTGAATATACAGCATCCTGTGTTTTGTATATCAAGGACCGTCTCTTAGTAAACAATAACGTGATTCATATGTGTTTGAATATACAGCATGCTGTGTTTAGCTACAGTAAACACAATAGACTTACCAATGACAGGTCTAAGGTTAAGGTTGTCTGAGGGTAATCCATAACAATCCACTACCCACGTCAACAAACACAACACAACATGGAAGAGAAAATATGTGCGTGTGTCCTCCATCCTGACTCCAGCCAAACTGACCAAGACCAACTCTTGAGAAAATTCAGAGAAATGGAGTGACTAGATTGGAGTCTATTTATTATCGAGACTGTCGAGTCACTTGAGTGTCCCTTGTATAACTTATAATTTACCCAGCAGTTCCCACGGCCCTCTGGTGGTGGTGGGGATTACGAGTTTACAACCATTATATCAATTAATTAAGGGGATAGAACTATTAGGCAATTTAGGATACACTTTTGGTACAGCCACAATCAACAAATAACCGCCAACACTTTCCTTTACATCGTGTAAATAAATCAGTATCATATCAGAATAGAATCATACAACACCTTACGTCAACTCAGCCCCCTAAATTATTCAGGATCTGATATTGGAAAATTAATTGGATGAATCAGTTCCGCTTGATGGGAGAAATTAACTTTATTAAATGTTAAAATAAAGGGCAACTGATTCCTCCAAACTTTATCACAAAACTGTCAAAACATACATACATGTACAGTTGGCTCCACTCCCGCGTTGCCAATGTTGAGCCACCCAGATATTCGAATCCCGAACGAAGCGAAGCATTCATGACCGAGTGAGATGGAGGGAGGGACGACTGAGTTGGGGAGATGGAGGTCATGAGTGATTCGCTTCGTTCTGGATTCGAATATCTGGGTGGCTCAACTATAATATTGGCAACGCGCAGTGGTCAACACGGGAGTGGAGCAAACTGTACATACATACATACATATACCAGACCTTCCTCTCCAAGTAATAGTAACATTATATATTAATTTATTTACATTAACAGTAAACATTAATGATATGCCAATGTTTGAAGGAATTAAATTGTGTGTATGTGTTATTATAATACTGCATATAAATATTATGTTTGTGTGTGTATGTGTGTATAGTTATGATATATTGTATATTATTTATTTGTGTGTTTGTGTATGTGTGTTTGTGTATGTGTGTATGGCTAGTACAGTGGTAACGCGCCTGCCTTGCATCCGTGAGGTCGGCAGATCGAGCCTCGCCCAGGCCCGAAAGTTACAAGCTGTTTACTGGGGGGTTACTGCCATGGCTGGGCACCATGGTGGGGAGTTGGGCGTGCCTGGCTGACGTTCAAGAGAGAGAGAGAGAGAGAGAGAACCCTTATAAGTGAGCAAGGTCAGCTGAATTAAGGGAGAATTAAACTATTGAGAGTAAAGTGAAATCCTCCAAACAGGAAATCCCGTACGTGTTTCCTGGGATGGATTGAATTATTTTTTAAGGAATCAGTAGATCTCCAATTGAAGGGGATAATGGAATGTTTCGATTCCTCCAAAGTATAAATATATGCCAGGAAACAGGACCAGTATAAGAGCAATGAAATATATAATAGTGTCCTGTTTTACTTTGTTACTTGGAATAGTTTGTATAGGAATCATTTGCTCCAGATTTAACCACCAACACTGTACTATCCTCCCTCCTTATTATTAAAACTATATAACAAAATGAAACAAACATAACGAATGATGTGCTGTTGTTGTTTGGAATAGTCTGTATAGGAATCATTTGCTTCAGATTTACCACAACCACCAACACTGTACAGCCGGGGCGGTAAATGTCCTGTCACTACATCTGCCAAGTAAGTTATAAAGTAAGTATGGAAATATAAGCTTCACGGGCTGGTAAACTTAAATACCAGATAAGTATATTAATTTACCCCCTGGATATCGTATTTCTGTATGAATGGTGAATTGTGTTTATTCGATGAAGACACACGTACTGAGTAATAAGGCGACACGACTTTTACCTCCTACTGTATATACCATCCCTCACCTCCCCCCTATCCATATGATGAAACTAAAACTATGGGTGATAGGAAGTGACTTGCCTGAGAAAAATACTGGAGATAAAAGGCTGTTGTTTTTATTATCACCCCCGTCTGTCTCTATTGTGTAAACTAGCTTTAGCCTGTATCAGTCGGTATGAATATCTGGCAGCACCAACCATTGGCCACCCTGTAGTGAACACATACATACATACAGATGTCAGATGAATACAGAGGATTAGAATAGGCCAACACTGGGTGTGCGTGGCATTTTTTCGTGGCCTATGTTGCAGCGTAACACTGCATGTGGTCTTCTCTTTCTTGGCATAGTTTGGAGGAGTCAGTAGCGTTTAATGATTGAGGTTCACTGGCTTTATTGCACAGGACACTGGTTCCTGGTTTGAACTGAAGAAAAAGATGATCATGTAAAGAAAAAAAGAATGATGTTCTAAGCCAGAACGACAGTTCAAGTTTGTTTTCAAAAGGGAAAAAATAAAGAGGGGAAGGACAGCCAGAATAGAGTGAATGGCTCAGGTTCTAAACGACAAAGACAAAACTCGTGTCGCCATCTTGCCCAGTCGAGATACTGTAGTTTGTCTTGTCCAATTATTAAATATAACGTGTGAAACATAATGAAAGTCATACCGTAGTAACGTTCATGCCCAGTACGTTTTCACGACAAAAGTTTTATCCTTGATAGTACAGTACAGTATTGTTGGTGTAGTATTTATGGAGTCTGGTAACAGATTTTTTTTCAGTTATTGAAAAAAAATAAAAATATAAAAAAATTTTTGTGAAGTAGCGTGATAATTTAAATATTGTGGAAGATGGACCTTCCCAGTCTACCATCCACTTCTTTTTTCTAGACAATTCAATATTTCTACTACTGTATTATCACAGCACTTTCTGCCTCCTGTTTTTACATTAGTTCTTCACTCTCACGAGTTGAACATGTGGTAATATGAATACATATGCTTTTGTTCATTAAATGTAGATATTTTCAACCAACACAATTTTCAATGGCTCAACATAATTTAGACATCTGTACACTCCAAAATTTTATTATCACCGGTCAATTTTTCTTTGCTTACATGTACCTACAGCAATGTATAATAATGCAATAAGAATATAAACACAAAGAAAACAGCAAAGACAACCATAAGAAATTCCTCATCATAACCAATACCCAAATAAAGAACATACTTTGACAAGAATATCTTGAGATAAATATAATACAGTAACAACTCTTCTGAGGTTGGATGAAGGACTTCAGTGTACAAAATTGAGTGTATAAAATGTATGTATAGATGCAATTACATATCAGTATCTATATGGATGTGAAAATAATTTTTTAACTAATGTCATTTTATATATAATGTTATGTGTGATAATATTTATGTATACAAGTATTATTTACATGTGTGCATAGCAAGTACAGATGCCTTCATTATTTCCTGAAAATCTCTGGCAGCTCTCAATTATGAGAAAATTAATCACCTTAACATTACTTTTCAAACATAATTCTTAATATTCAAATACATTTCAAGAGTTTCACAGTGGAAAACTCATTTAACCTGTATGGGCTAATCCCCTTCGTCTAGGAATTCATTCAAATTTTATCCATAAAGGTCAAACCTCCTCAAACATAATGAACTGTCCAATGCATGGAATACAGTACACTAAACTCTCAATATAAAGTACCATACTTAAACAAATTTCGGATATAACGAATTCCATGTTCTGGCTGAACTAGTTGCAGATATATGTACCAAACAATGGGATTAGCCGACCAAACATAGGTCTTTGTTTACCATCAAGTGCTGCAGTGTAGTGAAGTGACTAAACACTGACTACATAATAATCTTCTGAATGAGTGACTGCATGACTCACCCATATATATCAAACTTGGTTTGCTCTAGGAGACAGGAATACTGACACTCTTTTATAACCAACTTTCAAATATATCAGCCCCTTTCTCCCAACTGGCTCGTTATATTGAGAATTTACTGTACAGGTATATGCAGTCTTAAAACTTTCAGGCATACACAATAATACCAACAGATACCATATCCAAACTCATCACAGCTAAATAAACATAAATGTCTTTGTTCCAAAATTCTGTTACAGCTAAAATACAGAGAGAAAAATATAAAGTGGGGTTTCAAAGATATAACTAGGAGTATTCAGAGAATAGCAAATAAGCAGATTTACTTTTGCAAAACTGATATATATTACTTGCAAATGTCTCACCCAGATAAACAAATTTTTAAAATTTCTATAGCTATTGTACCAGAAACCCTGAATGCATTCCAATTAATTCCAAAGTAATCCATTAATCACATACATACAGCTACAAACAGTACACTGCTACATCAATACATTATGATAACCAGTGCCTTAAAGGTTGATGGCGAGTCAGATCATTTGTCTGCAACTGTACCACTGCACTCATAGGTTCACAATTCTGGAACTTGGTGGGTCCAGCAAATTATGAGTAAAAGTTTCACACGATATAACAATAACATTATCATCCTAGTCACAAGCAACAGAGATCATAAGGCACTAAATCACATAAAAAGAACAAAACAAACTAAGAGGAGCAGCAAAAAGGTACAGAATTATATATCAGAGACCAATGCAGCAAAGAAAAGTCATTATATGGGTGATGGAAAATTTTTGAGACATGAAATATGTACTAAGACAATAGAGATGGCAAGAGCAACATCAAAAACGAATAAGTATGTCTACTGGCAACAGAACGAAGGGGAAAATGAAGGACAAAGTGGAGGACAGTAAAAAATAAAATAAAAAAAGGGATGAATATCAAGATCCGTAACATAAGTCTTTCATCAGATTAATACGAGGATAAGGTTTATTCTACACAAATACTGACAGTTTGACCCAACTAGGTTTATTAGCAGAGATGGTAGACCCATGCACCTCAAGTGTCAGAATGGAAGATAATGACAGAAAAAGTCAGAAACAGGGAGACAATATTGGGACACGGGGCACTACAAGAGTTAGCAAAGCAAACCAAAATAGGAATCTTGAAAGTGATGGGTGTTTCAAGTTCAGCCTGGTGTGCCTATCTACTTATAAAATAGATCATTTCAGTTCCCAGCAACTGAACCAGGCAGTACAGCAATATGGTATGATAGATGAATGACTGGCAGTGAAAAGTAACCCTTACTAAAATTATGGGAAACTCATCCATGCACACTTGGGTATTTAAAATAGCAGACCCTGACTGATTGATGCCAAGGTAAGGGCCACAGAGCTCATGGCAAAACTGAAAAACTGGGAAGAATCGAGATGGGGTTATGATAGATGGGAGAAGTTTTCAGTTTGGAGGCTCACCTGAAGAGGTTCTAGAGTTAATGTCAAAGGCTGGCTGTGGCAAAGCACTGATAAATGTATATCTCATGATATGATATACTATACATAACACTATGACACTCAGGGGGTTACATATTAAACAAGAACTCCTCATAAAGTGAAAAAATTGAGCTATTCTTTGCATAGAAAAAATACAAACTAAAAAAATACTTTATGAGGTGGTACTAAAAAATCAATTTCCTGCATTCAAAAGACAACCACTGGTATAATATGCCTCATCTACAAATTGTTTATAGATGATCACCATAGTTGAAAGTCAGTTTAAGTCGGAAAACTAGAGCCAACTACACAGTATTCCTCCAAATGTCACAAAATTTTCATACTGTACTGAGTGAATGAATCCATCTCCTGGAAAGTTTGGAGGAATCATTCATCTCCAAATTTGCTGACAAAATCATAGCTTTCAGGGTGATATTGGTACAGTATGTGGTCTATCTATAATAAGGTCCATGCCAAAAAATGCCTGATCTGTTAATTACCGGTATTTAAAATACAACCTTTATAGTTTAACTCTTCTACTTCATGAAGCAGTAGTCATGGTATGGTTTTAGTCAAATAATATGAAGTTGTGCTCATAGCTTTTATATACAATAATTTTTAACAAATGATGTTTTGGTTAATGCATACATAATATGGCAACAATAATGAACTTGTGAATTCAATTCACAAAACCAAGTTCAAAAAATATATATATTTACCAATATATAACTATTCTGGGGTACAAGGGTTATGGGTTACAACAGAGACACCCAAAGGGTGAGGTGTATAATCACTAAAGTTAGTGCACTTCATATCTATAAATAAACTGCACGGCCTTATTTTGAGGTGATGTCAACCTTTTACCTCAAAACACCTCTACTTTAAACTCTGGGTGAGAATGCAAGAATAAAAGCCTCTTAATCCTCTTCTTCGACATCCAACAATCAATCCTAGTAGACTGTAATCATGGAGGCACGAGACTTTCCAACTCCGATCCACTTTACTGAAATAAAATGAGGAAGAGATACAACACTTGCCATAGATTCAAAAGAACTGATAACTAACATGATGAGTAAATCACTTGATCAATGTATTGACGAAAGTTATTGATGTTCTCCCGGGGCAGAATGGCCTTCTGCCCCACAGACCACCGATATGCTCTGGTTGCAGTGAAAAAAATAAAAAATAAATAAAGGAGGGGCTGGCCCTATATGCCTGGGGTACTGAAGCACATCCCAGGGAATGGGACCAGAGCTTACTGGATCAGGGAGTCTGTGGGCCTCCAACTGCCAGGGAGATTGGGGAGGTCTTTGATCCCACACCAAGAGCTATAAGTGGGGCTGTACCTTCCATGAGACCAGTCCTGAAGGGATCATAAAGAGGGAAGGAGTTTGCACTGCTGAATGCAATGGGATAATGCACCCCTGTGTGCTGGCGGTCCACACAGCAGTGGGGAAAAAAAAAAAAACTCCAGTTACAGTACACCTCACATGGATTTTTAATCCATGTGGACAGATCTTGTCAAATCCACTAAAAAGTGACCAGATTCTACAACAATGTTTGTCTTTATTCACAGATAATAAAGTCAGCCCCCTGGGCAGTGTTGAGGAAAGTTATCTGAGATGATATGAGCATGTGGAAAGAATAGATGGAACTCAAATGGTGAAAATTTATGAAAGGGATAATACATAATAAATGGTATGATATGGGGAGTTATTCTTTAAGAAAATATTGCTTAGCTATGAATTCATACATTAAATGCATGAGTAGATGAGGTTTGATAGAAAGAATGTAAGGGCTGGAAACCTGGTTTAAATATTATAGTTAATGGAATAGCTTCTATCAGCATGGCTAAATGAAGGGACTTTCACTGTGGATGTATTAACTTGTAGGAGGATGGAACAGAGAGAGAATTATGAGGGATTGAAAGTGGACACATTTCACAGGATATCCTGTTTCTTTAATATCTTTTATATAATTATTCCATTCCTGGCCCTGGAGTCCCAAATCCCTTTAAAAAAAAAGAGAAATGAGGTATTGATGAAAAAAGTGAGCAATTAAAAGCCTAATCAGCTTATCAGTTATTCTCATAAAATTATCAGAGATCATTCACCGATGAAACAATAACATGATCATTAAAAAATCATAATCATTCATTTACCTCAACTTTTCACCCTCATGCTTCCTCGTTACACTCGTGATAAGCCTAACCCCTTTATAGAGAACACTTATCAAAACAGCCATTTTTCATACTTTTTGCACATCCCGGTAGACGTTTGATATGGTGAAAAGTGTAAGTGATTGTAAAAGAAAGTGACAAAGAATAATAAATATAAACAAAGGAAATGTGTTTGTATGAGTAGAAACTTCTGGATTATTGGTGATAACTTATCATGTCAACCATCACTCTCACTCCTCATTCACTACACTTGCACCTGCTTGACACATACATGGAGGGAGCACTGTAATTATGGCAAAACATGACTAGAATCATGCAATATCAGACATCAGCAATGAGATGTCATATTCAATTTTACCCATAAGGTTAATTGTTCCAATTTTGCGAATTCTTGTTTTGCAGCCCCAAGTGTTTCCTAATTGTTGCAGAATTGGAAGGACTACTGTATGTCTACTTTCTCTTTACATACCTGGGACATTGAGTAGCTCTTCAATTTTCTCCACATAATTGCGGGCATTTTCAGGAAGGTCTCCATATGTCCGACACTGGGAGGTATCTTGTTTCCATCCAGGCATGGTAACATATTCAACCTGTTGAAAATTACAACACCTATATTTTAAACAGCTAAATCTCAAATTCAATTCAATGGTCAAAAAGAAATATGGATGAAGACCAAAATCTTTGTTACCAAGGGGAGAGGGAATCCCGCCTCAGAAATAATTAGATTTAGATTAACTTTGTAATCAAAGTTGGTTAATATGTGGGCAACTGAATTTCCCAAACTATATCACAAGGTAGACTTGTATCCAGTTTTGGATATCTGCATCGTTGCATATATTGGGTTCACTCAAATGAGATGGGGGTCCTGCAAGACAACAGCAGTTCAAAATTAAGAGACAACCACACTCACATTCATATCTATAAAAAAAAAAAAAAAAAAATCCCTTGAAACATTTTATAAGGCACATTATATAACATGCTAATACCATAAATCAACACAGTTGTATAAAATAAAAAATATCTGAACATATATAAGTATGAGAATTTGACTGAGATACATGAACTCCCTTACAAACTTGAGTGCTATCACAATGGGGTGATGCACTGAACAGCTCTGCCATCTGGTGGCAGCCTCTGAACTACATGTTTTCCACTTAAAATACATGTTTTGCGTTATTCCAATATAATATTTTGTACACCCTTTCATGTCTTTTACTGAAAACAGAATATTGTACTCGTATCTTTGACAGACACTCGTATGGTTTGTAAAGTGATTCTTAAAAAAAATAATATCCCGTAAATAAGGTGAAAATAGTATCCATGAAAAAGATGTCTAGGCATATCTATATTAGTAAATATCCCATATAACTAGTTTAAAACGCTAAAACATGATAAATAATTGAGAAAAATATCTTCATGAAGGCCTACAACTATTAATATACTTTAAAATTCCTCATGGGGAAAAAGATACTGTACAAATTTTTTTCCCAACTCCCGAGTGTAAACAAACACTACCAGCTGGGTACCTGCCCCGGCCTTGCAGCACGCCTTTAATTTTATGATGACAACTCAAAGTATTGAAAACTGGACTGTTGTGCTGCTGAAAAGTTTTTTTGAAAGCGAGAGATGTGCCATTTTCAAATTATAATAAGGCTGAACTGGTGAAGTTGGTGAAAAAATGTCTTCTACATCCTCATTTAGTAAAAGTAAGAGAAGCGGATGATGACGAGAGGGTGCAGGTCACAAGACAAACTGTAGAAGTTAATGGCAAGACGGAGATATTCCCGGATCCCCTAACATTAAAATCATGGGAAGAAAATTTAGAAGCAATGCCGCCGATAACAACAGAAAGTTGCCTTTTTTATCTGATTTTCAAGATGAAGTGGTCTCAAAAAAGGTTTATGCTTCTCCACTCAGCCGCCGCGTATGGCAGAGGGGAGTACCAAACGAATATGTCTAATGGCGAAATTTCTGCTTAAGTTTCATCAATGTTTTAAAGAATTTGACGTCCTCATTCTCTTATTTGAAGGAGATTTCATCTTTATGCAAGAATAAGATGAATATTTACACAAACACGCGTTAATACTTCCCTAGAATGCCTTAGATAGGAAGGGGAGAGGAGTATATTTGACTGTTTGTTTATACGGCTATGAATAGTGTAGAACCCTTAGTTTTGTTACTAAAAGCATGTTGCTTATCATTGCAATGATCAGTTGTACTTGCTTTTGGATAAAATAATATCCAATTGTGGTAGCTACAACCCTTTGGTCCGCCGACATGTAGTTCAGAAGTGGCCACCAGATGGCAGAGCTACTCACTGCATCACCCCATTATGTAGACTTCTAGTACTATACTTTTGAACTCTGTCATAATAACGATGCACACAGCTATTGTGAACAGTATCGTGGTTGGAGGAAAATGCCTGGCATTCATCAACTAAAGTGTCAACTCAGCTTATTGAGGTGATGTACAGTTGCCCAAGAAAAGCCTGCAACCATATTTGCTGGTGTGTGGCAATGTCTGGTAGCTGCTCCAAAAGTAAACACTTGTATTTTATCAATAGATCACTCAGAACTTACAACCTTTGTATGGATGGATGTTATTGGCATCAGTTAATTACATTCATCCTTACAACTATAGATTCTGAGTGATCCATTGATAAAATACGAGTGTTTACTTTGGAGCAGCTACCAGATATTGCCACACAAGCAAATCTAGTTGCAATCTTTTCTTGGGCAACTGTACTTTTCATAATTATACTCTATATATGAAATTACAACAAAATATTTACAGTACCTTAATATCTGCCAATTCATCCATGTTGGCTGGGAAGTGTTCAATCCTTTCTCCATCCTTTTTAAAATATCCAATGGCTATTTTGATCTCTGAAAAAGGGAAAAAAATAAATGAATTTCATTGTGTTCAAACACATCGAGCTGATCATTATGCTTCTACATCTTCAAGAATCAACTACCATGAGAACATAAGAGATAAAAGGGTTCAGTAGTGTAATAACCTTCAAGCTGATCCAGTATATCAAGCTTGGTGAGTGCTATGGCTGTGTACCCATTGATCATACTAGAGTGTCTTAAAATCATAATATCCAGCCAACCACACCTCCTGGCTCGACCTGTAGTCACCCCAAACTCTCCACCACGAGTCCGAAGAAGGTCACCCATGTCCTGGAAAGATATATACAGTCAAAGACATTTAATCCGGCGACTTGTGGTCCGCAATGCCCGATAATCCGGCACTTTTTAGTCCAAGAACAAATATACAAAAACTAAGAAAAAAAAAAATCATACGAAACGTAGTTTTAAATTGGCCGGGCAGAGCAACGCAGGCGAGCCTGAGTTGTGGCAAACTGGCAACAATGTATAACGTGACGTTAATTTACATGCCTTTCCCTCCCTCTAAAGTCCGTTGGAAGCCCTAATATTTGTCAGAAAGTAAACAGAATTTCCCAATCAATAGAGAAAATATAAATAAAATTTATCACATTTCGCCATATGATGAAGGATCAACAAGATAGTATTTGACGAAATTTGACAAAAGTATTTGACATGGTATAGTTGTTGGCAAATTGAAGTATAGTATTTGACAATTTATTATATTGGCGAAACCATCTTTATACTCAAGGTCCAATGACACATATGTTTGCAAAACGTAAACAGAGGCAACTACGGCGCTGAGGGATAGGCATGTAATTTAACGACACTGCAATGTATAAACACGCGTCGCGTACAGCCAGAGCCTTCTCCATGGAGAAGGCTTTGGTACAGCTCGCGTATTCACTTTCGCCCTCCGTAATTGTGTTATATTTTCTCTTGATTATGGGTCCCAAGAAGCCCAAGAGGAGTCATGTGACTCTCTCAATCGAAAAAAAGCTAGAAATCCTGGAAAAAATTAAAAGGAGTGCGTGTGACGAAAATTTGTGATGACTATGGGGTAGGTTCGTCCACAATTTACGACCTAAAGAAAAAAGCCTCCGAACATCGTAAGTAAAAGAATGAGTTACAATTACAATAATAATAATATTAGTTACAGAAAAATTATTAATTATACCCCACACGATTACTGGCCTACCCCACTTAAATCAATACATACTTCAGTCTACCCTTCTGCTACTGTACATTCATCCCGTTTTTTGTGACAACAACCTCCGAAGAAGATTTTCACATCGCACTCAACACAACTCTAATAAGCGAGTAACAATACCTTTTATTTTATGTTATATACTCTTTATTGATGTTTGTTGAGTTTATAAGGCTTTTTGAAGTTAATATTAGGTGTTATTTACTATGTATTGATGATTTGGTGGGCGTAAATAGCTTTTTAACCCCTAAAGGCCGGTTGACGTGATAGACCGTCTTACGTAAGTAACCGGGCAACTGCACCTACCGTCACAGCGATTTAGCGCTATTTCGCGCCCTGTACGGCTAGTTTTTCTTGTCGTTGGGCGAGAAAATACACTCACAATATCGATCCGCTACCCACTCAGTCGATTCTGGGAGCCCACGATGGCTGGGCGATTTTTAAGTATTTGCCCTTGTCCGAATTTGTGCTCTAACGATTGTAAGACAATACCGTAGTGAATATATGTATGTGAGTGACACCATGATATTCCTACAAGGTTACAAATTATTATTTAGTGTATAGATCATGACAGACGATATATAATGGGGTAGTAATAAGAAAATAACACCACAAAACACGCCCATACAGGCACAATCGATAGTAAATATACGTGTTTCCTACGGTACAAGTCGGTTTGTTTATCATTTTCTAAGTGACAGTTACACGATGATATATTCCTACAAGTGTTCATACTATTTTTAGTGTTGAAATCATAACATACGATACATAATAGTAGTAATACGAGTGAGTTGACAACAGACTTGGGCGGGAAACTGAACTCGCCATGCCGTAGTCACACCGCTCTCACGCATACACACGGACACACCGCTGTCTCGCGCACAAACATGGTTCACTTCAACTCGCCCTATCTCCACAACTATTCATCGTACAGCCCTCCCGATGGTACCATTGGAAAGAGGAAGAGTTGAAGGTAATGATGGAACAATTTTGAAGTCAGTACACTATATAGGTTAAGAGTGTGAGCGTTGTGAATATAGGGCAAATCGAGGAATTTTGACGCTAGCGGCAGGGTAGAAACGTGGAGGCAAGGTCTACCCTTCCCGGACAGCAGGGGTTAAGGCTATCTTGGGGGGGTCCGCTGGGTAATCCGGCAAATCTTGTAATCCGGCAGTCTCCAACTCCCTTGGGTGCCGGATTAAATGTCTTTGACTGTACCATGTCTAGTAAGAATATATTACACAGACATATCCTTAATTATGTTGAAAGCAATCATGAGGATTACCTTAACTACACATTGACAGAATAAATAAATCCTGTACAGTGCTTCCCCCACGTACTGAAGCCTGAAATCCAGGAGCCTGATAGTCCTATGCCACTGCTAGAGGACTTAAGTGATGAGTGAAAGTGACAATAAAAGTGAAAAAGTAATGTTAAGGATTAATATTAAATCATATTCAGTACAATAATAAGTAAAGTAGCAATAAGCATACAGTAATAAGTGAAAATAACAAAAAACAATAAAGTGCCTCTGGATCTTTCGCCCACCGATCGCCCATGGATTTACATACGTATCACCCCTGAATTTACTTTATCTACCTACAACTGATACTAATCACCTCATGATGTAAGTACAACAACAACCCATAGCATAGTAACTACGTACTGTATATTAATTAATATTAATTATATGTGTACAAATTGTGTTTTCAGGGGTACCTCCCAACAATCTGAACAGACTCCGGTCCACTGCCCTTCGGATTACAGGACTTTACCTGTACTTACATTTATCAAGTAACCAGTCACAACAAATGTATTTTCATTAATATGATAAGGATATGAAAATGATTGCCTTATGTAATTAACATATGAATGCTATGTTGTTATAATGAATTTTGTTGGTATAGTCAGCAATCTTTAAAGTTCAAATTTGGTTAAAGAACAACCATATGAAAAGGACCCTTGACTGATGATATTTTGCTATTGCTGCTTCATGTCATGTGCATTTTTCTAACAACATCGGGAATCTAAGTATGAGCACCCTGTATTAAAAATAAGCACAGTTTAGACCAATTGCTTACTTACAAATTAGTATTTACAAATATTCATGGCTAAATATTGTTGACTAAAAGAGATACTTACATTATCCAATTCTGTAGGGAAGGCACCCACACCCACCCTGGTAGTGTAGGCCTTCACCACTCCATATACATCACCAATGTACTGAGGAGCTATACCCAATCCCGTGCACACACCACCAATGCTACAGTTACTGGACGTCACATATGGATAGGTACCTGGGGAGGAAATTTTTCTTACTATGTTTGAATGTGTTGATACAGCTAATTAAGTGTTTTTTTAGGCATGAGAAATAACATTATTTCAAAACACAGCTTTCTTGAAATTAAGAACCTAGTACATATGCAGAAAATGGAAGTAATCATATCAACTGTAAATAGCACCCACCAAGTCAACTATCACCCTTCTCATCAACAGGACACTGAACACCACTACACACCACAACCTCACTATAAACAATACACCTAAAAACACACACACACACCCAAAATACTGGCATAACATACAACACATCTATGTCATTCTAACAACATATCACAGCCATCAAAAACAAATGCATGCAAAGACTTATAGCCCTCAGTTATCTTGCCAGCACAACATTTGGACACAACAAAGAAACCACAAACACAGTGTACAAACAATATATCCGATCAGTGATGGATTAAGCAAGCTCTGCCTGGGCCTCAAACCTCACTGAGACTCATCATAACACCCTACAGACCATACAGAATAGAGCCCTAAACATAATCACAGGCTGCACAGCTACCACACCTACACTATGAAACCAAAGTCCTCAAAATCAAGGATAATCTTGAGATGAGAGGCACACAAACACTTGCTGCAGCCTCCACAAACCCACACCATCCACTACACTACATGGCACAACACCCACACATGCCAATGAACATCAAAACAGCACCCAGTAAACGATACCACACACAAATACTATCATCTTTTACAACCTGCTCAACCCAAACCAGTCTCCAGAAACATATCCATATCCAAATCACTCACCAATCCATCCAAACACTCAAAAACAACACTCAGCTGAATACACGACCTCCTGACATCCACCCATCTGAATCCTCCCTTTCCTGTGAGGACAGAGTCCACCTGGCCAAGCTGCAGTGTGGCCACCACCCAGTCCTTCTGACATATCAAAAGTTGGATGGAGCCATTGTGGATACCTGTCCAGGATGCAACACAGCACCTCATACTATTAAACACATTATTGAAGACTGCAATGTACACGACCACACTCGCCAACAACACAACATACACTCTCTGAGGGCACTGTGGGAAAACCTGGTTCAGGCCATGACCTTCCTCAGGAGCTCGGGGCTGCTCGGCCAGACAGTTTGAGGAACTTCAACAACAACTGTAAATAGGCTATTACTTCCATCAAAAGTAGTTTATAATGGTGTAACTCTGAAATAAGTTCATGATTATATACCATATGTATACTTTCATGCAAGAGAAACATTTGCAAGTCATATGTAAACTGTATTAAATATCTCAGAAGTCATTTTAGGGCAAAAATTCCTACTACAATAATAACTTTCTCTTGGCAAGTCACTGGCTGATTTTGGGAACATATTTTTGTAAAAGAAGTTGCATCTCAAAGAACCAAATAATTAGTCAATCCTTTAATAATTACTCAAGCATCTATACAGTAGTTTAACAAAACTGAGTTAATATCCTCACCAAAATCAATGTCAAGCATGGTAGCATTAGCTCCCTCCACCAGGATCTTCTTGTCCTCCATAAGACACTTGTGGATATAAGAGATGGTGTTGGCAACCAAGGGACGCATCCGCTCTGCATACTGTCTGTACTTCTCTACTTCTTCATCAATATTCACCGTAAGTACTGTAACCAAAAAAAAATTCCTATTAAAGAGAAATCTGCTTATTTTTGTTGACAATCCAGAGCCAATATTCTAATGACTAACCAGTCTAGAATAGGTGGAGTGGTAAGGAGTTACTTGAGAGGTGCATGTGGACTTACTAGGTGGGATGGAGAAAGTAATGAAAGTGTGTATGAGATATGTGGTATGAATAAGGAGGTAATTGGTACTGAGAACAACAACACTGAGGTGGTTTGGACATGTAGAGAGAATGCAAGGTGAGGATTTTGTAAAGGTGTATGAAAGTGAAGTTGTGGGACTTGGTGTGAGAGGCAGACCTCCTGTTAGATGGCTGGCAGAACAAAGTGGAAGAGTATGGAAAGGAGAGAAACGTGAGGGGCAGAGGAGGGCTTGACCAAGTAAGGAGGGAATGTTGGAACAGGGAGAACTGGAGACACTTCTGACATGGCCACCTCCTTGGAGGGAGTTCCTTCTATCCCAGAGATAGATGGATAGATTCAAAACAAAAACAGTTACATGTTACACTCTCTCAGACATTACTTTAGATTCATTTGTTGCAATCCTAAACTCAACTTCCACTTTGACATCTACCTTCAACTCTTAAACACGAAAGCACTTTACTTATACTAGTCCGCTGTTTCTCTCACAGCTCAAGCAAGCATCACAATGCCAAACAAGGCCATCAAAAACCAAATTCACATACTGTCACCATTACTGATACAGTACAGAACAGTTAGGTAAAGTGTTTTTTAATCAGAGCATCAAAACATTGCTTGGCCACAAAAAAGTTTGCAACTGTGATTGAAATTTTGGTCCAACTTTGCAGTACTCACTGAGTTTGTGTTTTCATTCTGTGTGATGATTATTTACATACAGTATAACAGACCACTTCCTACCACTGAAATGTTCATTATTTATGAAAGAAAAATATTTAATAGTGACTACTTTTCTTACCAGGGAACATTCTTTTGTGCGAGTCTACCAGATTCCTCAGCCTCTGTTCAAATACACTGAAGTCTCCTAGGAGATCAGTCATTCGAAGTCCGTGTCTGCCTGCTTTACTTGAGTAACATGGACCAATACCTTTTTTGGTTGTGCCCAATGTCTTTGTACCAGAAGTGTCTTTAGAGCGTTCCTGCTCTTGTAAACCATCCACACTCTGAAAATAGTACAGTACCAATGTTGAGGTTGATGTTGAAAGACTAAGAAAGCAAGGTATAACTAAAGAAAAAAAGATTGTTTACAATTTCATGGCTTCTCTACCTACTCCTTTCTGAAGAGAAAAAAAAACAACTTAGAATTCAGCTGTATACAGCATTGATTGATATTAGACGCCACAACAGCAAGGTCATATTTCAGCTGTATAATGACAAGGTATTGAAAGTACTGTTAGTTCCCTCCCACCACTATTAGTCTACATAATAATCAATTACAACTGTTTTTAGAAATACACACTGCTGGAGCTGGATATTGAACACATTCCAGGCTGTGCAGTTTCTGATATTATTTACTTAAGATCTTAATCTTACTATGCTACTACCTACCAAACTGAGATAAGGAAAAGGAAAGTGAACCTATTACCCATAACTTCTGTGGTGCAAATAAAGTCGTAGCCTTATAACCCCTAACTCGATAAGTCCCCTACAATATTGGTGATGTTAAAAGCAGGGATACACAGCCTAAAAATGTGCTCCAAAGCTGTAGATTCCTCAATCAAGCACTCCCTGTCTATATTTACATTCCTCATCTTCACATTCTCTTCCAATATGTTCATCTATCTGACTAACATGCATGAATATTCCAAACAATTCAGATGCAAGAGCAGTGAATAGAGCTATAAAGTTGTGCTTTAAACAATCTTCCAAATGAATTTTTTTTTAATTATCTGTCATAAAATAAAGAGAGAAAATACATAAATAGCTGCATAACCATAGGACTAGTTTTTGACATTTTCAATCATCTTCAATAGTAAATATAAAGAAATTACAAAAACTAAATAACTAAAATTATGTGGTACTTGGCCAGAATTACCTGGTGGAAATCAAAGACGATATGAGCTCGGTCAGATATGAGAAGACGCTTCTCCCAGTCCTTCAGCCCCTTGGCTTCATTCTTCTTGATCTCATCAAACATCTGCCCAAGGTGTACCACAACACCATTACCTGAAGAGTATAAGTCATAACAGTTGCTGAAAATAACAAAGCCTGACAAAGGAAGAGCTGTGACCAATAAGAAAAAGTGTAAATTGTGAGATGTGATGCTGAGGGTTGTGTGGAGGTTAGCTTATGAACCAGTCACTCAACCATTACAATAGATTCATCATATAATTCATTTTCTGGGTTGCCAGACAATATTTGTGTAATAAGTATTTCAGAGAGATAGGCATGCAGGAACTGGAATGAGGGATGCTTCTGCAATACAGTAGTGCACAAGTTACCTCTAGGCTAACCACCTATCTCTGTGACAAAGGGTGTGGGGAGCTATTAAAACTATATACTACTGGCCCTCCAATCCTGTTATATAATCCTAATGAAACTATACTGAGTGAGGGAGAGCGTTGATCTCTTGCTAACAAGATTACACAAGGAGAGAGTACATTCAATATCAGTACCAACCCACACCATGACTGATAAGAAAGTTTTGAAAAACATCAATGACAATAACCCCTCAGTAATGTTTGCTCCCTTCCCACTCGTTTCACTGTGCTACGTCTTACTTTCCATCCATTTGTTGAAGGAGGTTTCCACAAAAATACATCCAGATCTGTGGCAGTTTTTCCTCATATGTCACTAAACATAGCCTACAGCTGTTGAGCTGTAATGTTTTCTATTACTGATAAAAGTTATCAATTATTTGTTTCATATAATAAAAAACAAAACAAACCTAACAAAAAGTACACTTGAGCAAATGTCAAACTTCAGTGGTAAAATAAATCCATGAAAATACAGTACATTACAGTTCAGTACTACTTATATGCATCCCAATTACAAGGTTTTGATGAGTACCTACAATAACAGTACCGTACTCACTAAAGATGCCTAAACTTTCACCTATAGGATTCCTTACTTACCAATGACAGAGACTGCAGATGAGTTAATGATACCGGAAGGAAGGATATGGAAGTCATACTCAGCATCCCCCACCACCACTGTGTGTCCAGCATTGTTCCCACCCTGTGTAACAAAACTAAGCAATAACAACATGAATAGTGATCATAATTTTATGGTAATGGTAACATAGAAATAATCTCCTGATGCACAAATCCTGTGTAACTGTGTGCCCAGTATATACAAGAAAGTGGTTCTACGGGAAAGAGGTTATCTCAGTGCATGACTTTATCCACCTATCCAAAAGGATAATCTCAAGCATCATACCTAATCATGCATTTTAATGAGAATAAGTAAATTTAAACTTCAGATTATACACAGTAATGTTATAAAGGATTTTGTTATAGCCCTGGTATACTGATGCAATAATAGGGGTCATAAACTGACAGGGATGCCGTGGTACAGGTTAGGTTTGGTCTAATCAAGTTTAAGTCATTTTAGGTCAGACAAAACTTGGCTCTGGTTTATCAATTCAAAATGAAAGGCAAAATATGCTATGATTGTCACCATGATTGTCCAAGCAGGGGATGACAACAGTGACAAGGTACGGAAGGCAAAACAAGTATTGGAACCACCCTTACATTGTAATTAACTACTAGGGCAGTTCCAGTACTTTTTTTTTGCCAACTGTACATAATGGCAAACAATCAAATAATATAAAAATACAAACAAATAATGGCATTCCGAGATAATCCAACAAAATTCATTATGACAAATGCATGGATTGGGTGACTAGCCTAATGAGTTTTACCAGGATATGCATTCCTGGATCTCCCAGGGTTTATTTTGTGACCCCCCCACCCATGTAGTGAGATGTTAAACTTTATGGCCACTGAAAGCAAAACCACAGCCACAAACCAGACCAATGGCAAAACAAAGTATTTCCAAATAAAATGAAGGTTAAAAAGATTCACATTACTGAAAAAAGAATATAATACCATTTTTATATGTTAAATAAAGTGTACCAGTACAATTTTACCATGTTTGATTCCCTCCCACAATAGGCTGGATTGAAGGGTAAAACAAATTAATAACATTATAAATAGGTATTATATATATGTTCTCGAGTTTTAGCATGACGGTAATTCTGCATAAGAGGTTCACCTGGATTGTTCCCACATTTTATAAATTTTCATGCATATTTTTACTTGTTCTATTGATTGTTGCCCATAATATTTTGAGGAGATAACTTTTTTTACCCTTTACTTGACCTGACCTGACCTAACCAAACCAGGACCAAGGCAGACTACCGGGACCTAACCTGGGCAAACTACTGGGACCTAACCTGGGCAGACTACTGAGACCTAACCTGGGCAAACTACTGGGACCTAACCTGGGCAGACTACAGGGACTGTCCAATGTTTACAATGGCAGGAAATCACTGAACTTAGGCTCTGTAGAGCTGAAATTTTCTATATGCTATTATACCAAAAATAAGTGTAACCTCCTCTTAAATTCATTACACATGAACATATTACATTGTCCCCTTGTGAAATATACACAAATTGTAAATGTTGGCAACTTGGACCTTTTATGTAGATATACCATTGAAAGAATTACCATTTTGCAGCAGTGTTGCCAGATCCGGCTGGGTCCCAGTATTTTGCCCCAGTCATTTATTGTACTTGATCAAGATTACCGGTATGTCCCAATAGTCACCCAGGTTAGGTCCCGGTAGTCTGATGCGGTCTAGGTTAGATTAGGTCAGGTCAGGCTAATTTCAAAATTTGAATATGACCCATCTTGAAAATGGGGCATTTGCGGAGGAAATGCCATATAAAAAAATAGTCTTAGAATGGTCTAAATTAGTGGGTAATAAAGGTAGAAAATCATAGGTAATAACGGTAATTCATTAAATATATACCAAACATTCATGGTGTATAATTTATATAGGACGGCATAGTACCGGTATGATGGCTCCATAGAAACACAATAGAAGCGTACCCATTACCACACCATCAATGTGCCTGAATACTGTACAGTCCATTGTCATACATTTGCCAATCTAATTAGTATGGTGTATCACAACTTTGTCCTCCCCTTATAAAGTACAGTATGTCAAGAAAGACTAAAGAACGTGTAACGAATTTTAATTATCGAGTAAATTGGCGCCATCAATGAGTGAGTAGCAGCAGGTCGTATGCAAGAACATTGGTGGTGCATACGATGTTTGTGGTACCGGTACGATGACTCCATAAACAAACAATAACGCCATCGTATATACCACGAACGTTCTTGAATACGGCCCAGTGAGTGAATGAGTGTGTGTGTGTTTGTGTTAGTGATGACGAGGACACCGGGTTGGAGGCAGGAAAGAAACACCACCTAAAATACCACACCATCGTATACACCACATAAATAATGTTCTTGCATACGGCCCACAGTGTGTTAAGTTAGTAGTTAGTGAAGGCGAGGACACACCGGGGCTGGAGGGGGGGGGGTGAAATAAGAAACACACACAGACGCACACATAAAAAAAAAAAAAAATACTCACCTGACACCTGCACACCACATCTGACGACCCTGCCAACATGTCCACCACTTTACCCTTGCCTTCATCCCCCCATTGTGCTCCTAATACCACCACTACCCTGTTTGTGGGGTCAGTTTTCCTGGGTCTTTTCCTAGGGGACCCGTGCTGTAATCCATTCACGTCGGCCATGGCGTATACTGTAGTGGAGACACCCGGGACTGACATGCTGCCAACACACTATTTTCTATATATATACTTTTGGGTTGGGTTATCAATGATTGGCACACTTGGCAACTAACTAACTTAAACCTTGCCACATTCTGCTAGATACTATATAATCATGATGATAATAATATCATAATTATTAACAACACTATATGATGCATGATATTGCAGGTTAATCCAAGTCTTTTAACCCTGTCCTCTATTTTATCTCATAATCTTATTTTTTGTATGCTATCGGAATAATATATAGTTTGCATTTATTAAAGTTGAGCATACACATCTAAAATAGTAAAATATAAGAAATGTGAAGACTTCTATACAGCCAACCAACACTGCAATGAACAGGCAACAGCAGTTTCAAGCCAGTTTGTTTCGTCGCGTGGCAGGAGGTAGTTTATAATTAATAGTAATCTCCCAGGCATGCATGAGTCATAACAATTATAATACATTAACTGTTCATTTAATTCAATAATTTCCCTTTATCTCTCTGTCCATTAATTTAATAGAAAGCATACAGCATATGTGTTATCAGAGGATGCATTTGTAACGACGTTGGATACTCTTTTTTTTTACCATTTTTTGGCCCCCTTGCAAAATGCAGCCTCAGTACACTAGAGGCTATTATATTATTTACCTCAGTTGTAATAGGATCCAATCACATAATATATAGGATGCTATATCCTACTCTAGGCAGGCTGACTATCCTCCTCCAGCCACCCAAACACACAAATATATAATGTTATAGTACGTGTGATAGTCTGGCAGATTGGCAGGTATTGAAGATTAGAGACCCTATAGGGTCTCTAATGAAGATGTACTCAAGAGATACGCCAAGATAGATTTTAAAAATTATAAAATGGGTATAAGTATATATAAGAAGACAATCGTCTGCATGCTGTTCAAAATAGTCAATGATTACTATTATCATATTATATAGTTTTAACTTTATAATATTTCATATAATATAACTCCTTAACTAGATTATATTAGTGTAGGGCCTATCTCTATTCAATCAGGATAAACCATGGTAAATGCTAATTTTCTCTCAAACCTATAACTATATAGCCACAGTCGAGATAATAGTATGTCCAGATATGTGACTACATGTCAGTGCCTGATTGCCATAACTGGGTCTGTGTCTGTGGGTAGCCATGAACATGATCCTATTATAATATGGATACATTAATTATTAGTAAGTAATGAATAATAACATACACAAACAAACGATAGGTCCCGTTGTAAAGGTGAAACGCCTCCATAGGATATATCGTCCATCGTTACCGACCATCACCATCATAACAAGAAAGCGTGATAAACCTATCAACGAGTGTTTCCATGGCCCCAGTCCCTAATTATTAATGATATGACTAATAAAGCTGTAGTCTAACGATGGCCGACACAAGAGGGACCTTTAATATTGCCATAAAGGCAATATTTAATAACTGGCCAGCCTTGCAGGTAAGTTAGTGACAAGTGGGTTTTACAGACATGTTTTTAGACGGATTTTATTATTAGTCTCCTTAGGATATTTATTGAAAGAATTACAGTGTTGCCAGATCCGGCTAGGTCCCAGTGTTTTGCCCCGGTCACTTCCTGTACTTTAACACGGTTATTTCTTGGTAGTTTGCCCAGGTTAGGTTCCGGGGTAAATTTGGTAATAGCCTAACTTAGTGTTGTTCCAAAATCTGGTTTGGACTGAAGGCTTTCAGATTGCAATGTTTTATAGTGTTTTTGGTAAATTTTTACAAGTTGCCACAACCGGATTTCACTGGATTTTTTTTTATTTCATAGAAGGATTTAGTGTGACTACCGGGACCTAACCTGGGCAGACTACCGGAACCTAAGCAGGAAAAAAATATACAGTAGAAATTAGTCAGACCTCACCTGACCTGACCTAACCTAATCTGGACTGGGACACATTACCGGGACCTAACCTAACCTAATCTGGACTGGGACACACTACCGGGACCTAACTATAAGAGGTAACTACTGTTATGCAGCATTTCCAGAAGAAATGGTATATAGAAAAGTTGTTTGTAATAGTGAAATATAAACACTGGTAATAGTAAAATTTTTGAAATCGAGTTGTGGCAACTTGTAATTTTTTTTTTTTTTTTTTAATGCATTTATTGTTCAAGACCGTCGCATTTTAATGTTTTGGGAGATGTGACGGACCCAATCTCCATAAACACTTCATTTTCGCCATATTTGAACTAGATTCGTTGGAAAAACAAAATACTACAGCACATTAAATATAATTTGTCTGACCTAACCTAACCGAATCAGGTCCGCGGCAATTTATGATAACTAGCAAAATAAGATAATGGGGGTCAGAATGTAAACATTTGGCTAACGTTCGAAAGCAGTGTTGCCAGGTGCAGGGAAATTTTTCTGTTTTAGGGAATTTCGAAGTCTACACAGGGAAATAATTTACAGCTCGTTCAAGAGTAAACAGGGAAATTTCTACAAGATGTAATACCTAAAAGACCATCAATGTTCAAGAGTAAACGGAATAATTAAGGTAAAAAGGGAAATTCTGATGTTGAAGTGAGGGAAATTTCGTCAGACATGGCAACACTGGTTCCATGATCCCGCCAAATGGCAACACTGGTTCCAGATTCGCCCCCCCATTATTTTTTGTTCGTTATCGTAATTTGCCATGGTCCTGATTCGGTTAGGTTAGGTCAGGTGAGGTCAGAGTAATGCTATTTAATGTGCTGTAGTGTTTTTCCAACGAATCTAGTTCAAATATGACAAAAATTAAGTGTTTATGGAGATTGGGTTGGGGGGGGGGGCACCTTTTGCCAAAAGCTGGGTGATGGGGTACCGTTTGGCTAAAACAGGATATTTGCTCAATATGTGGATGTTAAAATCAAATGAATCATATGAAAAACCATAGGAAAAATTATGTTTTGTCTGAAAATCTCCCACACGTGTAACTCGGAAAATTTACTGATATTCTTTACCTTAATTTTATTTGCCTTATGAAAAAAATATTGTGGGACGTGATTATTAAATGTCTAGCTAATTATGTGCTTGCCAATTTCAGTTTGCAGTAGGTCAACAAGCAGGAGGGAAGGAGAGTGCAGCTATAGCGGAGTGGATGGTGGGAGTTGTAGAACAGTATTTTAAGGATAATGGTAAGATATAATTATTACCTTCTTAGATAAACATTAAAATATCACACATGTTATGCTTTAACAATTCTAAAAGGTTTGGAAATTGTCAATGATTGGCCAGAATTTAAAATATTGAGTGGAGTAAACAACATGTTCGAGTTTTTAAATTATTATTCCTCTGCAAATAAAGTTTGACTGAGTAATATTTCAAGCTTTGTGTACAGTTTATATATATAAAATAAACCTGAAGGGTTATAATGGTAATTTAGCTTTTATGGATGTTTCTTTTGACTAAAGATTGGTTTATCATGGAAATGCATGTACAGTATTGTGTACAGTACTCCAAAATTTCTTTCCAATTATTATGTACTGTACTCTTTTAATGTATTATTCTTCAGTGTGTATTTTTGCACTTTGTAATGGAATTTGCTTGTGTTCGTGAAATTGTTTTATGAACTAGCTTTTGTTGAAGTGCAGAACTGTAATTCCATTTAATCCAAAATATGACTTTCCAGATGACCTTGAGCCTGAGGAGGTGGCTGAATTTTTAGCAACCGTAATGGACACGGAGCTGAATACACTTGTAGAAGATGGCTCCGATTTAGAGGTACAGGTACAGTATAGGTTATACTTGTACTGTATAACTTGCAAGTCCTTGTAGCATACTGTTGTATACTTTATGTGAAGAGTGAGTTTATTGTTCTGCAATGTTTTTGAAAATTTCCTTAAAAGGTAAAATGTAATATTGAAAAAGAAAAAAAAATGTTGTAAATTTCTAAGCATTGTTCACATTTAGTTCTGTTCAGGATTATTAGCAATTTCTGAAAACTCGTGCAAATGTCCTCAGTAAAGTATATACCATACCAAACATTAAGCATAATAGAGTTGACTTTTCCAAAAATTTGACACAACTTTGCTGAATTTTAATTACTATACAACAGAACCATAACCACAGATCCTTAATACTTGCCTCACTCTTTAAATTTATGAGACATACTGTATTGGGGAGCTCCTATGAGAAAATAGGACATTAGCAATTAATTGATGGTATTGTTACTACACCATTTCTTCTTTCTATGTTGTTTCTTGCAACCCATTCAGTTTATCACTTTCCAAGTTATATGACTGCTGTAATATCTGTATACTGTACTGTAAACACTTCACACTTACATTTAACCCTTAATTTACAAACCCTCTACAAGAATTCTTCGCTTTTATGAGGGTGGTGAAATCACACTGGAATGATGATCATTTTATTAACAAATTGTTCAAGATATGATACTGCAGTATTATAATGCTTCTTTATACATAAATCAACCCTGCTTTCCTTGAATATTTCATTTTACACACATTTTCTCTATCTTAGCATTTACAGTGTTGATTCATATATTAAATTGTATATTGTTGCTTTGCTAACCAAGTATTTTGCTTTGACAGACTGGGCAGAGTCTATGTAACATGTACAGGATGATAGAGGAAGGCATCACACACAAAGCAATGGAAGAAGCAATGAACCATATACCTAAGTGTGACCTCTCTCTGTTTAAGGAGAAAATTATTGATGTGGAGGTAAGTTGCAGACTTGGTGTTGTTATTGTTTTTCTCCCGGGGCAGAATGGCCTACTGCCCCACAGACCCCTGGTACACTCTGGTCACAGTGTAAAAAACAAATAAAAATAAAGGAGGGGCTGGCTCTATATGCCTGGGGGCCTCCGACTGCCAGGGAGATTGGGGGAAAGGCTTTGATACCACAGCCAGTGCTGTGGGCCCAAGTCCACGTTACCACAAGAGCTACAAGTGGGGCCGTACCTTCCATGAGACCAGCCCTGAAGGGACCATAAGGGGGAGGGAGTTTACACTGCTGCATGCAAAGGCAAATGCACCCCCGTGTGCTGGCGGTCCACACAGCAGTGAAAAAAAAAGGGCCTCCGGTTGCAGTACACCTCACGTGGATTTTTAATCCATGTGGGCAGATCTCGTCAAATCCACTAGAAAGTGGGGGATAACTAATATTCACAGAGAATAAAGTCAGCCCCACTGGGCCCAGGCAAGGGTGTGGTAGAGGATCCAAATTCGTCATTTTTGGATAACCAGCCCTCACCAGTGGGAAGGGGTGATAGAGAGGTGGGACAGTAGATACAAAGGAAAGAAAAGGAACGGAGGGATACTTGAAAAACTGAAAAGGATTAGCTGGGGCCGAAGGGACGCCAAAACCCTTGAAGTACTGCCCACGTCTCCTCAGGCAATACTGTACTGTACTTCCCTTATGGGGGCAGACTTGGTGTACAATTACACACTCATTTTCAGACTGACAGGTACACTCTACAAGAGTTCCACCTGGACCAGACCACCACCTCGTTTGGCTTGGCTAATGTGGCAACAGTTCTTCACTTGTGTGAGCTCCTGTGCATATATATACAAGACAATATTTCGGATCTGCAAAACTTCAATCTTCTGTATTTGGGTTGGAGAAAGGGGGAGTGGGGGGGGAAGTGACAGACAGCTTGGTGGGTGGAAGAAGGGGTGGTGGTGCAGAGAAGAGGAGTCACATGTGCTAATGCAACATTACAGCCATTTAAATATACAGTATTTCTTAATAAGCCAAGTGAGGGGGTGGTCCAGGTGGAACTTTTGTAGATTGTACCCTTCACTCAGGATTCAAATGCATGTTGTTGTTTTTTCTTATTAACTGGCACGACTAAATAACTTGCATTGTGAACAATAGAAATACTGTATGTTAGGTATGAAGTGCCAGTTGATGGTATCGTCTTGCCAGTTATGAGTGAGGAGTTGACAAGTTCAGTTATCACCAATAATTCATGAGTTTCTACTCATACAAACACATTTCCTTAGTTTATATTCATTATTATTTGTAATTTTCTCATACAATCACTTGCACTTTTCACCATATCAAATGTCTGTACCGGGATATGTGTTAAAAGTTGTTCACTATAAAGGAGTTAGGCTTATCACGAGTGTATCAAGCCAGCATGAGTGATAGTGGGGTGGAAATTTCAATTATATCCCATTGAATTTTAATTCGTGCACAAACATTCATTAGTTTATATTAATTGATTTTGGTAATTTTCTTTGAAAAATCAGTTCCACTTAATATTAATTTGCGTATAGGTACGCCTAATAGATGGAAGACTGGGTGGCCCAGCTGTACGCGAATCACGTAGGCATAATATGTAACGATACACCCGGAAAATCCCTGCATAGGCCACTCAGGCACCAAAATTGAAATTTTTATTACCACTTTAAAAAATACACCCCTCCAATTCAAGAGCCAAATCTTTTACCCGGCTTATAAGACAACCCTTGATTTTCAGAGCTCTTTTTATGGCTTCAAAAGTAGTCTTATACACTGGCATATATGGTATATGTGCAAGAGGCAACAGTAGGTGATGAAAGCTGGTTTAGTATATATTTTGTGGCTAACAGTGAAATCTCAATCAAACAAAACACCATCTCCGAAAGTTCCCTTTCTCCTTTCATGAAATAAATTCTAGTAAATGTGGGTCACACCCTGCTACTCCTTTGTCTGCTGATTACCTTATAGACAATGTACATCGTGCCATAATTTGCATAACGGTAAAATACTGTAGTTGGATGGAAAAGGGGTGTGTCTGAGTAGCTTTGGTGTTTGCTACGGGGGTGTGGAGTCTGATTTAAAAAATTCCGACTCTGTCTCCAGCTCCAGGAAATTATAAGGTTACTATCATGTTCTAGACACCCATGAACATGCTCTAACCCCTCCTCCCACTTGGCCCCTCCACAAGTTAATGGAAATTTCCCAACACTACCTTCCACGAGAATTGATCACATAATGGAATCTGAATCGGGTATATTTTTACCACTCCGACTCCAGCCAAAAAGCCTCCAACTAAGACTCCGCACCCCTTGTTTGCTATTTTACAGCAATACTATTCTCTTTATTATTAAGCCCTAGTTCTCATCATTGTGAACCTAATGGTATGCCAGGTTTCACAGACCTCCATCTTTCAAGCTGTTCAGCTTCAACAACCTAAACCTCAGCAGTTTTAACAGAAGATGAAACTGAATTGAACCTGAATAATTACCCATTCTCACATGCTATGATGTTGGCTTCATTTCCAGATGACAGATGAAGCAGCTAACAGTACGAATGGGCTGCAGGTGAACAACATATCTGAGGCAAGATTGAGGCTGGATGCTGGGGAGATGACACAAGAGGTAATAGAGTACCGGGAGTAGAAACATTACACCATTAGAGTTGTTGTTGTTGCACTGAACTGCCTTGTAGGTTCCACTTAATTAATAGGAAAAAAATATAAGTGATATAAAAGCTAATGATTCCTCTACTAAACTTTGTCAACAATGACACTATTGATTTGTAATATTATGTGATTCTTTTGCTATACAGCTTGTATTGATATAGTGTTAATTGTTTCAATTAACTTTCATCATCTTACCTCCATAATGCACTGAAAACTATGTTAGAGGTGAATTGTGTTGATACATTGTATGTGAAAAATAAATACACACAAACAATCCTGAACTAGACAATGACACTACTGTTACAGTCTCCTCCACTCCCGCTTTCATCAGTTCAGCGTTGCCAACGTATACACCCGGCATCGTGTGAGCACATCCGAAACACCTGTCAGTAAGAGTAAGGGTTGATGGCAGGTGTTTCGGAACACGATGCCAGGTGTATACATTGGCAACACTGAACTGGTGAAAGCGGGAATGGAGACTACATTTATTCGGATGTATGATATTGGAATTTTGTTATTGCTAAAGTGGTCATATTATCAAATAATTTTTCTTTTAACATGGCTTGTTAACACCATTGGCATAGTTATACTGTTTGTCCTGTACAGCTGTACTGGGTTATACTCACTTGAAGGAATCAAATTACTAGGGACACAAGTCAGTAGGTTACAGGAATAGTAGTATACAATACTCCGTTTACTTAGACTTGTCCAGCTGCTCGACCGAGTCCTTGGTGAGCCTAGACCGAGAAATGAATGGAGCTCTCTGATTGGCTGCCGTGATGCTCGCTTTATCTGTCCTCTGTAAGCATTGACTCTGCACTTGCAAGACGATACATCTCTTAATTTACATGTAGCTTGGCTATTACTGTACATAGTTTTTACATATTTATTATACATCATTACCCTCTGCAAAAAGGGGTATAAATATTTCCTAGCCGTAGTTTGGGTTAAACTCGCAATAATATTTTTTCTTTGGGCTGTATTATATTTTGGAAAAAGTGTTTAAGTTCAAAATTTAATGCAGAGGATAATGGTGTATAATAAATATGCAAAAACTATGTAATAGTCGAGCTACATGTAAATTAAGAGATGTATCATCTTGCAAGTGCAGAGTCAATGCTTACAGATGACAGGTAAAGTGAGCGTCACGACAGCCAATCAGAGAGCTCCAATTATATCTTGGGCTAGGCTCACCAAGGACTCGGTAGAGATGCTGGACAAGTCTAAGTAAACTTAAATGGAGGATAGTAAGTAAGCACCAGATAATAGCCAGTGAGTACAGGAGGAAGTAATATTCCTAGCTTTACCCTGTTACTGTATTAACTTATTTACACAAAACAAGTTCAGTTTAGTGTGTTCATTACTGAGTAAACAGTGCAGTAAGCATCACATACAAATGATCGCTAACCTTTATTTTTCTTATTTTGTCTTAGATTCCATACAAATTGTTAATTGTGGTTGAAACTGTATTCCAAATTTTCCAGCCAATGGATGACAATCAGAGGGTTACTGCAGGTATTCAAGGACTACAGTTAAATGGCTCAGATAACAAGGAAAGAGAACCTACGGAACTTGAGAAACAGCAACTACAGGATGCAGCAGAAGGATGGTCTGTTGTGACTAAGAAAGGACGAAAGAAAAATCAATGACTTTGACTCCAGGACAACTAGAGAAGTAAAGTTTATAGTAATTTAAATTGTGAAGATGTTTCTCAAGTACGTGTTGATTATTTTAACTGTTAACAAATGCCTGTGAACCAACAGAAACCAGATAAAAGTATTTTCTGTCCATTGTCTTTGTATGTCTTACCCTTTTTTTGCTGGATGAAATTGGTTATGTGAAGCTAGCCTAAACAAGAACATGAAGGAAAACCCTTCAAAAGCTCCGGCTCTTAATGATTCAAGTAAAATAATAAAATATCCATATGTAAAGGTCTCAAAAATATTAATTATGTTTTTTCTGGATTTTCGTATTCATATGGTTATATGTATTGAAATTTTGAAAATGAACCCTTTTTATTGAGGGTAAACCCCTCGGTTGAACCCCCTCCCGGTTGAAAAAATGATTCAATGTCGGTAAAAGAAAATGGATGGGAGGAAGAGAGTGAGTCAGTTGAACCACTTTTAAGAAGTGGTCGCCCCAAGAAGAACAAGGACAATAATTATGATAAAACCTAGAGCTCTCGGCTAAGGCCGGAGCTAAAAACACACATTTGGGACGGTATAAGTCTCCAGAAAGTTGAGGGAATATTGAAGGTAATGGTATTATACACTCCATTATATTTCAGATGTTTTTCCAAAAAACAAAGATTAATGTACTGTATTAATTTATTATGAAAAAATCAGATAATATTAACTAGATCATAACTTTTTATCAGACATAGCACATGCTGTATTCTACATACCGTACTGTACATTTTGTTATTAATGAACTAACAGCCACAAGAATTCGTTCACACATTGTTGTTTACAAGGGTTTACAACATAAAGAAAATGTAAGACTATGTAACTGCAATAAATATTATTAGTACCGGTAAGTCTTATTTTTCAGTGACCATTTGTGCAGTACTTCTAAAATAATGACCTATCTTTCCATATAGCCTGTGTAAGAATTCCTGTGGCCAACTGTATATGTAATATTTATGGCACTTAATATTCCTATTTTTTGGGTTTACATATAAGTCACTACAGTAGTGTAAGTAACATACATATTTTCAGTGCAGTAATTCAGCTGGAAAACATATTCACTTTTATATTATTTGAATGAATATTTATTCTAGTTACTAGCCTTGTATGTATGAAACTAGCTCAAAACCTGACAAGTTTAATCATCAAGAGGCTCAATTTCAACCAGTATACACAAATCTTCCATCATTTCATCAGAAATGGACAGATATTTATTATGCTGCAATTCGATATTTACATTATGATTTTCTCTCTTGTGTATGCAAAGTTCACTACTTTTACTAAATACTACATCACATTCTGAACACATCAGATGCGAACTATCCTTGCAGTGGGTCATAGAATGTATATTTAGTGAACCCTTCTGAGTGAAAGATTTGCCACATTCATCACACTTGTACTTTCTCTCTCCAGTGTGTACTACCATGTGTACATCTAAGTAACTCTTCCTAGCAAATTCTTTGGGACATTTTGGGCACTTGAACTGTTTTTCATTGCTGTGTACCACCTTCTGGTGAGTGGCGAGAGTACTCTTGTATGAGAACCGCTTGCCACACTTGTCACACTCATACATTTTTAAATTCTTTTTTGGTACACTGACAGCAGTGTTATTATTACTAGTACCTGTACTGGTATTTTCATTTAGTGTACCCTCATCAATTGTCCTTATGAAATGATCTGGCATTACACTATGTTTTTCCATGTGTTCACTTAAACCAATTAATGTATTGTGTGAACTTCCACACTCTCCACAACAGAAATTGGGGTCATCATCATCGACATCATTTTCAAACACTGATTCAGTTTTGCACCTAATATTACCTGTATCATCATTGTCCACCAAAATATCTTCAGGTTCTGTGTGCACTTTGATACAGAAGTCCTGAGTGAGATTACTGCTCTTTCTCCCTCCTTCCTTCATGTCATGCTGGTTCACAACATGCCCCCTTAGTGTACTCTTGTGCTTAAACTGCTTACCACATTCCCGGCATTCAAACTTCCTTCCACTGTGAATATGTGAATGGATGTTGAGTGCCCCTTTTTGTGTAAACCTCCTGTCACAGATATTACATTTGAACTTTTTTATGCCAAGATGTGTATCTACATGGGACTTAAGGCCACCTCTCTGTGTGAATCTTTTCCCACAGTGCTCACATTCAAATGGCTTTTGGCCAGTGTGTACAACAGAGTGAGCAACCAGGGTGGCTTTATGAGTAAACTGTTTATCACATTCACTGCACTGGAACTTCTTCTGGCCTGTGTGAATAAGCATGTGTGTATTAAGGTGGGGTTTTTGAGTAAATAATTTCCCACACACATCACACTGAAACTTACGATCTTCATGCATACGCATGTGGAGGGCCAGACGTGAGGGGTGGCTTTCTTGCTTTCCACATTTCTTGCACGTAAAAACAGCAGGCATATGGCACTGCCGGTGTCGCCGCAGGCAGCTGTTCTGTCTGAAGCTCTGCCCACAAAACTCGCATATATATTTTCGCTCATTTGAATGTATTTCTAAGTGATTCACAAGTTTACTCTTCTGTGTGAACAGTTTGCCACAATCATCACAACTGTAATTATTATAATGTTTCTTCATGTGGCCAAGTACAGCATTTTTGCTTTTAAAAGACTTATTGCATAATTCACAGAGGTAGGTGACATCTTTCTTTACAACCGAAATTTTTTTGGCCTGGGCTGTAACTTCTTTTGCTAATTTTTTTTTTCCTTTTCTTTTAACAGTACTCAGCAACAGATCCATCATTTGGGCTATTTCCTGTTCTTCTGTCATTTTCTCAGTTTTTAAGTTATCCATTGAAGTACAATAATAGAACTGTAGCCTACAAATGAGGTGATGAGGTCAGAGATGTACTGACTAAGTCCAAAATACCAGAAGGTGTTTGTTGTTCTATAGTGGCTGGTGATGAAGTTCACCAATAGGTCTGAAAGAAACAAAAAGCAAGTTACTTACTACTGTATACTGAAATCAATACTGTTGTTAAAGTTCCTCAAGTTGTCTGGCCGAGCACCCCCGTATCAATTCTGCTTTAAGGTAGTTATTTAACATGATACCGGTAACATTTTAAAGCACAACTTGGTTTTGTTTCAACTGTACACATGGGTGTAGCAGGACACACCTCACATATGGCACACTAGTTTAAATTGGGGAAACTGAGGAGGGCAGCCAGACAGTGTGTGGTTCATAATATTTCATGTTACCAGTGTAGAGGAGCCTATGTGGCATCTAAATCTGAACTAAATCTGCCCAATGGTTGACTATCAACAAACAATTTTCCACAATTAGGACGCCAAAGTGGGATCTTCGTGAACGCAATACCCCCCACCCCAAAAAGAATCGCAGCGTAGGCGTCAGCTGTACTCAACAATGTTAAAAGTGGATTCACAACTGCATTTCCTGTTTCCTTCTTTTAATTAAAGCCATTACTGTAGTTCAAACTAAGTGATATACACGAGAATCTTAATGGTGGGAGAAAATTCTAACCTACTTTTGCTGGACATATAGAAATTAACTTTACTGTACCTGTTGATATACCATAACTAAAAAATATGAAAATGTTAAATCTGATTTAATTCCTCATTTACAATTTATTCCAATACCATATTAGTAACTCAAATAATTGCCCAACATCCTAACAGCAATTCCAGGATTGTTGGCCTGGGAAAAAAAGTGCCATAGCTGTGATAATGAAGCAAAAATCATCACATCATAAAAATGTGTACAGAACCACAGCCCAAAGGCAGTTTTTCTAATATCAATAATAATAAAAGCAAACTAGAAAATGATATCAACAATATTTTAGGGAATTACGCCTACAGTATTATAAGAAAAAAGCACAATTTATCAATCACTTCTCCAAGCAATTCCCCTTTCTTTTTGTCTTGGATTGTCTTAAAATGCCATATTTGAGTGTTTTATACAGTACCGGTACTGTACTTATTTATTGTTGGAAATAACTTATTTTGTTACTATTGCCCTCCCCTTCCTTTCCATACAACACTGGGAGAGAGCATAAGCGAATAAGCTCCCAAAGCCGTCACGAATAAGCGAACAGTAAAAAATTGGGGACCTAGGAGTCGAATTACTGTGGTGGATCTGCAGTAAATCACGAATGTTCTGGGGAAGCCCCTGCATTCACCGGTGGTACTGGTACAACTAATTTTTAACTATCTATATATCTGTCTACAGCTCTGACACCTTGCTCCCTCTATCTATCTATCTCTGGGATAGAAGGAACTCTCTCCATGGAGATGGCCACGGCAGAAGTGTCTCCAGCTTTCCTTGTTTCAACATTCCCTCCTTACTTGGTCAAGCCCTCCTCTGCCCCTCACATTTCTCTCCTTCACATACTCTTCCACTCTGTTCTGCCATCTAACAGGAGGTCTGCCTCTCACATCAGGTCCCACAACTTCACTTCTATACACCTTCTTTACAAACTCCTCACCTTGCATTGTCTCTACATGTCCAAACCACCTCAGTGTATTACACTTCACTCTGTCAACCAACCTCAATACCAATTGCCTTCTCACTCATACCACATCTCTCATTACTTTCTCCATCCCACCTATTAAGTCCACATGCTCCTCTTAAGTACCGTAACTCCTTTCCACAGCACCTATTCTAGCCATGTCCATGTTTCAGACGCATATGTCAGTGTTGGCAGGATTATACTATTTCTAAGTCCCTTCATACTCATACTACAAATTTATAACAGTCATTTTAAAGTTTTTTTTTGCCGGACTGTTGTACCCGCGATTGCTGGGGGTTTATTTGCGGAATGGCACAGGTACACCGGCTTACATAAATATGATAATTTGGGTATGCTTTCCAAAATGTTAAAATGATCTCTTTAAACACTGAAATACTGTAATGACTTCCCCAACAATTTAATTTTCTGGGAATAATTGCATGTGGATGATTAGGAAATGGTGGTGGGCATAATCAATTATTACAGGTACAGTAATCGATTACTTTGATTATTGGTTGAAAATCTCTGTTGTAAGCAATTATTTTTTAGTAACTGATTAGGTACTAATAACTGTATATTTCTGCGTACAGTACATTTATAGTACAGTATTATACTTGAGTAGTCATTAAAGAGACAAAAAATTTACATATAATTCTACCATAAAAAAGAACTTGTTTTGATGATATGCAAGATAAATCATGAGATATATGACTTTGCTTACAGAATATTAAATAGCAATACATATTGGCATTTCTTATCAGTATATTTTTACATTTTGTTAATATAGGCTACTCTGGTTGCTTATTATATACAAAGCTATAGTAATTGAGTACTAATAGATTATGGTAATCACCAAACAGCTAAAATGCCCACCACTATTAGGAAACCGGCCACTCTCACACGGATGCTGAAATATTCGATTGATACACAAAACATAAAGAAATGCACTGTACAAGTGTCCATTGTATTTCTCTATACGTATGCTCCACAGAAAATTTCAAGGAGTAATAATAACATTTGTCTGAGAAGTGCCAGGGCGACATTCCCATCTAACCTCATACTTATTCCCATACTACCCCTAATATTAAACTATATAAATTTTTTGAAATGTGTTTGAATTTATATGTTGCCAGTATGTCTCAAGATATATCACTGGCTCACCACTGATGCTTCCATGGTGTTTGCAGGGCCGTAGAAAGGTCGGGGGTGTATTGCAACTTATTTTTGCAGCCAGTGCAATAAAATGTAGGGGGAAGGCCGCAGACGAGCCGTAGGTGCACCTGCGGTTCCTGTGACTTTTTTATATTCAGTGTCATTCCGGAAAAATTCGGATATCCACCAATTTTTCGTGGCGCACCACGAACTGCTGATACAGCACCCTAATCACCGCCAAAGGACTCGAATAAGAATTTAATTAAAAATTATTCAAAATTTGCTTATTCGCGGCAGCATAGGTAACTTATTTGCATGTACAGTAGGGTATACAACAGCAATTATCAAAACGATAAATTTTCCGAAGTGCACATATGCGGGTGTGTCAGATCAAACATGATTTATCCTACTGTTTATCATGAGATTTACGCAACTTTTGCATCGTTATTGTGGAAAAATCCTGTTTTGGCAATATCCTCCTCACCTCAACAATCTTGGAGGGAGATACTGGGAATTCGGGGTTTTGGGGTATTACAGAAGTAGGCTATATACTGTATTCTTGGCTAGGGCCGTGCATTGTTACCACATCCAGCTAGGTCCCGGGAATTTGCTCCGGTCACTTTATGATGCTTTACACCGGCTATATCCGGATAGTTTGCCCAGGTTAGGTCCCATTAGTTTGCTCAGGTTAGGTCCCTGTAGTTTGCTCAGGTTAGGTCCCGGTAATCTGCCTATGTTAGGTCTCGGTAGTCTGCCCAGGTTAGGTCCCGGTAGTCTGCCTTAGTCCTGGTTTGGTTAGGTCAGGTCAGGTCAAGTCAGGGTAAAAAAAAAAAAGTTATCTCCTCAAAATATTATGGGCAACAATCAATAGAACAAGTAAAAATATGCATGAAAATGTATAAAATGTGGGAACAATCCAGGTGAACCTCTTATGCAGAATTACCGTGGTACCGGTACGATGGTTCCATAAAAAAAAGGAACTAAACAATGAATCCATCGTATACACCACGTATGGATGTTCTTGAATACGACCCTTAGTATTTACCTGTGATAAATGTATGGATTGGTTTGCTGGTTTGTTTACATATATATACATTGAAGTTCAAACCATTATTACACATCAATAATAACAATAATAATAATAAACAGTAAAACAAACTACTATCTAATAAGCCATTAACGGATACTAAAAGACGCCTGTGGATCGTTTCCTGTGACTAACATTGGAGTAAATGGAGTCTTCAGTAGTCTCCAGTATTATTATATATATTATACAATTATATGCCTTCTAACTGTTTATAATTATCTCTTCTAAAGCTCTAACTCTTTATTGCAACACTGCTGGTATGGTATTGCAACTAGAGTATACGTATTATATCATAACAATAATAAAAAACAATATGTGTCTGTTTCTTTAGGCCACGAAACACATGTAAACAAATTCTTGGGTCCTTCAGAGATCAGCGTTGCCAGATCTGCTGGACGAAATATTCCTATAGTTTTAGAATTTCCTTTTCTTTTACCACAATAATTCCTAGTTTACTCTTGAACATTGAAGGTAATTTTTGTTTTTTGTTTTCGTCTGGTAGAAATGTTTCTGTGTAAACTTCAAAATTTCCTACTAAAATAAGAGAAATTTTCCTGCATTTGGCAACACTGCAGGCTGACATCTGTGGGCCCATTTTTTGAAACGGAAGAAAAGTAGAAAACGTATTTCTTGGGATGGCTTACATATTTAAAAAGTTCATCTCATTTCTCATTGTTAAATATCTACACTATTGAATTTTGAAAGTGTGAATAATGGTATTATCATCTTCACTACCCAGTGTGACATATAATTATATACTCGCTGCGCTTGCCCCCCCCCCCCCCCCACTTTAAGTTACCCTAGTCTTTTCTAACCTAACCTTAGCAGGGGTTGAGTCAATATACAGTTAATATACAGTTTGTATAGTAATGCTCATATATACCCTCATTATTCTTTCCATCACATGCAAGAATATACGTGGTGGTGTTTTACATGGTGTGGTATTAATGGATCTGCATGTACTGTACAGTAGGGGTCTTTATAATCGTGTATGAAATTGGAGGCTTCTCTGATTCCTCCTGACCATGCCACGAAACAAGCTCCTTTCCTATGGGTGGTGTTTCGTGGCATTTTTTGAAGGAGTCAGTTTTCTCCAATTTCCAGACTACATCACAGGGTCCCTTAAATATTCTTGTATAATTATGACCTTTTCATTTGGCCTCGTTGAACTCGCTGAGGGTCACCAAGTCAGATATAAGAATTATACAATTTCCAGTGGCTCTAATTTGACAAGTTGAGCTAATATATCACATATTAATTAATATTGGAGTCTACCTGTAACAAATTAAGTCTAGATATTTATTTACGTGTAGTGATGATAATTATGTATTGTGTTGTTGTGTTGTGAACAAGTAGGGATCGAGTAGTATACGTCCTGGTGAAGTACAGTACAAACAGCTGTGGATTTAATCATTTCCGGCAGATTGTAGCATTGACGCAAACATATTGTGTAGAAAGGATGCACGACAACAAATAGATAGAGAGTGAGTGTGTATGTGTATTAATTTGTCGATTTGTATGTGCGTCTGTACATGTAGGGCCTGTAGGCTATGTATCTATGTATAAATGCATGTACAGTCACGGTCAAAAGTCCTGCAACCTGGTGAATAAAAGCGAGCCATTTGAGTGAATCTTATGAACCAATATTGCAAAGACCAACAGCTATAGTTTCGGATCATTTTTCGAAGCCATCTCATTGGAAAGTGTTGCAGGACTGTTGACCATGACTGTACCACCTCTGTATAATCATGGACGTGTGTGTGTGTGTGTAACCTGATATATTATGATCCCAATGTTTCGTCACTGCAGCAGTTCTACAGTCCCTACACAATTAAACATAATATACTCGTAATACTAAGTAAGGTGGTGGTGGTGGGAAGGGGGGACTGAAAGACTATATAATTATAATGATTATGTATACTAATGGTATATAGTTTGGTTTGGAAGCGCCATAAGTAATGTCAATTATTTATTATGTAACTCGGTGCCATTATCCGGTAATTTATTTAGGATAGTCAACTTATCTTATCAACCACTTCCTGAACAAAACGATAATTTGAGTAATGTGTGCAGCTGAAGTTTCCTGTACTCCCAGAGTTAACTTGAATGTGTTGGGAAGAGAGTGTTAAGTAAGCAGTACCCTGTGTATATATAGGCGAGTCAGATGGGTTTTGTGCATACGATCCTAATCAACGAGAAAGTTAGCTGTGTAAATATACGTAAACTTGAATGTGGGAGCTGGAGAAACTATGTCAAGCTGTAACGTCTAAGAAACAAGCTGTGCAAATACAGTATATACCCTAATGTAGAAAACAAGCTGTGTGCAAATATATCTAAACTTGAATGTGGATATTGGAGAAACTTTGGCAAGCTATACCGAATGTAGCCTAATCTATAAAAACCTCAAGACTTCGAGAAAAACCCACTACTGTGAAAGTCATTCACAACTAGGCTACTGTAGACATGAGGACGATGGTATGTTGGAATGACTATCAACCGTTCACTGGTAGAAGAAGGACGTGGTGGATGTTGGTGGTAGCAGTGATAATATCAGACCTACATGTGGTTACTGGGACGATGAATAACAGTTTTATGGACCGTAAGTATTATTTTATTATTTAGATTTTAGATGCACTACAGAGCTTCACAGAGAAACAGCTCTGTGCTTTGTTGTTCGAACCATTGCCAATCCAGTCCGATTATGTCTGGTTGAGGGAGTACAGTAAAGGGCCAGGAACTATATATTTTCTGGCCTTCGGAAACAGCTATTCTTTTTTTATCATAATTGTGGGGTTTAGTGACATTACACCCAGAAGATCACGAGTTTTCCACCTGGATTTGATTAAAACTACCTAAGATTTAGAGACCAGTACAGTGTGTTAATTTACCAATACACTTGCCCCTCAAAATAATGGTATGTCACCTCCTAAATCCCCTTCCTCACCAAGACCTGAGATTTACAGTAATCAAATTCGAGAATGTCAGGTGCAGAAGAAACCATACAAATTGTGCCAACGGATGACACGCCAATCCCTCCTCTTCCCATCACAGTTATGCGGGGTTCACACCAGTTCGTTTGGCCGGAAACCTCTCTGATCGTCACTCCAACAGTGACGTCATAACCCCGACCACATACTGTACAAGTCGGAGATAGACTGGACGGATCTGGCACAGTATTTCACGAAAGAAACAATAATTCGTAGTGTAACTTATAGTTCACAGATTTTATTAAGGAAATGATATGGTTATTAAACTTTATGTTAAGCATAAAAAATCTCTGATACATAAACAACACTTTCATTAATAGTTAAACTATATGAATTACCTATCCTCCTTTTAACCCCTTTCTTTCTTTCCATCAGTAGACACTGTACAGTACAGTACTTGCTGGATATTAACACTGTACCAAATATGTCTTGTTGAAGCAAACTCTATTCATCCACCAACGTGATCTCGTTGGATATAAATGAGTATTATTCTCTCTCCTCTCTCTGGACAGTTATAATTATATTTTGAAACACCTCAAGCCTTATATTCCGTAAATGACATGGGTAAACTCACAGCAATATGGAAATAAACTCCATTTGAGGAAACAAAAATCTTTTATTTTGTTTTGCTACAGAGCCTTGAAAGAATGAAAATTCTCAACAGTCCATGATAACTTCACTTTACTATACATACTTAATAATATTTATTATCTGGACTTAACTTTTACTTATCCAGTGTAAAATTAAGCGAAAATATATACCGTACCATAAATATTTCATGTTAATAGTGAAAATATGTTATTGTTTTAATTCTTATCATTTATATTTTCAGATCAGAATATGACCCAAGCCAGAAGCCATCCTGTTCCACTCCATCCGCCACCTGATGTCAACAAACATAATATTATTGCTACACATACCACTCAACTCACACCAAAATATACAACCCCTATCTCGTCTTATGAGAATACAACAACAACAACACCTACTACACCATCTTACCATGCAATACCTGAACGGTTAACGACTACTAATAATTCATCTACCACTAAACACCGTAATATCTTGCGTGTCTCGAGAAATGATTCACTGACCTCCCCAATGGCCACTACTCCTACAACTTCCACAGTAGGCCCATACCCGACAACATCACCCACGAAGTCACTGACCACTGCTTTATTCTCAGGAGAGACTTCTGCTGAACTTTATTCCACCGAACCAAGTATTCCTCCGACCACAACAACAACAACAAAAACAACAACAACTGCATCGACAATATTCTCTTGGCTCTCACAGACCACCAATCCATCTAACATATTGACTCCTGAATCCACAATGTCTTACACTTCAGCAGACATAGTTCCTCCTACAACCACCTCTTACACTTCACCTTCAGCAGACATAGTTCCTCCTACAACCACCTCTTACACTTCACCTTCAGCAGACATAGTTCCTCCTACAACCACCTCTTACACTTCACCTTCAGCAGACATAGTTCCTCCTGCAACCACCTCTTACACTTCACCTTCAGCAGATATAGTTCCTCCTACAACCACCTCTTACACTTCACCTTCAGCAGATATAGTTCCTCCTACAACCACCTCTTACACTTCACCTTCAGCAGATATAGTTCCTCCTACAACCACCTCTTACACTTCACCTTCAGCAGATATAGTTCCTCCTACAACCACCTCTTACACTTCACCTTCAGCAGATATAGTTCCTCCTACAACCACCTCTTACACTTCACCTTCATCTGACCCAGTTATTCCTGAAACCACAACGTCTTACACTTCAGTAAACATAGTTCCTCCTGAAACTACAATGTCTCACACATACTCGGTTATTCCTGAAACTACAATGTCTTATACTTCTGACTCAGTTATTCCTGAAACAAATACGTCTTACACTTCAGCAGACATAGTTCCTCCTGAAACCACTTCTTACACTTCACCTTCATCTGACCCAGTCATTCCTGAAACCTCAATGTCTTACACTTCAGCAGACATAGTTCCTCCTGAAACCACCTCTTACACTTCACCTTCATCTGACACAGTTATTCCTGAAACCACCTCTTACACTTCACCTTCAGCAGACATAGTTCCTCCTACAACCACCTCTTACACTTCACCTTCAGCAGACATAGTTCCTCCTGAAACCACAATGTCTTACACTTCACCAGACCCCCTTATCCCTGAAACCACAATGTTTTACACTTCTGATAGAGTCATTCCTGAAACCACAATGTCTTCTTACACTTCAGCTGATACAAGTCCTCATGTAAGCGACGGAGAGACTGAAATGGTGAAATCAGTAACTGAAATAGCACCACACACAGAAGACAAGAGTACAACAACATCTAGTAGCCTCAGCACCACATCAGATGTCCACAACAAAACACAACAACCAGACAATAACAAAACAATGAGTAATAATATCATCTGGTGTGTATTGGCCATAATCTTTGTCACTGTCATGTGTATTGTAGTGTGCGTGGCGGTGCGTCGCAAGAGAAACAGCGGATTGAAGACAGATTATTGGCTCAACCACGAAAATGGAACTAGTATACAAAAATTCAAGAATTCCTCATATGAAATGCAAGAAGTATCATCTCCCATGCTCAGCAAAAATGTACAAGAGAGACAAGCAGAATCAAATGAGAACCATTCAGCTGTAAACTCTGCACCATTATTGGCCATGGGAGAGCAATGTGAAGTAGTGAACGACGGTTTTATTTCACAGAATCTCACCACCTTCAAAGTTACCTTCTAAGATGCTGTATCTGTTTATATTTTCCTGCATTGTTTTCTCATACCAGTCACTCAGATAATGGATTGTACTTTCATTAATTCATTAAAAAAGTAAATGAACACAGATTAAGGAGAGAATACGTATACTTTTGGTACAGTCGGTCTCAGGAATTCGTACTGTACATAGAAGCATAAGTTAAAAGGAGTATATATTTTGTACACACTTCAGGGATATTTCCGCTGATTGATTCAAGTATTAGCCATATAACTTTATTAGAAGGATTTGGTGTTAGAAATTAAATGTACTAAATATTCTAGTTGTTATGAGCCCTTGATGTCACAGTGGTGTATACGAATTCCTGGGGCCGATTGTACATTGGAGCAGCGCCTTGATTCCTCCAAAGTATGTCAGGAAACAGGACCAGATTAACCAATGTAATGGTGGTCTGTTGCTTAGAATAGTCTCTGTATAGGCATCAGCAGTTACTCCAGATTTACCAATACTGTATCTCCCTCTTAATCATTGTATACAGTATTATATATGTGAACACATTTTGCGGAAGGCTATAATGATCTTTGTTTGTTGCCTTGTTAAACGGATTTTGCGTAAGGGTATGTATGTTTTCACTCGTGTTTGTTTATACTATATATACTGTATATGGTTAGTGAACAATATATAGGGTCTCTAGTGTACAGCAGGTCGGCCCCAGAGCACCTCATGCCAGGGAAGGTTAGCACGGGAGTAGATGAGTCTAAAACCCAGACAGTGTAGCTCCTGGAAGTGTTGCCAGAAGAGTGGGAAGGTACTGGTAGGACTCAACTCTCCTGCCATGGGTACCTGTTTGTGTACACCTTCCCCTGTACAAGACAAAATAGGATTAGTTTACATTATCTCGCTGTATGTAATGTTTTTGTAACTTGTCCACGCTGAAATATAACATAACCACCAAGTTGTTTATAATATTCCGTGGTTGCAGGAAATATTATACGGGTACTGTAACAAGAGTGAGAATAAATCCTAAACTTGTACAGTACCATTTAATTGAGGATGTGGAAAAGGGCGAGGGATATACAATACAAAATGGAACGAGTGGACGGGTTTACGAGATAACCACGTCCACAAAGATATAATTCATGAAAGCTATGGAACGTCTTGTATATATAAAGTAAACTATTGTAGGCTACCTCTCCATTGACCGAGAGAGAGAAAGAGTATGTGGGCGAGAGAGAGAGAGAGAGAGAGAGGGGGGGGGGAGGTGGAAGAGTTATAGTTACAGAGTTTCGTCAACATCAAATAAGGAAAAGTTAGTCACAAATCAAACACAGAGCTAAGGTTTATCTTCTATTGAGGAGGGAACATGAATGGCTGGAGCTGCGAGTGCATGAATGTTCTGCCTGCTACTCCTATTCGTACAGTACTATACAAGTCATAATTATTACCAACTCACGGTTACTCACCCTTCATGCCGTGGTGAATCTCAATAGCCAACTGCCGGACGTTTTGAAGGAGATGTGGGGAGTTCCTGAGAGCGTCACGAAGAAACTCCAACTCACTCAGTTCTATGTCCATCTTGAGGTAATGTATTGGGGCATCAAGCAGTCCCAGTTGTTCAAGAATGTGCTCGTAGCTGTCCACCTGTATACACAAACAATTAAGGAAAAGATAACCTACTTACATAAACCATCAATACACCTTTATGTACAGTCGGCGTCAAATGTCGTGTCGCCACATCTGCCAAGTCATAAAGTAAGTATGGAAATATATGCTTGACGGACTTCTTAACGTACAAAACAGAGAAGTACATTAATCTACTTCTTGGATATCGTAGTTCTGTATGGTGACTGTGTTTATTCGATGATTAACCTTTATGTTAACGTGTAAGAAGTGCTGAGTGAGGCGACACGACTTTGGCCGCCGACTATATATGATTACAAAAATTAATCCGTATAATACACAGATGTGATTAACTCCCTAGCACACACACACATGCACACATCAATGTTTGACTATATAATTATAGTTCACAATAAACTGTCTAATGTCAATCTTCCTCTCACGTACGACAATAAGCAACATTTGTGACTTCCCAGTGACATAGGGTCAATTCCACAGTAAGCAAATGTAAGCACGCAAATAAAATCTATATATCTAAATGAAGAGACTCTGTTTGTCTGTCGGGCTATACAAATTGTCATGTGACCACCTACAGCGCCAGGAATTCACACACGGAAAGTGGACGTACACGAGGGGTGACAGAGGAAATTTTCGTCACAAAAGACACCCCACTAATTACTTAATTACACATACTTTACTTATGGTCTAGTTATTTAATGAATTTGGTGAGTAAGCTATACAGTGATCATCATTATCTAACTGGTTAATAAATTTTGTGAATATAGATACTCAACTTTTGGAAAATAAAAAAGCCTTACAAATGTGGTTGGTTGGTTGGGAAGCTAACAAACCAATACCACTGTGGAATCGGCTTATAGGCACTATTAGTACTAACCTGGAAGTATTCAATGTTATCATCCATACCAATATTCCTCTTTGCTCTACCATCACCCAGACCCAAGTTATAGAAGTAAATATTGTCAGAGCGTTTGTAGTCGTTACGGTTCATGGTAGGATCAAAGGCGTGGATCTGTCACACAGGAAAGGAAAAACACCGTTATAGTTTAAGGGGGTGCGGGAATAGGGGGACAGACTTGGGGGAGGTTTAGGGGGGTGCGGGAATGGGGGACAAGCTTGTGGTGGGTAGAAAGCCTGTCCCCTATTCCCGCACCCCCCTAGCTCCCCCAAAGCTTGTCCCCCTATTCCAGCACTCCCCCCCCCAAAAAAAAAACGACCCCCCCCAAGCCTGTCCCCCTATTCCCGTACCCCCTTTAACTCTAAATTACTCTCTCCAATGTTCAGGAACAGAGTTGTCACACAGTCAATAATATAGTCAGAACTCATAAATCGTACTTGTATGACTGTATGTATGTGTAAATGTAAATTATTTTGACAATACAACTCGTATTTCACACTCTTATATTATCAATATAAAAATGTACAGTCACGAGCACTAATACGTATACAGTTTTGGTTGAAGCTTTGATCAGTCCAATTCACCAACGAAGTAATTCCTATGGAGATCTAAATTGTGCATTTCTTTACTGTTTCTAGGTATTCGAAGCACATCAACTGGATACTTATTAGTGCTCGTGACTGTACTGTAAATTCTTGTATGTATATCCATTCCTCACCGTACATCCCATTGCTGCCATGTCATCTTCAAATTCCCATTCGTTATTGATACCAAAGGACAGGACAGTACAGTTGTTTCTTTGCATCTCGAAGGCTGAGTCCAAACACACAAACTTGAGGCCATCCAGACTGTAAAACCTTTTGCCAAACCCTGTCTGGTGGCGATATATGAAGATTGAATATTCAGTTAGCAAGTTTTTAGATTTTAGGGAGTTAACAATGATTTAGTTGGCCCAAATTACCCTTTATTGGCTACTCATATTAATGAATTCATTATTTATTTATCTGATTACATTGTTATAGTCATAAGACCTATCGATATTATTATTATTATGTTTATGAATTACACGACTGTCATTACGGCTGATAGGCAAAAAAAGCTCATAACATTTGTAAATTTGGTTATATATATATATTTATAATTAAAGGATTCACATAATTATATATATGATTATTAAAGGATTCCAACAAATATATATGTATGTATGTACAGTCGACCTCAGGAATTCGTATACACCACTAAGACATCATGGGTTCATAACAATTTTTAACTAGAAATTTTTGTACATTAATTTTCCAACACCAAACACTTCTAGTAAATGTCATTTGGCTAATACTTGAAACAGTCATCAGTACAAGCATTACAGTATGTGCAGAATAAAGACCCTATTACAGTATGTGCAGAATAAAGACCCTATTACAGTATGTGCAGAATAAAGACGACCCCATTTAACCAATACTCTGCATGTGTACGAAACACTACGAATTGCTGAGATCGACTGTACCAACAAGATCTTGGACTGTAGCCTTCTACTACAGGGAGGTCACCGTCGAAGAGACCCACATACAGTCATAATCATAAGTTTCTTTACCCTCCTGGCAAGAGTGAGGTCGAAGTAGTGTTTGGAGAAGGGCCAGGCAAACGAACACTGGGAGTCAATATCTCATGACGGTGTATAATTTGTTGGATTCAAGTACGTGAACACCTCTATAGAAATGAAGCATTATCCGAGCATTATGAACGTGGTCCGTATCCAACCACGACTTCGACTTCACTCGCCAGGGGGTAAAGGAACTTATGCTCGTGACTGTACTACTGTATATAAAGACCCACTCAAGGGGACATTGTTTTGTTTGCTAGTGAATTGGAAGGTCTGTAATTCCTCCAATCTATGTCAGGAAACAGATCACCTTAATATTACTTCAATGGGAGATCTGTTTCGTGGCAAAGTTTAGAGGAATCAATAGGCTACTCCTCCATATTTACCCTTCAAGGAAACTCACGTTAATGTTGTGTGAACGGTGCCTAGCTAGCTGCTCCCCTTGATAAAATGACAATATTCACATGTAACTGTAGTATTAAGGGGGTAATACACTTTTGGTACATTGGAGTGTTTTGATTCCTCACAAAGTACACTAGGAAACAAGACCAGATTAACAAAAATAATGGTGTTCTGTTGCCTGGAAAAGTTTGCAGGAATCATTTGCTCTAGATTTACCAAAAAAGTGTATTTAACTTACCAGATTTTGACACTGATACTGGACGTTACGGAAGTATTGCAAAAACTGTTTGGAACTTGTTAGAGATCTGGTACGACAACGAGGACGACCCAATATGTCTGTCAATAACAGATTAGTTAATAAGTCTATTATATTGTATATTAATGAATGGTATGTCTGATGTATAAGTAATAATGTCTTCTCCATTACAACCTGCTGAAGTGTAAATATATGACTTGTTGTCTTGTTGGTGAATTGTTTTTAATAACTTTTCACAAATCTAACATGGGGAACTAACTCTAAACAGGCTTACTAAGGTTCCATTCATATTCATGTATGGATGATAAAAACCACACACACACACACACATATACATACATAGTACACAAAATCTAAGTTAATAATTGTGGATTGTTGAAAGTGGCACCATTATATTATTAAGCATTATAGTGTATGGTGTAAGTAACGTACAAAATTACAAATAATGTGGACATATCATCAGAGAGAGAGAGAGAGAGAGAGAGAGAGAGAGAGAGAGAGAGAGAGAGAGAGAGAGAAATTTAGTCGAGACACAAAAACAGACAGAGAGAGAGAGAGAGAGAGAGAGAGAGAGAGAGAGAGAGAGAGAGAGAGAATACAATAGTTTCAAAGTGATAACAATATTATTAGTTATATTATTACCTCCTTACTAACTCACCTTGGTTCCTCCTAACACGAAGGCTTTCTTGTGGTGTGTAAATGGTTCTGTAAAACGTTGACACTCATTAATTACCTTATCTAACAATATTTTATCAGGGACGGGGTTTGTGGTATTTTACATCTCTACTAGTTTACCAGGGACGGGGTTTGTGGTATTTTACATCTCTACTAGTTTAGGCAAAACAATTCTATTTGCTTTGTGTTTCTTTACTCACTAATTAACCTTAACCCTGTGATGTAGTCAGACAATTGGAGATAAACGAGTCCTTCAAATATTGCTAAGAAATTCCAACTATATAGAAGCAACTTTGTTCGTGGTATGGTCAGGTGGAATCAGAAGCCTCCAAATTTCATACACGATCAACGGATCCTTAAAATAACGTTAGTAACCCATAAACAATCATCATAATAATAACTTTTATAAGTGTTGTTGTGTACAATACATACAACTAAAGAAAGAACTTAGGAGTATGTTACCACGAATGACTGTATCACTCTTTTGTATAATGACATTATTAATCTAAGATATTCAGAACTGTTTGTCTATTAGCCTACATGAACTGCCCAAATATTTAAATGAGCTGACATTCTCCATAACCTGACCATTCAACCTCACCTCATAGCCTGTGTCTGAACCCCTGGTAGAGACCATAACTTTACTCTCCACCACATTCACCTTCAAGTTCCGTTTCTCACACACATCTCCAAACATATTCACCAAACCCTGCAACTACCACTCATCGTCACTCAACAGAACTGTATCGTCAACAAACAGAAACACTGACAACTTCCACTCACTCCCTTCCCTTACCAACATGATGGCAACATCCAATACTCTTCCCTGTATTTCCTTCATGACTCCATCCATATATACACTGAATAATCACGGAGATATCACACACCCTTGTTTCAGCCCAACATTCAAATTCAAGAACTCACTCTGTTCACTCTCCACCCAGACTGTCACTCTTGCACCCTCATACAAGCTCTTCACTACCTCCAGCAACTTTTCAACCACTGCATAGATTCTCTACTTTCCACAGACCTTCTCTACTGACTTTGTCATATGCCTTCTCAAAATCCATAAATGTAGCATATAACTTCTTGCCCTTCTCCAGTCATTTCTCCACAACACACCTCTTCCCTTCCTAAACCCACCCTGCTCCTCACCGTCCCATTTCTCTGTTCTCACTCTTCCACTCTCTATCACCACCCAACAATAAAGAGTTGAATACACCTTCCCTACTACCACACACAGGATCCTCTCTCCCCTTTACCTTCATACAGAGGTACTATAATTCCTGATTTCCAGTCTTGAGGCACACTTCCCTTCTCCCATGCTAGTCCACACATTTTCCACACCCACTCGATCACTATCTATCTCACTACCAGCTACACTTCAGCATCTCGCCACATACTCCATCTATTCCTAATCTTTTACCTATATCTTCACCTTCTAAACCTCACTCTCTGTACTATCCTCTTAATAAACCATTTCCGGGTCCCAGTCTCCATTGCTAGTAGGGGCCTACTAACAAACTAATATACTATTGGTAAGTTAATGGTAACTGATATTATAATAAACTTACTTGTGGCAGAAGAATATATACACGGGTACAGAGAGTATAGTAGCCAAAAATAGGCTTGTGTTCCTTGTTTTCGACATTTTGTTGACTTAATTCCTTTTCATAAAGAATAAAATACACTTTGAAAAATGTAACAGCCGGTCGGAATTTCGTTATAAAGTTTACATAAAGTACAAAGTTTACATAAAGTTTTCATACAGTAGGCTATAAAGTTTTACAAACATTATAAAGTTTACATATAGTTTTAGTAATTATACAACAGCAGTAAGTCTGTTCTTATGTATGGAAGAGAAACATGGGCATTGACAAACAGACTGATGGAGGTTAATACGCAGCTGTGACCGTAGAAGGCTGAGATACAAGGCAGGAATAAAGTGGCAAGATGGGAGGTCTTGCAGTGAAGTGGCAGAGAGGTGTGGGGTGAAGACCTTTCTGTTAGGTTGAGGCAGAGAAGACTGAGATGGTTTGGACATGTGAGAAGAGCGGAGGGGTGTGTGTTGAGTGAGGTGGAGGAGGTGAGAGTCGGGGGCCGGCGACCGGTGGGAAGGCCCAAGAAAAGGTGGAAAACGTGTGTAATGGAAGATATGAATTTAATGGGAATAGAAGAACATATGGTACAAGATAGACAGATGTGGAGAGCAGTCATCGCCCGTCCAACCCCATCCTAAATGGGAAAATACGGACGTTAAACGAAAATGATGATGATGATGATGAGTAAGTCTAATGTACAGTACGTTAATTATTGATGATGTTCACTTGGACTGTTTGTTTAATTAATATCAACAAACAAATTATAATGGTGTTTGTATTTCTGTATATTAACATTGACGGATTATAGCATCTCTTGATTAGAATGTGTTCAATGACTCTTACTAAAGTTAAAGGAACACCTGCTGCAATTCTTGTTTATTGTGTGTACTCTATTATTTATAAACACATAAGTAAGTGATTTTTCGTTCTTCGTACAGTAGCCTATTTGTTTCTTAAATAGTAAAAATATCTTCCACTTCTCTCTGTATTAATCTTTAGATTCCTTGAGAGAGAGAGAGAGAGAGAGAGAGAGGGAGGGGTGGAGAGCACTGGCACCTCACATCCAGATACTATGAAGTTCCGTAAGCCTATATAACTGAATAACTGATGCTAGACATTGCAAGTAATGTACTCAAACATGTAACATGAAACAACCCTTGTCTCATTTGTGTAACGGTGTTTTTTCTCTCTCTCTCTCTCTCTCTTGTACGGACATTAATTTCTATGATGATTAGGAAATGTCAGTAATAATATATACCTGTGCTTCTGGGAGGCATATCCCTATACTTTCACGGCTCTATAGTAACTGCATGAGCTCTAATACTATACAACTGGAGGCAGGAAGTGCAATTATCCGTAAGACTAATTTCAGGTGGAACCCCAAGTTCGCACTACGGTACGGTGGGTGGTAATCTTATATATATTATTACAGTATTTATTTAAGTGGTTTTCTTCCTTGATTTCTACATATTTGTGCATGATCTTATTAAAAGGAAATAAAATATTAATAAATATTTGTTCTTTTGATGAACAATTATTTATTTCAAATGTGGCGAGAATACATTTTCTTATCAAAACAATGTAGTCCCTCGACACAATGTTTACCTATTATAGTTATAGTGATTATTTACTAAATTTGGCAACTGATATCGCTGGTCTTAATAACAACATCTTTGTGGATCTGCCCCCAGTTCTATATAGAGATCAATGGCTTTAGTATAGTGTGCAGCCTATAGTTGGTTAACGTCCGGATTTTCCCGGATGTGTCGTGCATTTTGGTGTCAAATTTACCTTCCGGGGGGATTCTAAATACTCACCAATAGTTCGAAATTTTAGCTCCCATAATAATAATAATAATAATAATTATTATTATTATTATTATTATTATTGTTATGTGCAATGAAATTCGCAGCCTATAGTTAGGCTGCGTTTACACCAAGTGAGTCTCTTCACGTCGTCAGTCTCAAGTCATTTGGTGCGAGTCAAAACAACAATCCCCGTTCACACCGACTGAGTCAACCTGAGTCAAGTCTTAATAAGTGCCGCGCTATATTTCTAGGACAATGTGCCTATATTCTCGCACTGAACTATAGTTGCCCTGTTATAGCGTTGTCGTCGCTGACGTAAGAGAAACCGAATATTGATGCTTGAATTGAACACCAAAAGGCCAGCAGACTTTGGAAGCTTCAGTCATTTATTACCAGACTTGCTGAATCATCCAGAAAATTTCAAGAAGCAGGTGGACTTAACTGGATGATCCATAAAGAAATGAACACTAATTACAGGCGTTCAGTTGGGGTTGAAGAAAGAATGGCAAATTTTTAAGGTAAGAAAATTATCTTATTAAAATAATGACAATATAATTATAAGTAGACTTATGTGTTGGGCAATAATAGATAAATCATAAACAGTAGCTTTATTTCTGTTGGTAAGTGAAGATACAACTTATCAATATACAACTAATTATATAATATATAAGGCAGAGTAATTTAGTGTAAGAGAAAGTGATAGAGTGTTTGCAAGTAAGAATTAAATAGAAGGAAAGAAGGGACAGTTAAATTAATGAAAACGGGGTGGCTGGGGTACGAAAGGGCGCCTAAACCTTATGTATGTACAGTTGGACACAGGAATTTGTGGTACAGCCCAGGTGGAAGATGCTTGTCTGTCTTATATCCAGTGACTTTTGTTCGGTATTTGCTTATCGTCTTTTACAACTTCAGCTGTACCACGAATTCCTGTGTCCAACTGTACTATAGACAGCAAGCAGTAATTCCTACGGGACATAAGCATGGAAACAATATGTTGTAAGTTGCTGCTTAACAGAGGTTAGTGACTCGCTGTAACTGAAGTACAAAATGTGTCCAGCTCCATCATGGACTGGACCCGACGCATCCGGTGTAAAACAGATTCTTCACCAGTGGTGGTTAGGCTACTATGCGGCTGTGTGGACACATGAAGAGACTAGAATTATTGTAGCCGCAACTACTGTAGGTCGCGTGATCACGAAATAACACGCTACCGACGAGTAAAGTTGAACAAACTTTAGTAGCCGACTAGCAGTGAGGATTTTTAGTCGCCACATTCGCCAGTTGGACTTACTTGTGGCGACTAACTGGTCACACCCACCGAATATACTCTGCAACTGTAATAGCGACGAGCAAAATCGCCTCGTGTGATTGAGGCTTAAAACTATCCATACCATTACAATGTACTGTACAGTATGTATGTATGTATGTATTTATCATGTGAATGTTTTAGTGTTTGGAGAGGTACTGTACCTCATATACTCCAAAATATCAGGTAATTCGAATGACATTCAGTCCCAATATATATATATATATATATATATATATATATATATATATATATATATATATATATATATATATATATATATATATATATATATAAGAAAGCGAAATAGACCCAAGTGTGTAACCAAAGCGAGTGATGACTTTATTATTCTATTATCAATTGATATTTCATGTCTCTTTGACTTCCATTTAATATCCATTAAATTCGTTACTTCTGTCATTGTTCTTTTGTACAAGAAAGTCACAGATGCTATAATTATATATTGTCCCTTGTAAACGGGATTTTAATATCTAAACCGGTACTACAATATGCTTTGACTTTAGAGGGAAAATATTGTGCTTTAAGGACTTGATTGTCGCATACTAATATATTGACTGAAGCTGGAATTGAGTACAACAGGAAAGGGAAAATATATGAGATAATACAAAGGAGAGATATCAGACTCACCGACAAAATTAATGTGTTATGGATTGTGATATTTCCCTTAATTCCTATTAGCACATGAAGCTGTCCAACCTAGAGCTTCCATTATATTAAACACTATATATGCATGACTAACTTGTAATACTTAACATAATAAAAGATAAAAAAATATATATAAATAATCACAGTCGTTGAGCTGAGAAGTGTAGAAACAATGTCTAGCCTAATCATCACCACATCACGAGTCTTTAGTTCTTTATTCGTGTCATTTCGTTACCACACTTAGAGTATACTTTTGGTATGTACAGTCACGAACACTAATAAGTATTCAGCAGGTGTGCTTCGACTACCGAGAGACAGTAAATAAATGCATAATTATAAGATCTCCATTGGAAGCTAGTAGTTCGTTGGTGAAATGGACTATATTCAAATCTTCAACCAAAGCTGTATACAGTATACTTATTAGTACTCGTGACTGTACACTACATTAGAGTGACTTGATTCCTCCAAAGTATGCCAGGAAACAGCAGAACCAGATGAACGAAAATAATAAGAATCTGTTGCTGGGAATATAGTGTGGAGGAATTACTGTCTTTAATATTGCCACAACTCTAGGCTATAATTATATACTCTCTCCTAAATAAAGGCTCTTCATATACAGTGTCATTATCTTTTTCCTATTACTTGTAATCAGTATCTGACTATACAGTATATATACATCATGGAATGAACTGAAAACAAATTATTAATATAGTAATGAAGATAGTTCGGTGCAATACTCTATTACTTTATATTATCCATAGAGGTAATCCTGAAAGACATTTTTTTTTATGATATTGACCGTCCATTTACGGCGAATAATAAATGAAATGGACAGTCAGAAAGATTAATCTATATACACATTCAAGTAAATTTACAGTAAGGGAGATTTTCATGTTTGTAATTTGGAAGGCTACTGATTCCTCCTAACTATATCAGAAAACAGTCACCCTCAGTGATAAACAAATCGGGGATCTGTTTTGTGGCAAAGTTTGTAGGTATCTATCTGAGTGTATGTTTCACATTGGATGGAAACTTGTTTGAAGCCGTTTTTCTTTATATTTTTTATAATTAACCTCTGTATTCAGAGCAATTAGATTTTATATATAGATATTACATTATTATATACTATTTAGACAAAGAGTTGAATAGAAAAAGAAGCATAAAAATACATATATATAATGATAAATGCCACAGATAAATGCAAGAACATACCTATAAGCATCTTGATATCGTAACAATTATATACGATCTTGTTGTATACAAGATACAACCCCTGAATATTGAAAGGAGCTAATACAGTAATTAAGAGAATAGTAGTAGCCTATACTTCAGGTACATATAGAGTGTCTTGATTCCTTTAAAACCATTCCAGGAAACAACATACAGAACCATATTAACAAATGAATGATGGCTTACTGTGTGCAATAGTTTAAAGAAATCATTTGTCAACATTGTATTACCCTCTTATTTAATGAACAGCCAAGAATCCTACTGATGGGTGTATCGTGTATGTGGGTGAAGCCTACTATACGTGGAATCATGCATGGTGTGTGTTGGAGTAACTGTATGTGTGTATGTGTGAAGAATGATAATACGCCACGTGGAAGCATGGATTGTCTTGGTGTGTTTATAGGTGTGAAAAGTTAGGGTACACTTGGAATCATGGTGTGTGTTGGTGTGGTTATATGTGTGTGTGTGTGAAAAGTTATGGTACACGTGGATCAATCACGGTGTGTGTTGGTGTGGTTATACTGTATGTGTGTGTGTGTGTGTGTGTTAAGCATAATTATGTGGTCTGGGATTCCTGAATGGGGTGCAAACATATGAAATACATACAGTATAAGTAAGCTAGGCTATGTCCGAGTCACTGATGCTTACGTTGAAGGAATGGAGATCTGACTCACACTTTACAAAAATATAACTTTCACACTTGTCTATACCTTACTGACTAGCTTTGTTGAGTCGATACTCATTGTGAAAGACATATGTTGTGGATGATTTAAAAGATTACATACTCCTCCGTTCATATAAAGTGTAAAATAGTTGGTTTAAATACCATCTACTACAGTTAATCAGATACTCATATTGTACTGTAGCCTACACATAGGTTTGGGGAAAAAATATACACCAAACACTAGATTATAAGAAATTGCACACACGAGAGTCACGCATATGAGAACGCAAAGTACAGTCGGCGGCAGAAGTCCTGTCGCCTTATCTGCTTCACCGAGACATGCAGTGTTCATGGACTCGAGAAATACGCATGTAGAAACACGTAATAATCTCGAGTCTATGAACATCGCGTGCCTCGGTGAAGCAAGTGAAGCGACATGACTTTTGCCGCCGACTGTACTCAGGTATTCTGGTATTCTCTGGACCCTGCAGGTATCAATCTGAGTGAGTCTACCGTGGCTGGATAATCTTGATAACGGTGCTTGCTACTGGTGTGATCACTCGTGTGTGTATGTGTGTGTGAAGTATCGGTATAAGAAAGGTAAATATAGCTATATGAGAACAGTTTGCTGACACACGTACAATACACTCGTGATACGTAATCCTTGACCTGAGACGAAAGGCAGGCAACACACACGAACACCTTGCATTCGAACTTAGCCTCCATAGGTGCATACTGGGTAGGGAAATGAGCAATACCATGGAGGTGATTCGAATCTTTCTGCTCCTGACACTCTGATCAGAAATTATGTATCACGAGTGTACTATACCCTACCCTAGCAATCCACAATCTCTAGCCCAGGCCATGCACCTAGACGACATCCCATGGTTTCTAGACGACACCCCATTTAAAGCTTCATTTGGTTCGATACGTGTGTGACCTCGTTATGGTTTGGGTAGGCTGTCGTCCAGATGGGCTAGGGAATATGGTGCACGACTCTACAATACTAGATAGGGATGACTACTCCTCTGGCCTTGAGTTTGTCTGCTATCCAGTCGATGAAGCGTGAAACCCTAGTGTACAGACCAGGCAATCTTGGACGACCACAACCAATACCAGCTGATACCACCCCGACGGTCACCTGACGACCCTCTGAGTCAGGAGCTGTCAACAACGGACCACCACTGTCACCCTGTAGGTTAGAAAATAAAACCAAAGTCAAAACAACTATAAATAACGTAACAGGACCGGTACTTATAAAACATTTAAGATTTTATCCTAAACTTAGTCGTAGTTAAGATTAAGACATAACTTTCCTATCCTAAGCACTAATAAGTCTTCATCCTAACCCGAGACTAAAACACGTCTAATATTGGGGCTCTTTTTGTCCCTGACTCAATTAATCCACTAATATGACAGGATTTTAGACCTCTCACGTTTTATTAATCTCATAGATGTAGACATTAGGCAGGCCGCAGATTTCTTACCATTAGTCCTTGCCTTTCTTAACATAGAAAATTAAAAAGTACCATAATCAAATTCGTGATTTTAATGAAAGACTTGTGTAGCATAGTCAGTTAGTCACGAGAAAAATGACCAGCTGGGCGATATTCACAAAACATATCCGAGTTTACACTTGTTCGTATGTTAGCCATAGTGACCTCACCATATTGTTAAATCTCAGCTGGCTCATTTCTAAGTAGTGAATGGTTTGTGCTATTCTATTAATATGAACTTATATTCTATTAGTATGAACTTATATTTATTTTATTAGTATGAACTTATATTTATTTTATTAGTATGAACTTATATTTTCCACCTGCGAAATTATGAGCCTAGACGTGATGTAACATTATTTGAATGCAGATGACAGACATATTCCTCATATAGCAAATTAACCATGTTGTTAATTTGAACCTGTTAATCTGAACCTGGTTCAGAATGTAACTCTATCTTGTCATATTAACATTATTAAGTACTGTAAAGTACTTAGAATGGAAGCAATATTTATGTTGCCAGCTGTACATATAGTGATGTTAAACTTACCTGACAAGCATCTTTTTCTCCAGTCTCGAGTCCAGCACAAACGTTTGAGTCATACAGAACCACTTGCTTTCCGGTATAATTTCTGTACCAGGTCTGGCAGTCAGCCCGAGCCAGTACCTTCAACGACACCTTCTGTAGCACATCTGCTGGACGCCCTCCTGTATGTACAGTACAAGAGGAATAATTAATATACTTCTTTGTCACACACAAAGGACAACACATGCAAACACCTTCGAATGAAACGGCCTCGATATATGGTACAAAACTATAGCTGTTGGTTTCTGTAATAATTATTAGCTCATAAGGTTCACTCTCATGCACTCTATACAGGACTTATTACTGTGACTGTACAAACCTCACAGACACAAGCCCAAAAGACTGACAGAGTAATAATAATGATAATAATAAATTAATAAACTATATACTAACCATTGGCAAGTTCATTGGTTCTTCCCCAGCCCGCTACAGTGACGTTTAAGGCGTCATTTAGACCATCTCGGTTCTTGTCTGGTAAACATACTGGTTGTACGTATTTACCCCATATAGCATTCTTGTCCAGCTCCACCAGTGCTATGTCGTTAATATATCTCTGTAAAAAGGTAAAGTTATAGTTTAGTTTAGTGAGAAAACTACATGCGGTCGTAGGATGTTGTACAGTACACAAGGTTAAAAAAAAACAATGGACACCCAAACATTCAAACACCCAAGACGATAGATAGATAGATAGTATACAAACTTGTTTATTAGGCTACCGAGGCATTATGAGTTGTGGATCATCAGACCCCTTATGCTCCTTTGTATATATTTATTTATCTATTTATTTTAAACCTTGTGTACACTCGTGAGACGTAATTTCTGACCAGAGACGAACGGCGGGCACCACTCAGCCTCTATATGTGTACTGAGTGGGGAAAATGAGCAATACCAGGTGATTCAAAGCTTTCTGCTCCTCACACTCTGGTCAGAAATTATGTATTACGAGTGTACAGTACAGTATGATCTGACATTATTCCCTAAGACCCATTTGATTATAGGATATGGTCAGCTATTGAAGCAGATCGAGCGTGTATGTATTTTTGTATTACACATATATTTGACAAAGCAGTAGATCCGTATTTCTCTTATTCTGTGAAACCTATAAAATATTGATTTAGTACTCTGCATCTTGATCTTGCCACCGTCTGGTTTGCACTATACATGTATGGCATAAGGAACACAAAAGCTGACTGTCACGTTGAAACTCCACCATATGCAAGACAGTGGCGTATTTTCTTGGTGGAATCATGAAGTTATATAGCAAACAAACTCATACAATTTGGGACAATGTAGACGAATTGAATACTTCTGATTTCACCAAACTATGTCATGAAACAGACTTCTTCAGTGCAGTACGTAGGCTCTGGCTAGTATAGAGATGATGTTTTTAGTACAGTTTGGAATCAGTCTTTTGCCTCCATTGGACCAACTTCACTTTCCATTTAAAATTGATTGATTTTCTCCTTTAGTTAAATTGGAGAGTTGCTGATTCCTCCAAACTATGCCAGGAAACAAATCACCTCAATACTACTTTGTTACAATGTTGTTTCGTGCCATAGTTGAGAGAATTCGCTAACCCTCCAATTTACTACACCATGAAAAAAAAAAAAAAAAAACTTTAATTTGATTACTGGACTCGCTATGAGCTCCACATCACTGGAGATTATTATGGATATGTTACGACACTAGAATACCAACCAGCCAACCAACCTTTGAGAAATTAGCATGTGTTATAACTTCTTTAACTGAAAGGACTTGTCTGTGTGCTGGACCACTGGCCCTGATGTCATGTTCACCTGCCACTACTGCAAGGTACTTGGCTGATCTCCTGAAACATCATGAAATTTGTCACATTTTGAAGAATATGTACAGTACAGTACATATAACCGTTCAAAAATGTATTTATTAAATCCTGACTACAGATGCCTTTTCGATAACTAGAACGTTTTCAGTTTTTCTTGAACTGTATAAAATATTTCATTTCTATGTAATGGTTTTAATAATTTAAATGCTAGAAAAATTGACATGCTGTATTAACGATTTATACATAAAACACACGTACTGAAACATTGAACATTATTTGTGACTCATGTAATATTGCCGAAAGACTGACGTATATGAATGGAACATGATTTATTTTGATTTGGGGGATGATTAAATTATTTGTAATGTTGAATTGTTGTGAATAATAAATTTACATACGTATCATAAATATTAATGAGGTAATAGTGTGTAAATAACAAAGATTTGAGAATACGGTACGTTTTTCACCACAGCAGCAGTGAACGACTAGATAATAATATAATAATAATAATAATAATAGAGAGAGAGAGCTAGATATTCATGGGTGATAAACAAATAAAGACGTCTGGTGATCGTCCAAGAATATTAAACAAGCATAAATAGTTAAATAACAAATATCTGCAATTAAATAGAATAACGAAAAGAAAGTTCGTATTACCCTGTGTATTTATCTAGTTTAGACGTCTGGTGTTCGTTCAAGAATATAATATAAGTATGAATAGTTAAATAACAAATATCTGCAATTAAATAGAATAACAAAAAGAAAGTTCCCAGTCGTCATACCTCTCAACGCAGTGTGCAGCGGTGATGACGAAACGTTTGTGTATAAGAGCCCCACCACAGTAGTGAGCACCGCTAGGCCCAGTTACCCTGATGGAAACTAACCAGGGAAACTCTCCTGGGGAAGCATCCTCTCCTCCCTTGATTCTACCAGCACGTGTCTGTGTTCTTCCACACCCTACGCCGGCAGCTGTCGTGTTTACAAAGGGTGGAACAAACAGACAGATTAGTTACATAGAAATATACACTTATATCCTCAATTCCTCATTGCTAACTCAGTGTGTGGTGGTAATGGAGGCTTCTGATTCCTCCTGACTATGCCACAAAACAAGCTCCTTCAATGTAGGTGGTGTTTCGTGGCAATATTTGAAGGACTCATTTACCTCCAATTTTCTGACTACATTACTGGGGGTTGTAAGGGGACACAAAACAGTGTTCGTAAATCTGTAACAACTGTTTATTACTCCAAATTATTCCAAGCAACAGACGCCACCATTATTTTTGTTCATCTGATCTTGCTTGTTTCTTGGCATACTTTGGAGGAATCAAGGCACTACAATGTAGCCTACCAAACAAAGTATATTATCTGTCCCCTTATAGTTATTTTTCCTTTGAGTAGTTTTCTGACCATCGAATGAAATTGTATTAGATAGAAATGGAAAGCTTGCAAGTAAAAATCAGTAGCCTAATTCCACTTTGGTTAATTTAAGGGATTCTGACGTACAGGATCTTTTAAAATAAATGTTTTCTCTAACGTGGTTTTCTAATTTTAATGATCTTGTATAATGACAGACAGACGGTAAGAAAGGGTTTGGGTGATAATTATAGTTATACTTAGAAAGAATTTAAATGTTTAAAACTGACTTTCTGTCTTGTTGGCAAATTGGAAGGCGGGTGATTCCTCCTAACTATAATAGGGAATCTATTTCGTGGCATAGTTTGTATAGAGTCAGCTGATATCTTCACATTCACCAACACAAGAATCCCCCCATTAATAATTAACGCAAGGGAGGTGAAAATATGAGAGTAACTGAGCCATGAGGTAATAATAATGATATATATTGACATTGATCTATATATTGTATGTACACCTATCGAAATTAAATTACTTTTGTTCAGTAATTAGAGTGAGTATGGCGAGGTAGAGAGTTATTATTGTCTATAGAGTAGCTAGGCTAATTAGGAAGAGTCGAGAGTTGAAGAATATAATATACAGTAGTGTTCTCATAAGGAATTATAATATCACTGCTTTAATTCACTCATATAACGTGTAAGCAGTTCAGACTGTATTATTATACTGACGTATGATAAAAGTCAATTTTATCAGATGCATTTTTAACCTTCCTTACGTGAACTTGGTAACACTGGAAAAAATAATTAACACTGTAAACAAAGACAACTGTTAATTAAAGTTAATGGTGATAAAAAAGACAATTACAGCATTATCAAGAAACGATTTAAGGATAGACAATGAAGGTGACAAGTATAAAATTATTCTTCAAAACAATAGCATACACGGTATATAGGCCTATATGGAATACTACAGTATATAAAAGAAGCATTATAATTATGTATATAGGTATCTTACTTAAATGCATGAAAATATAATATTATACTGTAAGATTTTATTAATCAATATGAAACAAAGTAAAAATACTTAATAATAATAATAATAATAATAATAATAATAATAATAATGAGATGAAATATTGCAAAATACTAATTAATTACAATATTTATAAACAAAAGAGAATGGCTTCAACAGCCTGCTTGCTTACCTTTTCGATGGACCGGGGTTTCTAGAGAACTTTGTGAAGGAAGGTTTGGTTGTGACGCCTTCACCCCTCATGAATATACGTCTATTATCTCTTGGGGGTCCCACAACATCCCGTCCACAACAGTTACTACTTTTTATAAGCTCTTATATAGTTAGTGGTTGCCTACCTTTGTTATGGTTTGATTTTCTGTCTTCTTATAATTATATAGCCATTATAGGATGATAGTCATATTTTTAATTTTGTTACGGTTTGTTTACATAATTTCGACTCGACTCGACTCTCTCTCTTTACGATTATTCGTATGTATTAATTTTAAAGTTGTGTGTGTTAGTGCGTGTGTGTGTGTGTTTAGGATAACTTGTACAGTTCCTCTTCAAATTACCAAGGCCCTTGATTTGAATAAAATTGTTATGACTGCATTTTCTGTTATGTGTATAAATGCATGTGTCACAAGCTTCACGCAATGTCGCCAATAATACTATATACTGTCAATCTACAACATTTTGGGAGAATCATACCGTTGGCTGTAAGAATATATACTGGCTGAATTTTCATGACTTTATTTGAAGGTTTGGTATAATACTGTATTATTATCAAATACTATAATGATCAGTACAGTAAATGCAAGGGGGTTGACCTTCCACATATTCGTATAGCAAACAAAAACACTTAAACTAAATTTCTTAATAGAATCTCCTTTAATCTTGAGTACACATCTATGATGTTCTAGAAATGTGTGTGGTTAATTTCAGTAATTGCGAATGTCTACTATTAGTTCCCGCAAATTAAATATGTTCCTAAACTGTTCATACTTCATAGTCGATAGCGAATGGATTTCGACAACTTAATTAATTAAGTAGACTGTCTTGTTGCCAAATTGGAAGACAATTATTGACGGATTCCTCCAAACTATCCCAGGAAACAAATCACCTCAATAATACTTATAAATTCGAGGCGTAAGCCGCGTAACTTGGAGGAATCCAGTAGCCCACCAATTTCCCCCCAAAAAGGTTCTGTTGGGGCTTCGACAGTCCACACATTCAAGAGTAAACACGCTCAGTTGTGTAGGGCGACTCTGTACTCGTGAAAACTCTTACTGGTACTCGTGAATACACGTGAACATTCAATCATAATCTATTCTTGCGAGGCGTGGCAGTGTCGTGAAGATTTAAAATTATGCGCTGGAGCGGTTGGAAAATTTTGGACATAATCAGACCGACACACACACCATCTGATTGCCATTATAGAAATTAATGTAGGTACCCCACCATTCACCACTATGTTAGTCAATGGGGATTTCTTATCATTATGCTCCAGCAAGAATCATCTGACTTAGGCCCCGTCAACACGATCCACCACCTGAGCATATTTTCACTATTTCTATTGCTTTTCTAGCAGTGTTACCAGATGGAGGAGTTTCTGGCAGCCTCCATATTATTATCGTGTCCATGCGCCATCCACTTACCAAACGTGTGCATTGGAACTGGTTTTGGTGACAATGTTTGCTCTTGTCGGGTAGGTTACTGAATGATCGTGTTAACGGGGCCCCATTTACTTTAATCAAGACCCTGTAATCATGTATGAAAAGTGGAGACCATGCCACGAAACAACCTCATTCCATATAGGTGGTGTTACGTGGCTATTGATAATATTTGAAGGACTCATTTATCTAACTATATACATCACAGGATCCCATAGTGAATGCCTTTATTGTTGGATTTGTTACCTATATTTTTGTTGTGATTGTTTGACTCACTTAGTTAAAGGAGTAATAATGCACTTACCAAACATATTACTCAATTATTGTACTTTATAATACTAATATGAAAGTGACTGATTGGACTTACTACGTGACTGAACTGAACTGACTGGTGAGAGATCGGTAAGAGTAAACTGTTAATTGTTGATGTGTAACTGACTGGATGTGGAAGTTTCAGTTTAATTTGACTTAAGTGACAGACTGGACTTACTGAGTACCTGGGTGACTGTCTGATTGGACTTACCGAGTGATAGACTGGACTTAATGAGTGACTGTCTGATTGGACTTACTGGATGACAGTCTGGACTTGCTGATTGACTGACTGGACTTAATGACTATAATAGAGACAGATAACTGACTTTAATTTCTGTGTGTGAGAATGACTTTGTGGAGAGTCGGACTTAAGTTAAATTACTGGAGATAATTATTAGGCTATTGACTGACTGGACTTGCTGCGTGACCGGGATGACTGACTGAGTTTAATGAGTGACTGACTGGACTTATACTTACCGAGTGACTGACTGGACTTCCCGAGTGACTGACTGACTGGACTTATACTTACCGAGTGACTGCCTGACTGACTGGACTTACTTACCGGACTTACATTCCGAGTGACTGACTGAACTTACTTACCGAGTGACTGACTGAACTTACTTACCGAGTGACTGGACTTACCGAGTGACTGACTGGACTTACCGAGTGACTGACTGAACTTACTTATCAAGTGACTGACTGGACTTACTTACCAAGTGACCGACTGGACTTACTGAGTGAATGACTGGACTTACCGAGTGACTGACCGACTGGACTTACCGAGTGACTGACTGGACTTACTTACCATGTGACCGACTGAACTTACCGAGTGACTGACTGACTGACTGAACTTACTTACCACGTGACTGACTGGACTTACTTACCAAGTGACCGACTGGACTTACCGAGTGACTGACAGGACTTACCGAGTGACAGACAGGACTTACCGACTGACTGACTGGACTTACCGAGTGACTGATAGGAATTACCGACTGGACTTAGCAAGTGCCTGACTGAATGATTAGCCAAGTGACTGATTGGACCTTCTGACTGACTGACTGACCGGACATTCTGAGTGACTGACTGGATTTGCTTTGTGATTGACTGAACTGGACTTTCTGAGTGACTGACTGGACCTTCTGAGTGACCGGTTGAACTTTCTGAGTGACCGCCCGGACCTACTGAGTGACTGACTGGACTTTCTGAGTGACTGACTGGACTTTCTGAGTGACTGACTGGACTTTATGAGTGACTGACTGGACTTGGAATGGTTGACTGAACCATACATACTTTTGAATCTGATAAGCAATTAATATATTATATGTGTATGTGTTTTCAGGAAAAAAACCCACACACATACATTTTTACTATTCGATACTGAAGCGTACTATTTTTTTTATATAGCGAAACACGAAAGATTTAGTTAAACCTCTTGCTGTTACATTCACAATATTACCGTAGCCTAATGTGTATTGTTGTTATCATTACGTTTGTACTGGTCCACTCCACTACTTTTGTGTGTGTGGTTTTTTTTATATATAGCAAAACACGAAAGATTTAGTTAAAACTGTTGCTGTTACACTCGTCATAATAGCCTAATGTGTAGCCTATTGTTGTTATCTTTACACTTGTTCTGCTGGTCCACTCCACTGCATTTGTGGGTTTATTCTTTCTTATATTAGATACTTGTACTAACCTATAGGCCTACTACTTACCGTATTATTGTGTTAAGAATGGAATTATTTACTCTCGTCAAACTTCCACGGATAAAGTACTGTACAGTTGTTGACAAAAGTTACGTGTGCCCCACTAATCTCACAGTTCTTGAGAAATAAATGTGGAAGAGTTGTTAATATTCTTGGTTGTATTTAAGTGTCTATGCATAAACACAGTATAGCTATAATAGTATACAATACGTAGATTTTCCCGTAAAATTATAAGTTAATGAATAGCAGGAGAAACGAAACTTGCGTCCGTAAACTGTACGTGTGTATAACTGTATATACATCAAACTGTACTGTACATACATTACTCATAATAACAGAAAACCAGAGTTACGCGAAATGCTACTACGGCCACGGTGTAGACTGCAGACACACACACTGATAATGGTTGGGTGTAGCCGGGAAAATCCACCCCGCTGCTCTGCAAAGCTCAAAGGGAGAGAAACAATCAGGCTTTAAACACAGTTACTAGTAAATATTATATAAGCAAATCCGACAAAATCAACCATATTATCGTCAATTCAACCTAATTATGTACAGCAGGTGCCAAACAAGAACATGGTTGAAAAGTCATGACATGTAAACAAACACAAATACCAAGATGAAAACACCAAATGAAGACGTTAGGTTCACACGATAAAATAAAATAATTATAAGAATATATAAAACTGTTTGATGGTTTTGTGAATGATCAGTACAGCTTAATTAATTCTGATTTAATCAACTAACCATTTTTCGTCTGAGGTGTCAAACTATTTCACATGAAACTTGCACCGATAGTTAATTATATATATATATATATATATATATATATATATATATATATATATATATATATATATATATATATATATATATATATATATTTTATTTTATTTTCTTTATTTTTTTTTTTCATGCGTACCCTTCTAATAATATTTATGATTCTCCCATTATTGAATATAATTATTATAAAGTAGTGAAGAGTTATCAGTGAAAATAAGCTTCACATGGTGTTAATATCAATACAGTACTATATAGTAGTAAGTTCATGACAGCAAACAGACAAATGGTAACTTGCATACATACACTGTAGAATATAATCTTGTTTGGAGGTAAGCTGATAATTGTAATATACCTCTGATGGTACTAATAACTCACTAACCATAAAAACGAAATATTTAAGGACTGTGTTAATTGGAAATATACTGCAATTAATATGTTGAAACTAGAGCAGAATAATAATAATAATGTTACACAAGAATTAATCAAAACTTTCAGTGACACTTGTGAGTTTACACAGACTGAAGTTAAGATTTAATTCATCAAGCACAATTATATTCATAATAATAAAAGTGTATAATATTTTCCGAACTGATGATCTTAAAATCACAAATACAACTGTACGTAACTCTCATCTCGGTATAATGATCTGTACATAATTATATAAGAAGTATAACGTATCCTTCCATTCTACAAATACATTTTTGGCAGTACAAACGCATATAATAATAATTCAAGGCTTTTCACTTTTATAAATTCCAAAGCAAATGTGTTTTTCAGTCATAATTAGACTTATAATTTTACATAATAACAGATACGTCAAAATAAGACTCGCTATGTTATACAAAACGAAATAGGATAAACTTTACAATAATGCAGGTCAAGTTATAGATAGTGTCTTCCTAACTATTGTACAACGCTTTAATAATATACTGTAGCAACTTAATAGTTTCTTAAAAAATCCTTCCTTGGTTATCTAGAAGCTGGACATATGTTGATCCACGTGCTTACCTGTGGAAGAAGAAAACAAAAATTAACCAAATGATTTACACGTGCATGTCCTTCATTAAATGTTATACATCTCTGTTATGAGTCTAAATAAGTCTATACCGCTACGTTCGTTACTTGATTCCAGCATTGCCACGGATGAAAATATATAAACCTAATACCGTTTTTATTATTATTTTTTTTTTCACACCCTGTCTGTTGGTTAGGTTAGGTTATAAAAACGAACGCCTATATTGTATGCAGTGACTTATTAATAATTAGGGTCGATAAGGAATATGTATGAATTGTCGGTGAACATAATATTTCATAAGTAAGGTAGGTTTCAGTAGGAAGGAAAGCAACCTAGAGAGTGGCCTTCAATATTAGGCTACAGTAAAACTTATCAGAGAGCTTCGGAATAGTTCAACGCCGAATTTTATGCTGTGCTATTTGTGCGGTCTGTTACACTAACCCCGCTGCTGCCACGTGTTCACTCAATAACCACAATATTGCATTGCAATAATGCACACACACTCCTAAAAACCTGGACGGTATTTTGTGAACGAAACACAACGAGAAGTAAATGAAAAATAAATTATATATATATATATATATATATATATATATATATATATATAGTGAGAGAGAGAGTTTTATGCAGTTTTTTCAGTTGACGTTACCCAACAGAATCAGTCCCCCATCTCATATTGCATGCAAGTTAATCCGAATTGATCAATTATTTTGCATTAAAATCATGCTTCACTTCAGATATCACGATATAAGCTGATATGGACAGATATCGTACGTCGAAACAAAATAATATGCAAAAGACATAATATCAGGTCCCACCGAGACTCGAACTCGGATTGTTGGATTCAGAGTCCAAAGTGCTAACCATTACACCATGGGACCATTGTGTTCATTAACACAGCCTCTGTTTGAATACCTGTATTTTATTGCAAGTTGTTCATATGTTGGTATATTTTGTGTATATTGATGTTAACAAAGCTATATTAGACTCGTACTGGACTATTCAGCTTGATACTAAAGGGTGTGAGAGATGGGATCAGTCAGTCTCTAGTCGTCATCTTCAGTAACATTAGAAGTGTCAAGTATAGTGACCTTCCTATAGTTAACAAACACAGGTATATATAATATATAATCATTATATTCTCTGTCTGGTTAGTGTACAGCTGTGTAAATTGCTAGTCCTGCTGGGTGGCACCACAGTGTATATACTTTAAAATATATACACTGTGGGTGGCACTGTTGCGTTCTGCAAATAGCCTTCCCAGATAATATAATCCCCGGCCATTCTATAATATATTTCAGTGGTTTAATTTTCTCTGTTTCTGATCCATTCATATTTCCGAATGAGTATGAAATGAAGGCTTTAAAATGAAGGGAAATACACATTTATGAAGGTAGTAATATACTTGTTGTGGCATCTCAAACATGTAGGCTATATTATAATACGTATGAGGAGCGTCCAATATTTTCTACTAAATTATTGGTATTTTCGTTCTCAGGATATCGAGTATTCTAATTTGTTTTATTTCCCAATCGTACATTTATAGTTAGAATGGTTTACGTGTCACAAATAATGCATTCGACTACAGACTACGATAAGAGTAGGGAAATGTTTCACCTGAGAATGGCGATGAAACAGATCCCTGTGTTTATGATATACTATTGTTTGTTGGGCCGAACGTGGAGAGAGCAGCAGGAAGGAAGAAGGGACAAAACATGTGAGTGTGCATACATACATCCACACACACTCACACACGTATACACATGGTACACTGCACAGCTGATTCGTTTTGTGACGTGAAATAATATACTTCTTTACATTTTTATATTTTTTCAGTCTTCAGCGAGCGTGTAAGTAGTGCCATGAGCTGCATCATACAAAAAAATTGTATGTGGTCTTCTTCACTTTCGGCTCTTGTGGTTAGTTGTCTGCCATAATTTACCACCTCTTGAATAACGGCTACAAATTTGCAGTTTGTTTTAACAGTAAAATGTTTATATTCGTGCAACGGCTCCTGAGGGGTACATCATATTATACGTCTTTCAGCTGAGGACACACGATTAAATAATCGTGAAACTGATAGATACTTTTGGTTCAACTTGCAGATAATCTTCAAATGTATAAACAATGTAAATATTGTCTGTACGGTAAGAGAGAGAGAGAGAGAGAGTAATAAAATTATAGGTTTGTGAGACTGGACAGGAAGTTATTTATATGAGTTGGGAAAGGATGGAGACAGATGATGACCATGAGAAGTCATAGTATTATTATTATACTCTGCTGTTCCATATGGGAAGGTCAGTGAGGAACAAGTGGCAGCTGGAGGGGATGGACACAAAAATGCCAAATAATTTTCATACGATATCAACACATCAGCAAGCATATCCACTTTTCACTCTGATAAAACGAGAATTTTCATTTGCTATTAGATATCCTCACAAATACTGGAAATATTTTCTATTTTTTATCGATTTTACCATATGCAAAATTAAAAACATCTGAGGAAAACTTTCATAATCACATCCTTGCGTCCGGGAGCATCACAGTGGCGAGTACAACCATCTCATGTTAGCCAGTAGAATGATCGTACTAGGGAGGTTAAATATTATATAACGTACAAAAAAAATAAAAATGGCTAACACTTTATAATTAACTCTCTAAAGTGAACTCCTTGGGTTCAATCATCATTGCTAACCCAAGAGGTTCGAGTAGGCTACTATACACTGGACAGTAGAAGGTTGATTATTTATATTTAAGGTTTGTTAATCGGGGTTATGCAGCAACGTGAGTCAGGAGCAACACACACACACAGTCACACACACACACACGTACAGGGCGACGACCTGTGTTTGGCTGCTACACAAGACCAAGAGAACACCAGACCGCTCAACAGCAAAACATAAACAGATGTGGTTAATTGGCTCGCCTCTCTGAAGCTCACCAACTTCACTCACGCTGTTTTATTTATCAGCTCTCATGCCGTCTCCATCAAAACATTAGTGGTATATGTCTGTATAGTTATTATTATGTGATTATTGTTTATCATATTATGTTTGAGTATCAATTGAAAAAATCAAAATATTGCATGTAAGAGGTAGCGTAACAAAAAATATCAAGTAAGGATCACTACTACCCACACGCTATAATGGAATACAGTAGACTCATGGTCCCAGTTTGCCTTCTCTATCTAACCTTCACCCACATAATGTTTACAGGGTTTTGAACTTGACCTGCACTAGGAAGGTCAAATAACAATACTAGCTGTGTGCATAATGTATGTACGGGTATGTATGTATATTATTTCATCACATGGTTTGAATGAGGCTTCTTGTAGGCTCCCACTTCCGTCAAGGTACATTTTTTTCAATAATATACTCTCGTACTGAGTTTCATTGGTCCATGAATGATAATTTATCAAACCTAAAGAGACCCGCCATATAGACTCCTTGTACTGTAGAAAGTAATATATTTTCTTAAGGTTGTACAATACAAGGGAAACTTAATGGGGTACGTAGTATACTTCTGGTAAATCTAGAGCAACTGTTTCTTCCAAACTATTCTATGTTGGTCTGCTGGTCCGGGCATATTTTGAAGGATTAAAGGTACTCAAATAATGTACCAAAATAATATTACTCCGTCAGATTTCCCTGTCATGAAAATATATTTTTTATTCATTTCCTGTTGGCGGCAACAAACTGCAAGTGAAAAAATAACTCGAAGACACTCTTAAGTAAGGGGAGATTATTTTGTTGGCTACTATTATTAGAAGGCTACTGATTACTCCAAACTATGCCAGAAAACAGCTGATGCCCTCGATCCGTGCGGTACTAATAAGAGGGTTTTGTTTCCTGGCACAGATTAGACCTTACATTTCAACAACAACAAAATTTCCCTTTATGCAACCCTTCTGTTTTTCTTACTTTTTTTGTTTGTTAAACTTCATTGCACCTTTTATCATTTATTTTCAAGTTTCACAGTGGCAGTCCGTTCAACGACATTGGATTAAACATATGACAATATTATACCTCTCCAACTTGTGGGATACGGAGAAATATTGAGATATATCAATTTGTTTCTGTTATTAATTAAGAGGAAGCAGATTATTTCGTTCTGATATTGGATTTTTTTTCATCCAACTCACAATTGTTTAAGCTTCTATGACTAGCAGCACAGAAGTCATCGATTCTATGTACTAACAGTACAGTAGCATCATATTAACCATAGGTGATCATCTGCTTACACGTTTGTATTGTAAGTATGACTCCCTTAATTGTAATTGGTTTACAACAATATTATATAGTCGCCAACTTATCATGCATCATGGTATTACAATATTAAGTCACTACATGGCTGATGTAAGGTATTATAATCTGAAAGAGAATATCTGATGTGATTTACACTTACCATTGAGAAGAGTGGCAGCCTGCTCCACCAAGCACGTACACACAGCAATGAAGATTATAAAGTACTTAGCAACCATTATACCGATGTACTTTAACTTCTTATACTCGTCTCAGATTGGCCACAACAGAGAATGTAAAAAATAAAGTTGTGCCAGATGTTTTTCTTAATGTAGGAAACAGGAGTTAACGAACCAAAATATTCTGTGCGAGTGAAGGAAGGATTATAGAAAAGCCAAATTAATTACTATGAACAAATTAATTATGCGTATTGGAACAGTCGGTCAGATATAATTATGTAATCCAAATGTGTAAAAGATGATAATTATAGGGACTGTTTTTGTGAGTATGTGTTCGTCGCACCACTTAGTGCGATAATAACATAGAATACACTACAGACGAGCTGTTTATATATGGATGTGATGGTGTTTCATGGACACTGGAGGCTTGAGGTCGGGTCGGGGTGGATGTGGCATTGGAGGGAGAGAGGGGGTGGGTGGGCCCGGTGAGGAAGCTTACATGATGATGATTCCCAAGTCTCATATGGTACAAGGATGTAAAATTTACTAGGGGGGTGGGTGGAAATTTTCATAATAGGTTTAGTCAAGTCAAGAAAATATTAAGCAACCATTACCAATTGAAGAGGTCTATTAATATGTTCTTGGAAGCAACAACAACGGCTCATAGTGGTAAATCTTAACAGAATCGGCGTTAAACATGTGAGAAGCGTACTTAGAGCCGCGCACGTGGTCCTTGTAATCTTGATTGTTGTCTGGCAAATGTGCCCAGGAAAGAACACGCTGACGGCATCTACATGCAAGTACAATCGGGGCTATTTGGTCAGATAGCTTGAGGAACTTCAACAACAACATGTACAGGTGGCCACAGGAATTCTTACATGGGTAATGGAAATATATGTCATTATTCTGGAAGTATTATAGTGAATGTTTTATTTACCAAGCGACTCAGTGATTGCAAAACAACAAATCTAATAATTGCAGTTATGTAGTCTTAAGTTTTCTATATATTTATGTTGTAAACCCTCGAATACAAAAGCGTGTGTAGGAATTATTGTTTTGTCCAATAGTAGAATTAGAGGGGAGGTGACAGAGTGGTTAGTGTTCTGGACTCGTAATTAACCAATAGGTCGGGAGATCGATTTCTCTCAGGTGATGGCCTGAGAATATTGACTCCTTCGATTTGAGTTTGAGGCACTAACTATAAGGCCACCGAACGTCGTAAAACACCCTCTCTGCTCCCATAACAGCTGCAGTATTGGGGAATTACCCTCACTTCCCTCACTCTGTGGATGGGTACCAGGTTCGGAAGTCGTGACGTGTGTGTGTGTGAGTAGCAGTTGACCTGCTGGGCCACGGTAACGGGCTTGATGAAGCCTATGTCCAGTGTCGGAATATATATTATAAACAAAATATCTTCATAGAGGGGAATGTAATCTGTTTTAACCGTGGCATATGCTGGGATGAAAGCGTTCATTTTATGTTTTTCCAAGATGTTAATAATTCTCGCTCTCTGTGCAACACCATATTAATAAATATGATATGACTTACTGGGTTACTAAAGCCTATCTTAGACACGATAATTCCCTGTACTGTACTGCAGCCTACATATGCTGTGAGAAACTTGGGTCTAGCCTAATGGTTGATAGAGATGAGGGGTGACCTTGCATGACTATACTACGGGTGGATATGGGCTGTGTCATCTTCCTCCCTCCCCAATACTACTCCACCAACCACCATCACATTCCTCTGCAATACCTAATCTCCATGACATTAAGGTATTTGTATAGTCGCGGCCAGAAGTTGTGAAGTTGTCTTTTCCAACATATTCCACGTACAGTCGTGGTCAATAATAATCATCCACATATGGGTATCTCAAACAATTTACTGTCTAATATTTTCACGTTTACATATGATGTTATTGTATTAAGTAGTGTATAGCTACTCGCATTAAATTAAAAGATGGTAGTTAACCTATTTATTGGAAAGTTTATCATCTAAGGAACATAGGGAAGCTGTCAAACTCTTACAGGAGTTACCCGTATATGGATGATTATATTTGACCACGACTGTACACTATCCAATGAATTAAATGAGCCCAAGGAGGAATGAAGAAAAATATTATAGGTTTGATTATAAAAAGAGACAGAGTTATATTTAATTCAGGAATGGAAGGAGAAGGTTGGACAGAGATATCGGTAAACACTATGAGGGGAATCGATGGGGTATTTATTGCCTGCGAAGTTGTAGGCACCACGTATCTAAATAAGAGTTTTTGCGGCCCGTCGGATCCGAACCAATTCTCCATTCTTGTTTCACTGTCTACCATTTCCTTATTTTTCGTTTGTGCTTACTGTCCCTCGTCTCTGTGCCTTTTCCACTGAATTATAGTCTCGAGCCATAATAATTCAGTAGGATATCCATGTTTTAAATTGTGTGTCTCTTAATTACATACTTACTGGAACTCGTTTAAAGGTCGAAAACCTCTTTTTATTATTATCTTGGAGTTACTAATTCCTCCAAAGTATGCCAGGAAACAAAACCAGATTAACAAGAATAATAATAGTTTCTGATGCTTGGAGTACTTTGGAGCAATCAACATTGTACTTCCCCCTTAATTAATTAAATAAGTAATACTCCACCATTCGAAGTAGACTTGGCTACTTATTATGTCCTGTATCTGTACAGTATAACTTATAGGATCCTTCTGGCTTAGCACAATCTTTCTTTCTTTCACCATTATAGTCTAATCTTATTTCTTCTTCCTACTGAAGGTGGAATGAGGAAGGATGGACAGTCAGGAAGTTATTTGTGTGGATGCAGCGTGACGTCACGTTGCCCTGACCTTACATTACATCCTACGAAATAGAGCAAGGTCAACGATGTAAACACAACACTAACCTTACCTTCTTTCCTGGAAACTTAAAACTAACTAATTCTCTCTCTCTCTCTCTCTCTCTCTCTCTCTCTCTCTAACGGCGGTGGTGTACCCGTGGACAGTAGCCTACTTTAATTAAGGTTTTGGGCCCCTCCTCGGACACAAGCAACTCCATTTCAATTCTCCAACTGCCGTCCTTTCCTTCGTGCCTGCTGTCCCTCCTCTCTGTCTTCTTCTCCGTCATGGATTTCTCTCTTCCTCAGGAGTCTAAAATTATTTCTCAGTCGCGTTATATAATGTGCAAGTTCCTGCTTGTGTGCACGCTACGCCCACCCACAGTACAGGAATTACTTTGAAACAGAGAGAATTAGCATCCGACAAATCTCATTTCCTTGTATGTACTGTACCTTATAAACATGTAAATCTCAATGTGTGTGTGTGTGTGTGTCTGTGTATACGTGTGTGTGTGAAAGAGAAAGTGAGATAGGAGAGCATGTAAACAAAGCAAGTGAGGTGTGTGTATAACATTATGTGTAGCCTACATCCGGGGTGGGAGTGACCTTGAGCTTGTGACCTCAGTATATAACTAGGTCATACCGTCTGCTGTCATGCTCCAAGGCTTTACGGATCGACTAGAGTGATCGACATATCAACCCAAACCGGCGAAAGTGATTAATTCATTCGTTACGCCACCGCTGTTCATTTTACAAGACTCATGACGCATTTTAACACATATTCCCCCTCTCTGTTTAATTAAAAATCCGTAAAGGGAATTGAAACAAAGTTTAGAATATGTCTTCCCAGCTTTCAGGGAAAAATTTCCTAAAATCCGTATCAATGCTCTTTACACACCGAATAATTACTCATCTTTACTAAAATCACTCCCTACAAAAGTCCATGATTATTTTTCTTTTATATAACTACACTGTTGTTTGAAACTGTGAATTAGCGTATAATAGTCTATGTGATCAAGGTCGAGAGTATAACCTACATAATGTTAAGAATGCAAGTAGAAAACCTAGATATAACTTAGTGTAAGTTGTTTTGTTTTTTTAATTAATCATAAACGGAACTAAATATTTATTGAAATAAAGAAAACGCAATCTCATTGGTGGTTACTATTATAATTTTACGTTTCGCTGCGTGTACTGACGAAATAAAGATATTAATTAAGGTGGTAATAGGCTATACTTCTGTTGGTACATTAGAGTACTTTAATTTCTCCAAACTATCTTAGGAAACAGGACCAGATTAACAAAAATAATGGTGCTCGATCTGTTACTTGGCATAATTTGGAGAGAATCAATTAAGGAGCCTCAATTAATGTAATATATCCCCTTAATATATCTTTAGTTCAGCCTGTAAATTAAGCCTAATGGGTATCTACAACTGAGTCTCTCCCTAAGAACGCCTACTCAACCCTCAGTAGTGGTTCATGATGCTTATCCAGGAGGTCATAAGTTAAAGTGATGCCCTATCAACAGTAGTCTCCACTAGAAACCCTATAGAACCACCAACTCAGGAAAATCGCTTAATTAATATATGATGAACTCCAAGATTATAGTTGTTTATCTCTGGAATAGCTGTATTGGGTCGCCTCATGTATATACAGGGAGCTGAAGAGTGAATGAATGTGTACATTATGGATAAGTGGCTCATATCTGTGAGTTGCCACATTCTCTGCTGGAGCAGCTGTTGTTGAAAGGAGGAAGGGATCAAGTATAAAGTACTCAACACTCAGACTACTATTTATAATTAGAGTGGTCATCTTGAGTCGGATCTATTATTTTCATAGATATTCTTCCAGATGTTTTTGTGTCTCTTTCCCGTTTTAAATACTTTCCCTCCTTTATTTTTTACTTGTAGTAGTTTGCTGTTTCTCGAATATTTCCTTTTCCCATAGGCTATTGGTGGCACAAGGATTTTCTATTTTAGCAGAATCTTATTTCTTCTCCATTTATACAACTATCATTGATTATAGTCACTAGTTTAGTAAGTGTAAGAATTCCAAAGCCCTGTATGAACAAACCCTACAGTATGTGCAGGATGTAGCAATACAGGATGTGTTGAAATAGATTCACAGAAAGCGTGTTTCATGTTTTATACCAAAATGAATGGATGAAAGTAAAGAAATGATAATGCATAGAATAAAGAAATTAAGGATAAATGAATTGTAAACTAATGTAATATAAAATAATGTGGTAAAAACAATGTAGTCTAAGCCAAAGATACAAGATTATCAGCCAACCATTCGAACACAAACCACTTGAAAACAAACATGGCGGCCGTTGCAGTAGAACGTCCTCCAGTAAGCCCTCATTTTACCTGTTTTTAATGGTGTCCGTACAGTTATATGTGATCTTATAGGTTATGTAGGTAGTTAAACCCGTACATGTGAATACTATGAAAGGAATACACGTCATTTGTTAGACATGGAGTATATAAAGGGTATACATAAAATGGGTGTGACCACTTTATATAGTTAACACATCTGGGTCCCATTCTTGAGTCTTGAACAATATTTTATATTTTCTTATGACTGGATATGATAATAATTGTATTTATCATAGTGTCAGCTGATTAAAATGAAATTGAAACGATACATTAATATTTAGGATGACCTAGTTACAGAAAAGGAAGCTAAGTTAATGTTACTGAGTTAACTGTTCAACTTCTCCTTCGTTTTTGGTTGATAAGGCCGTATTCAACAGGGTTAATAGAATATACGGTAATTATCTATTTTATTGTCATTTTCTATTTCGATGTTTTTTCCTTCATTACCTTCTAACTACGTTAATTTATACTACCTTTCTAAGACACTTCTGTGGCATTTCCAATTTTGAAATTAACTTGAGACTGCAGCAAACTACTGGGATCTAACCTGGGCAGACTACCAGGATCTAACCATGGCAAAATACTGGGACCTAGCTGGATCTGGCAACACTGATAGAAAATGGTAATAGTATAACGTTAAATAAATACCGAATATACTAACATTAAAATAATAGAATATTCAATCCTGGTATTCAAGAACATCCATGGTGTATACGATGGTGTGGTAATGTATGATTGTTTGTCTATGGAGCATCGGACCAATACCACATCACCGTATGCAATGCTATATACAGTAGTTGGGAAGGGAATAAATACTGTAGGTAAATATTGAATGAATTACCATTATTGCGTATGATTTATCTAACTACATTACCCACTAATTTAGACCATTCTAAGACTATTTTCTTCTATGGCATTTCCACTGCAAATGCCCCATTTCCAAGATACTGTATATACATATGGGGCATTTTGAAATTAGCCTGACCTAACTTAGACCGCATCAGACTACCGGGACCTAACCTGTGCACACTACCAGGACCCAACCTGGGCAAACTACCAGGAAATAATTGTGATAAAGTACAATAAATGACTGGGGCAAAATACTGGGTCTCAGCTGGATCTGGCAACACTGCTGGAAAACGGTAATTCTTTCAATATAATATTATATCGGTAGCTAAATATCTTACTTTACAAGGATTCAGTGGTTTTATTTTCAGCATCAGTAATATTGGTATTGCTAGGTGATTATTACGGATGCTATTTATAAGCCATTAGAATAACCAATAGTCTTCATGTTATTGCTTGACTGGATACTGTACTGTATTTCCTTTGTGACATTTCACTTGTTTGATATTCATATAGGCCTATTAAGAGGTTTTGATGGGTATTAGTTGAATCAAGTTATGTACGAGAAACCAGTGATTGGCTTGGCTTATAATATCCCCATATATAGAGAGAGTTACAAGTATGCTAGTATGTCTTGGCACAAATTGTAGAGTGTCACCCATGTATTATTGTAGCTACATTTTATGATGTCCAAAGTCGCCCTCGTCCCCTGCCTCTGGTGGGGCTGGGGATGCAGGAGGAGTGTCAAGGGAAGGTTCAGTGCCGTCCTCAGCCTCAATAAAGTCCTTCCCGGGTTGTCCATTCCCTGTGCCCAGTCCTGACCTTCACCTCACTGACTGGTATAAGCCTCAACTCCAGGTACTGGTATGGAGTTAACCTGACTTGTGCTGAGTGATATTCTAACTTTAGGTTTTAAATACTGGGCTCTGATGGTTGGAGAATGGTGTACATATCTGCAGTAGAAATGACATTACTGTACAGGGTATTTCCTCAATTATTTTGGAATACAAGTACTGTATTTCATAATAACAGTTACTGTATCATCATAATGTAGTTTGTTTTAATCATATACCGGTATATAACTCATAAGATGACAGTACTTGATCAAATAAAAGGAAAGCTGTTTTGCTGAAGTTGTCATTTCAGTATAAAAATCTTTGATGTCAACCAGCAAAAGGGTACCGTACCATACACATGTAAACAAAATTGCCTCTTTAGTAAAGGAACTAGTTCATATAAGGACACTTCATATTCATGATTAAATATCAGAATTACTAAATATCACTTCTGACATTATGAATAGATGGAATACCATAAATCTCTAAAGCATATGAGCTGTGATGTTTATTTGTGTTGCTTTATTTGAATTTGAAATATTGTAGTTTCATTTGGTGGTTGAGAAGTGGTTTCTACATCTCTACCTATTACAGAGACTTAGAGAGCCAATTTTACAATTGTTACCAGTCACTAGTTTTTGAGCCCATGAAGGAAGGAATCTGGACTGTGTGGAGTTGTGGATTAGAGAGCTTCCTAGCTAATCTGTTTATCATGGCAATACTCTTTTAACTTGACAGTTCATGGAATTGGCTGCTTTTACCATGACTGATTGAAGGGACTTTGGTCATGGATGCAAGTACAGTATGTTGGGGGGGAAAGCTGAAAGTTTTGTGGAATTTGAATGGGGAGTGAATGTGAGTGTGACCTATTTCACCTGTCTAGTTAATTTAAAATTATTTGTCCACCCCTGCATCTGGAGTCCCACCCCTTGAAAAATGGAAAATAATTTTAGAATTAGTTCCTTCAGGATAATACCAGGTTCAGTAACAATAACAAGCTACACATTAATTCATGTACAGGTACAGTACTCTACTGTGTTTGAATATTTCTTTACATTATCTGGATATGATCTCTTGCTCCCCCAAAAGGGATTATCATACCAAACATGGTTAATGTACTGTACCAGTCTTTACTGATGTAGAAACATTTGTGTGGCAACTCCTCTTTCAAAACTGGACATTTTATGAAGGGATCCATGTACCCTGAGGCAGCCAGTAGAGAGGCCACAGATAACATTGGTATTGGTAGGAATTGGAATGGGAAAGAGGTGGATCAAACACAATCAAATCCATTTGAAATTTTCTCCAGTTATATTGAGCTATGGTGTGTACGGTACTTGTAATTTGTCATTACTTCTGAGTTGGTTTGGTGGCTTTAATTTTTTGCATATGCTGTGTGTTTACAAGCCAAGCTGAATGTAGGTGGCTTTAATTTTTTGCATATGCTGTGTGTTTACAAGCCAAGCTGAATGTAAAATATTGTACTATATTAGAAGCTACTGTATATGGTAAATTGTATATAATTGAATTTTTGCTTATGACTGATGTGTAAGAGTGCACCAAAAGAGTAGCCTATGCCTGAACAGGGTAATAAGTAGTACCGGTAGTTGTTATGCCGTATAGAATTGTTCCTACCATAAATACAGCTTGGATATTTGTGGTGTGGGTTATTTCTGACATTGTTTCATACCAAAACTGATGTTTTATTGTACAATGAATAATTCACACAGATGATATACAAGATATTTTTATGTTTTGATACAGTTCAATGAGTTTAATTCTGTCTGGCCATTCCCACACATTCATATGACATTCTTACTCCTAGTAGGTTGGTTGAACATAAAATCTCGGGGAAAGATTACCGGGTATTTATAATTTTATAGAACATTTTACATTTCCACTACACTTATGAGGGAATGGGAGTTGGGATATAGAAAATAGTTCAGCAAGCAACGCGAAATTGCATGATCCAAAATATGGGTTAGGAAAAATAATCTATTATATTCTTTTTCTTCCCAAAGCTATTAGGATGAGATATTGTACTACCCTGATTACTACAGTACTGTACTATACCTCCCAAAGTTTATACAGAAATGCATGGTACTTTTGTTCTCTGTGTGTGTAACAAGTTTGTACCTGTATTTTCTTTTCCTTTGCACAAAATTGGCTAAAGCCAACTTATGTACTATGATGCAAAAGAGTATATTCCTTCAGCCAGCCATAATATAACTGAAGCACCTTTTTCTGCCTGCCACTTCAAAGCTCCTTACTCTTTTAGGAACTCAAACATCATCCATTCTATGCACATGTCCATTCATTCTCAGTGTCATTGTGTTCATCCAGTGACATCCCCTGATCTTTCCTCTTACTTCTTTAAAACAATATAATAAAGTTAAAAGGATTAGGCTGATGAAATGACAGCTTGACCGACAACTTAACCTTTGTTGTGGAGTTTATTGCCTAAGTGATGGTGGGGCTGGAAAGTCAGTGTTGTGTTGTAGTGTATCTGGCCTGGTGGTCTTGTAATGACAGCAAAGTGTCAGTTGTTGCAGTTTTTTCAGTCTGCTACAAATATCTGTTAACACAATTTGCCTCGCTCTCAATATACACAATCATAGAGTCTTGATTACAGTATTACAATGCAAATAGACTTATATTATTAAGAAATCTATCAGTACAGGTATTGTTGAAGTTTAGAGACATCAGTTGCAATGTCAGATATTAATATGAAAAATTCTCCGATGACTACCAGTGTGGACAATACTCCAGATAGCTTTATGGAGAGAATTGTAAGTGCCCTATTGTGCTACCAAGAGGTGTGGTTTGTACCAGTCACAGCCTCTGCTCAACTCTCTAGGAGGGATTATGATAACCAACATTCTAATGTCTTGTCTCCATTGATTAGAAGAGATTCCGTTGAACAAAACTATCTGGTCAGTGACCACCTTCCTTTGGAGTACCAAGAAAGTTGCTTTGAATATTTTCATTTGTGTGTGAGTATCGTATCTTATACTATGTGAAAATTGCTCCACTCTGTGACTATCTTGCCTTCTTTCAGCTGTGTGAACAGTAAGGGATTCCAGACCAAAATGCTTTTATTAGGCCCATATTCCCTCATCCATTCCAAGTTACCACTTACCAGTCTCCCCTTTCCTTAATTCTAAATACATACAGTTATGCTCTTCTTCCTGCAACTTTTCAACTCTACCTTATGCATTCTTCCTCTCCTATTCACCCATATACTTTGCACACTGATCATTGTCCCACTTCATAAGGACCAAATAGCTGTCTCCCAATCCTTTAAAAATTTAGCATCCTGCAATGTTCTTTTCATAATCTTTTTACAACCATGTACAGTATACGAGAGATGAATTAGGGCAAGATTCATCAATTTGAGGCGAATTAGCTAAACACTGCCTTAATTCACCTTCTTGCTAGCTCAAGTTACTAATTTGACTCGGGTTGATGTCTGGCCCTCCTTCACTCCTCTTATCCATGGTTGTGATGGTACCACTTGTCAGTTTGGTTGGGAGAGAATGGAGATGTACACCAGGCCATAACTACTTCAACATACTGTACAGTACTTTATTATTGCCATGTTTTCTTTTCTTTCCCTGTCTCTCCTTTTTCCTAATACTTTTTAACATTTTCTGTACCTATGGTAAATCTTATGCTGTAAGTTGTTCAAAAATATACAACCTCTTGTTCACTTGGATTTCCAGCAGGTATACCACCCCTTTCTGCCTCTTCAAGCACTCCCACTGCTCCACCATTCCCTTCTCCAAGATTCCCAAGTCATTTACTCCTTGTTTCACTCCGCTTGTCAACTGTTCCTCTTTTCCCTTGCTCATCCTCCCTCTATGTCTGACCATTTAAATTAATCCTCTATGATCTTCACATGTCCAATGGCTCTTTGTCCCACACCTGTATTTTGCCTTATACAGTGTATTTAATTTTGTTTACCCCCTTTTCTTTGCTTAACATCTTTTTTATTGTTTCTATGCCTGTTTAGTGCCACATAACCTCCCTGGGATTAGTGTTAGTTCTTTTGCACTGTTTAAAAATTTGTTCCTGAACTGAGTTAGCAACTGTGTATACTGCAAGATGTCTCAGTGTTTTGGTTTGTCCATTTCTCAAATATCAGGAAGTCTTTGATTTTTTTTATTTGATTTTTTATTATTTTGTATGCTTTTACATTTTTACCCTTACAGTTCTGTATACAAGTAATAATTATTTTGTACATACAGTACCATACCATGCATATTTACATTTTAAGACATAACAAACCACGGCACAAGTACTGTAATCTAAGATAAGGAAAGATGTATCCCTTTTACTTTGGAGTTGTGGCCCCCATAGAAAAACTAATATATTTTTTTCTGCCATGGTTAGTCCCATGATCGGGCACTTCCAGGAAGGAGCAAGGAGTTAATACATTATTAATTTCACAAACAGACTATTAAATCTCTTACAGTATTATGCTCAAGAGTTTAGTATGTGATATGCATTCTTATTACAAAGAGAGCCAATCACTTCTCTCAAAGCATTATCCCATTTTACCAACTCTGAGAGAGGTTTGGTGACTTTGATTTAGGTACAGTAATGCAATTTGGATTTTAATTACTTACCCTTTTTATCTTAGCTGATGCACATTTGGCACTTAGCTTTCATAAAATATGTTATGTGATGCTTCATGTGATTGTTAAAAGCTGACAGTGTTATTACAATGGCTGATTACCTCTTGTATTGTGTGGACAGGTTGAGGATAAAGTGAGGACCATGAAATTAGGCGGCCATGTTGGATTCGACTCACTTCCCGACCAACTGGTTGCCAAGTCAACGCAGAGTGGCTTCACCTTCAACATTCTCTGCATCGGTCAGTTTGTGCTCCAATTTCTTCACTTGTCTTTTACTTGATGGTCTTGCTTGCTTTGGCTTTTAACTTTAGTCATATAACTACAGTACAACTTAGAAGTAATTGATATTTACAGGTGAGACAGGGATGGGTAAGAGCACCCTGATGGACACCCTCTTCAACACCAGCTTTGAGTCCAACCCGGCACCCCATACCTTGCCTGCTGTCAAGCTCAAGTCCCATACCTACGAGCTCCAAGAATCCAATGTTAAACTTAAGGTCAGAAACAATAATATTTTCCCCTTCATGCATGTGCCTTTCTCTGAAGCAGGGTGCATGTTTACAAACTTCTATGTGTATGTGTGTTGTGGATATTTGATATACTGTATACTGTACTATATACACATGATTTGTTTATAATGACCACACTCTCAGAATGAACTGAATTTTATTGCCTCCTCCAATAAAGTTTGAGAGGTAATGTTTTTTACAATGTTTCTTAATCTGTACATTACTGTATGTTGTTAATAAGGTATTTTAAAAAGGTATGAACTGATATTAAAAAAAAATTACACGACTGTTTAAATTGGTTCCAAGGGAGAAATAATTATTGTATATTTAGAAAGCAATCTGTAGAATACAAGCAGACATATGAATTTGATAACGAAACAAACATTGGAACTTGATACCCCAAGAAGAGGACTCCCACTGCTAGCCACCAGGCCATGACTTGGATGGGAATCCTGTTTTGAAGGTTTCATGATTGTGCCATAAAGAAATAGACAGATACTGCACACTGTTTATCAATAATGCAGAGACTCGTAAAAAATAGAAGTCTATATTTTTAAATGTATTTATTTTTGTTATGGAAATGTTAACCCTACATTGTTGAGCACCCATTATGTTTTTAACCTGTCACTTCTTACCAACTCAACAGCTAACCATCGTGGACAGTGTGGGATACGGGGACCAAATTAACAAGGGAGACAGCTTCACTGCTATTGTAGACTACATAGACAAGCAGTTTGATGACTACCTTCAAGAAGAGCTCAAGATCAGACGCAGCCTCTCTGCATATCATGATACACGTATCCACGCCTGCCTCTACTTCATCTGCCCTACTGGCCATGGGTAAAGCTGTGTTCCATTTGTAATTATTACTGTCTATGTAATATCCACTGTACTACATTGCCTACATTTACTGTGTACTAGAATATATGTAAACAAAAAGCTATAGCACCATCATTTGTTAAACACAAGATTCACCACTATCCTCCTCTAAGATATGTGTTACAGTGTGATGTTAATAATCTTATTTTGAAATATGATGTTAATCACATTTCTCGTCTCATGGAGAGAGAGGAGGCCTAGAACAGCTAGAAACTCCCTTTTCACTATAACTGCTAATGGTTCAACCAATTAAGACCACCAAGGTAGCTGTTCCTTCCACTTAATCAATCAGTACATACATGTACTGTATAAGCCTATATGATTTAAGGGTACATACATACATTTATGTCTCTCAGCAATAAAAGGTGGTTTATATCACTAAACAAACTAATATCATATGATAAAATGCTAACCAGGTGGAGATAACCTGTGTTACTCATCCATTCAGATATATAGGCACTTAAGGCTAGTTACTTGCTTATATCACACAAGGGAAAGTAGCAGTCACACCATTCCCATTAGTGGAATTTCAATCTTATGCACTTTTATCCTATCCAACTCATTACAGGTAATGATTTGTTTATTTGTGAAGGAAAAGCATGTACAGTATACAGTTTCCCCATAGATTTCTTTCCACCCTCTTCAAGCATATTTTATAATGTGGCACTGCACAAGACATACATACATACACAAACCAAACCTGTTGAAACTTGACCTGACTTTCTTCATACCAGCTGGCTCCCTTCCCTTCTTTATTCGTTTCCCTCTGTCGCCTCTTTATATATATTTTTTTTATATTCTCTCCTTTATTGTTTTTTCTTTTCCATTAATTTCTTTCTCTCTTTTGCCATTTCTTGCTCCTTTCAATCCCTCTTGTCACCTTCCTCTTCAAAAAGTAAAATTTCCACTCTCCAGCTTTCTTATTTTTCTACATGCCTTCTCTAGTTTTTCATCCCTCCTTTTCTAACTTCCTTTCCACATCTTCCTCCCACCAACTCCCTTCTCATCCTCTTCCTCTTGTTACATTCTCTCATGGATTATTTAATTGTTAAAACTATTGTGATGATTAATTTGTAAAAGAGAAAAAGAAAGAGGAGTCCAAGGGAAACTAAATAAAAGAAAGGAAGAGAGATGGGTTGAGGTTTTGACTGGTGAGGTGTGTACTGATATGTATGTCACATGCATCAGTGTTACCTGTACATCTAAAAATGCTCTCTAAACAAGTGGAGAGGGCATTTTTGCTGTGACTGTACTACAAGTTGTTATAATTAACCCCTAAAGACCAAGTTGTGTTGATCGATGCACTAGATATCCTGTGCACAGCAGCCGATGGGGCTTGATCGATCATGGGCTATATACAGCCATGGAGATGGTACCATTGGGAAGGCCTGGGTTATAACTAAGGGATTGACTGTAGTAACACTGATTCTAACCAGTGTGGGCTGGTGGGTGGAGCTCCTGCCACCCCAACCCTTCCCAACTTGCCCCCTCTTGTATGCATGGGAATGGTTTTTTTTTTTTTTTTTTTAGAATTTTGATTTGTTGTTTATTTACTCCTGGTGAGTTCAGACAAATATAATTACACTGAAATATATATATTATGCCTTACAAGCCACTAATTTGCATACACACTCATTTTTTGTAACTTGTTTGGAGGTAACCATTTTATTTTTTTCGGATTTTTACGCGCTGCCATACGCAAACCAATGAACTCAAGAGAGTGTGGTTTTCAGATTCTGGTATGTATATTCAAGCTCTATAAATTTGTAATAGCAAATTTAAGTATTGCGGCTGGGGGGCAAGAAATCAAGCGATATAATTATATAGCGTCCTTATGATACATGGCATTTATATTGTTAGTGGTGCATATGAGCAGGTGAGATATAAGTTTTTTTTGGTAATTGTATAGTACTGTACAACAATTATGACTAATGGTGTTTATTAAATAAATTTTATCCTTCGTACCCTAGAATGAAATCTTTTACAAACTATATATATTCACTCAATTATAATTTCTTCACAGACTAAAGAGTATCGACCTGGTGTGCATGAAGAAGCTTGACTCAAAAGTAAATGTAATCCCCATCATCGCAAAGGCTGACACCATCTCCAAGGCTGAGTTGTCCCGCTTCAAGCAACGCATCATACAGGAGGTCAAGTCCAACAACATACAGATCTATCAGTTCCCCACGGATGATGATACAATGGTTAAGGTGAGGTAAAACATAAGTAATTATTTTATGCACAGAATATCCATATTTTACACATACTAAAAGTCCTCAGTAAATCGATTTCTTCTACTTATCAAAGCATTGTTTTCTTCATTTGCTTCCTCATTCAATTCAATCCATTCATATGGATAGAGACTACAGAGTAATAACCTGCAAATGCAACAAGTATAACCCAAGACAAAAAGACTAAATAGTTCTTTGGAAGTATATCAGCCTCACTAAAGTAGCTGCAGGGAACTTGGGAGAGAATAGCTCCCCCCTCCCCCTTGATGACGTCACTGCCACCGTCCACCAATCATGTCACTTCCCTTCTGGGGCAGCATCAGCCTGTGCCCATGAACACATGCTTCACCACAATTCAATTGATACTATTTTCTTTTTTTACTTTTCCATTCATTTATATATATCTGACTCTAAATAAGTAGTACCGACTCTCTGTGGTAATGATATATACCAGTAATCTATAGTAATTACATATCATAGGAGATAGATATAAATGAATGGGAAATTAAGAAAAGAAAACGATATTGACTGAATTATGATGTGGCATGTTGGCATGGGCTGGTGCTGGCCCAAGTGGGAAGTGACATGATTGGTGGATGGTGGCTGTGATGTCATTAAGGGGATGGAGCTATTCTTGTTCAAGTTCCCTGTGTCTACTCTACATGTACTGTACATATACTGTATGGTTGTATGCATGTTTTCACTCTCTTAGACTTTCATACTATATGATAGTATATTTAGTTCTCACTATTTTCATAACAATAATAATGTATATCATACACTGTAAAGTAAAGTAGGCTAGTGTAGTACATATTTTACCCTTGTTTCTTTTCATTCACCATGCCTTTCCCTGTGTAGCTTCTCACTGTGCTCTATGTATTAGGATATCTTAATAGTTGCAGAACCATAGTGCAAGATAGATTTCTTGAATTTCTTTATGTCTTTCTTAGTGCTCAATCCTCCTATTTACAGGTGAATTCTGAGATGAATAACCAGATCCCCTTCGCAGTGGTGGGCAGCACAGACTTTGTCCGTGTAGGCAACAAGATGGTCCGTGCCCGCCAGTATCCTTGGGGCACTGTACAGGGTTAGTACCTATATAGCTTTTTCTCTCATCAGTCATAGAGTGATCTGCTATAACTAAGTTGGAGAGGTTATGTTTTTGCCTCCATTTGTCTTTCTGTCAGTTTGTAAGTAAGATATCTTAAAACATTATAGACTGATTTTCACCATTTCAAGTGAGCAGATAGTATATGGGCCAAAATATAGTATACAGTAGGTTTGCCTATTGCGTGCCTATTTGGGTTAAAGAGGGGCTCTCTTAAAGAGAAATCACATAGTATGAATACTGTACATGTTCCTATGGGAAAAATTACTTATGGTTGGCCACTGACTCACACTGACAATTTGCAGAGATCTTATATGCCAATATGCAGGGTTCAGTGCAGTATTGGTAATTGTGATTTGATTATGAGTAACAGTAGCAATGAAATAGCAGTACAAAAGCACACTGGAGTTTCAGAGTGGCTGTGACAGTACAGTATATTGGGGTGCCCACTGTACCTCCCAAGGTTGCACCACTACCCTCAACTGTTAGTCACCACCACTCCCACTAGCGCTACATTCAATGTTGATCTCATTCACTTCATCCATAAACCCTTCAAAGTCAAAGGTGGACACAACTGAACACACAATGAAGATTGCGAGATACCACTCCATCAAAATGATTGCTGGGATATTGCAGGACTTAACTGGTAGCCAGTCGAGAGCAGAAGCACCGTTAACTCCTCACAGTCCACATAATACCCTGCATAGGCTATATACAGCCATGGTGATGGTAACACTGGAAATGCCTGAGCTAGAACTAGTGGATTCACTGTAGTAACACTGATTCTAGCCTGTGTGGGCTGGTGGGCGGAGCTTAGACCGCCTCCATACTCAAGCCACCCCAACCCGTTTGTTGTTTGTTATTTGAACTTAATGCCTATTGACTACGTAATAGTCATTAAGGCGATAGATTTATAAAGTGACAAAGTGTGTGTATGTGGAGAAGTGTATGTGTGTGTGTGTGTGTGTGTGAGTGAAGTATAAATGTGTATTGTGTGGTGTCTGTGACAGTGTCTCCCACCCATGGAGGTAGAATATATTCTACCTCCCTGCTCCCACCCTAACCCTCCCATACTAAAAAAAATGGCCCTGTCAATATTTAAATGGTGACCACCAAAGCATTGTCATGTGATATAAATCTTCCACATACGTGAGTTTTACAACTGTGGTTTTGTTTGCATGTTGTACAGTATTCCCAAAATTTCAAGGTACCTGTCATACTACACAAAGTTTTAGTCCTACCACAGAAACAGCTAGGCATTCCATAGGGTTATAAATAGATTTAGCAAAACTAATCACATCTACATAGGCCACAGCCAAAATACTATGACAGTTGCAGTGGGAGTAGACTTATTGTATTGACTGGAAGCATGGCAGTTTAACATAGGATTATCACTGTGGTTGTATATACAGTATATAAATTGGATTACTTTTGTGGTGTTGCAGTTGAGAATGAGAGCCACTGTGACTTCACCAAGCTGCGTGAGATGCTGATCCGTACCAACATGGAGGACATGAGGGAAGTCACACACATGCGACATTATGAACTTTACCGCAAGAAAATCCTGGAGACGGTGAGCTTCCTTGTTTACTTTTATACTGACATGGTTTTATATTGTGCAGTAAATATTGTTTGTATTTTGCCTACTGTTAAGTAAATTAAAATTTTCCATCCCTGGCTGTTAAGCCCCATCCCCTGGAGAGAAGGGAAATGGGGTATTGATGATAATGAATAGAGTATATATCTTATGTTGTTTCTTGCCATACATGTTGCAGGTTAATTTGAGGCTAATGTTGAAATGAATAGCTAAGCTGCAAGAACTTTACAATTGCATCATGGATATCTCCCTCCCTAATTCTATCTTTGCTGCACTGAATCAGATCCATGTAGTGGAACAGTGTTAACCTAGATGGAATGGAGACAGGGACACAAGAGTTGAAAATTTCTTGTAATTAATTTGCCTTAGTTGTATGGTATACTGGTCAGGTCAGAATAATAACTGTACCTCAATATGCATGTCTCTTCTGCCACAGATGGGATTCTCAGACGTTGGTCAGGACAACCAACCAGTGAGTTTCCAGCAGACATTTGAGCAGAAGCGAGTGGAGCATCGGGAGGAGCTGCAACGCAAGGAGGATGAGATGAGGCAGACATTTGTTTTGAGAGTCAAGGAAAAGGAAACTGAGCTGAAAGAAGTTGAAAAAGAGGTGGGTACAGTTGTTGTTGAAGTTCCTCAAACTGTCTGGTCGAGCAGCCCCCATCTTGCATTTGTTCCATGTGTCCAAATCACCTTGGGGTTGTTGTTGAAGTTCCTCAAGCTGTCTGGCCGATCACCTTGGGGTATACTGCTTTACCCTTTCAAGCACCCACCCTTCAACACCAATTACTTTCACACCCAAACCACATCTCTCATGCACAATCTCATTGCTTTACCTCATTAATCCACATGATCCACTCAAGTAGTTAATTTCCATCACACTATTCTAGTCTGTTTCACCCAATTTCATAACCATGTCTCCTATGTATCCATATCCATTTCCATGGTCCAATATATTTAAATCCCTTACTTTCTCCATCTTTTCACTTTTCAATCAACACCTACATAGTCAAGTATTCAGCCTCTACTCTTGAAAGCCATGACAACTCTAGTTGACCTCCATCTGTCTGTACACCATGAAGCACATTCCTTTCATGCAACATGAAAATGTAAACATTTTATTTGCTGTTAAAGTATGCTAATGATCTAATATCATCTTACAGCTGTACACAAAATATGACATCCTGAAACGGGAACATGCTGAAGAGAAGAAGCGTTTTGAAGATTTGAAGAAACGCTTGGAAGATGAGAAGACAGAGTTCCAGAAGCGCAAACACCAAATAGCTACACAGACACTGAGTACACACACACTAACACTTGGCAAGAGCAAGAAGAAGTAAAGAAACATGTGGTAGGAGGAAGCAGTACTGTCTGTACAATCAACCAGAAAAGTGTATTTGCTTATCATTATCAGTAATGAATCTTACACACAACCTCACTTATTATCAGGAGCAATTTTTTCTCTCTTTGAGTTGGGAAGCCAGAAGTATCAATATGCAAACCTAAAACATGTGGAAGAGAGAGAGAAAGAAGCCTGAGGGTAAAGAACTCATCTAATTCAAAATTCACTGACCCTTGACATCCCATCTATCCCAACTTTGACTAGATCTAATAACAATTTAGATATTAGAAAAGTAAAAGAGCCTTGTTAGGTTCTTAAATCATGGTACATGTCGAATTGTGTTATACAAGTTACAGCACCTTTTATGAGTCTCACATTGGCACAGTTTTCTATAAGTCTGTTTAAAATGAAGAGGCATGGAAAGGATATGTGTTCTTATCAATGAGAAATGTTACTGTTACAAATACAGGTAAACCAAAGTTTAATAATAAAGTTCTTATTTTTACTATACTATACAATGAATTTTTATCATGCATTCAAAAGTAGTTTTTCCATGTTTTTTGTAAATCGTCATTGTATTACAGTGGTATAATGTGTTGTTTGTCCTTACATGACTGGCATATACTGTACTCCCTACTGATATACTATTTAGATATTTAGAAAAGCTTGATGTTCTGTCACCAATGGCTTATGGGCTTGTCATATTGCTGCCTTAGTCATTAGAAAGATATGGTATAGAGTGTATAGACAGTTAATATTTGAGCCTTATTCAAATAATTGTAAACTGACTTTCATTTATAACATTGAAAACATATCATAACCACCCCCTTTCAAGGAGGGCTTTGAATTTAGTAAGATAAAACAATATTTGTTTTTACCCTTTTGCCTCTTGTTTATGTCCCACACATGAAGGTTTTTGAGATATATAATGAGAACTTGTTTATTAAAGTGTTCCTCAACAAGTACTTGACCATAATTTTTTGAGTACTGTATAATGATGCTTATTAATGTACAACAACAACAAAAAACAGTATACACAGAATCATTCTCAGTCTCCTATTATCAAATAGTTTCTACACAGTCAAGCACTAAAGTTTATAAAAGGTACCTTGCTCATCTGAGTGATAAGTGTGAACTTGGCAAAGCACTGGAAGTTTTTTGTACAATTATGACAGAAATAATACTGATCAGTTCAGTATATGTTCATAAGGCATAAATATGTAATTTGGTTGAGAGATTGGTACAGAATGATAAAATGAAAAATATTAATAGAGCAATTATTCGATAATGAATACATGTCCTCTCCCATGTTACAAATGATCAGGTAAGGAGGGTGAGGGCTGGCTGCCTGGCCTGTCATGTGTGGGATAAGGGTGGTGGATATGTTGAAAGAGGACTGGGAGCAAGGGAAAGGCACCCAGACATTAGGGACCAGTTAGAGGAGGGGGAGAGAAGCAGTGTATCACCACTTGAAATGTGAGGTTACACTCCATACTAACCATTACTACCAATAGAATTACTGGATAAAGCCCAGGCAGGATTTTGTAGCCCATGCCGTGTTGATGTCCATTGTTTTGGCAGCAAGACATTGTGTAATCTTTTATTGTCCTTAGTATGTAAGGAGTTCATCTGAAAAGTATGTAGAATATTATTGAGGTCTGTAAAAAAAATTGTAAACACATTTCACCCTAGTGTAGTAAAATATCAGTACAAGTACTTAAAAATAACAAAGGGGTTAATTTGGTAATTTTAAAACATGACTTGAGTCTATTATGGGATTATACTTTTTGAGTAGGAGAGAGATCATATTGGTGAGTAAAGTCCCATGTTGTTAGCTAGACTACTACATTCAGTGAAGTACTAAACCCCACTAAGCTAACATGGAGAGTGAAGACCCTCCAAACTGATTGTGAAATTCTTCTGTGTTTTCAAGCACAGATAACCTAATGGTAAAGTTTTTATTTGCTTCTGACAAAAGCTACATTTTTTTTAAATCATAGTAATGTGTTGACTGATTGTAGAAAGTAACAATTACAGTACAGTATTGTCAGTCCAAATTATGTATCCAGGCTTCTGTGGAGCTGTAAAATTTGCTCCTATTGCACTGAACAGTATTACTTCCATCAGTCATGGCAATAATTGTTGTGTTCTGTCGCACAAATACCTTAATGGTTTGGCTCCCTGTCAGACCCAGGCCCAGCCCTTTTCTGTCTTCAACTGTCTCTCTTTTCCTTCTTTTTCCTTTGTACTTCTTGTCCCTTCTCTCAATTGCCTTTTCCTTCATGACTACAAGATCTTTCTGGCCTACCACAGTCTTATATTTTCATGTCACACAAATTTGAACTGCAAAAATGCCTGGATACTTTTCTAATTTTGAGCTGTGACTGTGCTCTTTGTGGAGGACCCTTCATTGATGATGTTTCACCAAATCTGCTTTGAGCTGTATACCTTTCATCATCAAGAAACAGGGCTCCCGAAGTGGTTTGTTTTCTACAATTGTTATAATCGTGTAGACCAGTACAGTACTAGTTCTACTTCTAGTTTTTAAGCCAACAGCTCTATTTTACACATGGCATGAAAGTTATAATTATAAACAGTATCTTCCATATCTGTCATTTGCAAATTTTGTATGAAATACCATAATAGATATTTCTGAAAGATATGTGTGAATTTTCTTTCGTGTTAAATGGAATAATAGCTTATAGTGTGTGGGCTTGTAACCCCTTTGTAAAAATGTAGCTTTATGAGGAAGAAAACTTATCAAAAAGATTCACATTGAAAACAGACATACATCTCTTATTACTAAACTTCTTTTGGGGGGATAAGGTGTTTTATCGCTAAATTCGCAATGGAACCTTCCTCACCCAGCTGTCCACCTTCATTCCTCTCCACTTGTCCAAACCAACTCCACCACTCTATCCTCATTACATAACCAAGACTTTTGATACCAAACATGACAAACAAACTTGCACAATCTGCTCAGTTGCTCTGGGAGGTTCCAGACATCCATATGACCATTCTTCTCAGTCCATTACAGTATCTTATCTTCAACATTGTCTTGTCAGGTTTCATTCCCATACGGCATCAAACTTCTCACACAGGCAGCACTAGATTCTACCCTTCATGTAAAGATAAAGGCTTCTCACAGTCAAGACTGGCAACAATTCCCAATGTTTTATCACCTACCTCTTGACCTAGCAATGGAATTTTATTTTTTTCCACCCAGCATTGATTTTATCACCAAAGCAACATAATTCCTCCACACAATCCAGGATCTCGCCACTAAATTCTACTCATTCCAGTCTTTCTTCAATAGTACATGATTATCCTTACAATTTAAGGACTCAAAGTTAACAACATTTTGCAACCTGCCAGGTACACCATTACATCTCTTGTTTACCCAATGGTTGCACACTACATAATATTTAATTCACATCTACATATTGCACATGGCCACTCCTGACTTTCCACAACATTAATGTACTTCTTTTCTCCTGACAAAGTCAACACTGTAATAAGGTTTGCCAATGTTAACTCTCAGGACCTTGGATTCTATACCTTCCCTCTGTCTATCAAACGTGTCCTTCACTTCCTCTAAGTATAAGGGAAGAAATTCTGCTCAGAAGACCATTGATGAAAAGAAAAAAAGTTGTTGACTTTACTATTAATAGCCTTAAGTTTAGTGGAAGAGTAGTGAGCATCTACAACACTACAACAGCTGCTACAGAGTAGCCAGAAAAAAAGTCGGCGATAAAGGTGTAACTGTCGAGGAAAGAATAGAAACTGAAATACTGTAGTTTGGAAGTGAAGCTTTGTGTCATACTCTATCAACAGTAAAAGATTCACCGAAGTTCATAATCTATTGCTCACAAAGGAGGGACAAAAAATCGACGGTAGAATCCTCTGATGGCACCTATTCTGACATTCGGGAAGGTTACCCCATTTAACTTTTTTCAAGGGATGGAAACTACTGAAGAACAGTATGAAAAGTTTATGTACAGTGTATAATTGACTCGTAGGGGAAAGATTTTATATATAATGAGCCTTTTGGTAGACACTGAGGAGGGGACACTGGCCACTTTTCAGTGGAAGGTGACTGCCACTGTCTCGTGGGCCTCGTGGCAAGAATAAAACAGTCTTGTTTCCATTGAAGCCCGCAAACTATTATTATATAGCCATTTTTTTCGTGGCAGACAGAAAAAATAATTACCTCTTTCATTTTACTCTCCAGTGGTGACCATCAGTCCGTGATAGATACCATTAATTCATATGGCACAGTAGGCTACCCCTCACACGGGCCACTTGTTGATGGCATGATAATAGTGTCAACGCCATGATGGACTATCTCATGGCCAATTGGCCATAGACTATCTGACATTGTTGACCTTCGTGTTGAGAGTGAACCCAGCATGTTACCAGTTATAATCCTTCTTGTTTGTAGTAACGTAGTTTGCCACAATATCTACGGTAATGGTATTATTGACTGTGATATGAGTGTGGCTGGAAAGTCATGATTAGACTATATAAAATAGGCCTATATACCCCCTCCCCTCTCGGTATGAATAACTAAATGCATTTCTTTCATTAAACTATTGTACTATTTTAAAACGCGCGGTTTGGTGGTGGAGAGAAAAGCGACGAGATTCTCACACGTATAATAATAATTCGAAGGTCTTCACGCCCTACTTGGTTACTATAGACATTACTAGAAATATCTCGTCATATTTGTGACGCCACAACTCGAAAGTGGTACAATTTATGTAAGTTGTTAAACTATCCTCTAGAAAATTCTGTGAAAGAAAACTTAGTTTCTGTCCAGCTGATTAAGTAATCAATTTTTAGTATTTATTTTTGGGTACCGTATATTCCGTTTTCCATTGCTTTTGAGTAAATTTTATTTAGGTATTGTCACATCTAAGGTGGTTGAGGTGGATATATATAAAATAAAATAGAATCTTTTTGTCTTAAATATAATTAAAATAAAGAAATTAAAACATTGAAATAACAAAGATCTTACTAGATACTTGGTGGACATAAATAAATAGAGGAGATAATATTGTCCCGGGTGTGAGATGATCAAAAGGTGGTTGCTGCTGCAGTGGACCAATACAAGGATGTTAGTACTGGGAGAAGGATAGACCACTCAAAGTTATATTGGTGTCGCTATGAGTGGCAGGAACGGTGGCGCCTCTAGCGGCCAGCTGGAATCAACACTCCAGCTCCCGCCTTTTTCCCTTTAGCCTGATTAATTTTTAAGTCTGATTATTTGACTAATAACGCACAGCACCTTTGATACTAATTATTTGGTTATAGATATAATAATTACATCAGTTGTGGTCAAATTACATAATGAATTACGATAATATCTTTTAGCGCCCTAATATATTGCTGAAAAACATGCTGTACTGCTGTAGGCTACCTACCATTTACGTACAGTACCTCCAATGTGCGATGATTCTTACCTGTTTATGACCTCTACTAATATTTTGATGTAAAAATACCAAAAAACTTTTGTACATATAGTTTATCTTAAAATTATACAGCAATGAGCTCTAATTACTGTACTTAGCCTACAGCACGTACTGTTACCCCACCACCACTAGGCCTATACAGTTAATTATCTTTACATGTGCTTGATAATTTAAAAACTCTTGCTTGGTGTATGTATTAAAGGCAAATTACATATAATTACCCATTTCGTAATATCAATACAGAGATCTATTATTGCCAAATCATCGATACTAGCAGAGGAGTTATTATAGTGATTCCTGTTAGCCGGTAGGTGTCTCTGCTTTACCAAAACAACAAGACCATTATAAAAAAAGTCAGAGAGTGGTCAATCCTTCTTCAGTCACGGTACTACTTGGGCCACTACACACACACAGGCAGGCAGTGGTGCGGCGGCCATTTTGCTAGTAGTTGCCAAGTAGTAGTAGTTGCTATTTGGCAGTGGTTGAAGTTGGTGAACCTTTAAAGGATCATTATTGTTGTTTATTGATCAAGGAAGGAGGACCGATAGTGATGTCGCTGTTTGGTGCAGGGTTTGATAATGACCCTTTCTTTGGGTGAGTAATGGTACCTATATAGTATTTAATGGTCAATAAATAATGGGGGACTTTGTGTGGTGTAATGGGGGAAGTATAAATATAATGGGGGACTGGGGGTAAACGTAATGGGTGAAGTATAAATATAATAATGGGAGACTGTGGTGTAACTTAATGGGTGAAGTATAAATATTATAATGGGGGACTGGTTAACGTAATGGGTGAAGTATAAATATATTTAATGGTCAATAATGGGGGAATTTGTGGGGGTAACATTCATTAATGGGTGACGGGTAATGGGTGAGGTATAAATATAATGGGGGACTGTGGGGGTAAATGTAATGGGTGAGGTATTAATATAATGGGTGATTGTATGGGTAAACGTGAAGTATAAATATAATGGTCAGTAATGGGTGACTATGGTGTGGGGTAATGTAATGGGTGATTATATGGGTAAACGTAATGGGTGAAGGGTAAAAATTTACAATAGCGCCTCCAATTTTTTTTTTTTTTTCGTGTGAAATGTTTTACAGCCACTCTAACCGACCTGACCTGACCTAACCTAACCTAGACCTAACCCTAACAACCTTCGGTCCTAACCTTAACAACCTTCGGTCCTAACCTTAACAACCTTCGGTCCTAACCCTGACAACCTTCGGTCCTAACCCTGACAACCTTCGGTCCTAACCCTGACAACCTTCGGTCCTAACCCTGACAACCTTCGGTCCTAACCCTGACAACCTTCGGTCCTAACCCTGACAACCTTCGGTCCTAACCCTGACAACCTTCGGTCCTAACCCTGACAACCTTCGGTCCTAACCCTAACAACCTTCGGTCCTAACCCTAACATGAAATTTTATATTGTGATGAAACGAAATACAAGCACCAACTTAAACCTTCATGACGGTATTGTATATATAATTAACTATTATGTTTGCATATTGACATTAAAATGTATTTGGAGGCTTGCTTATAAACTTATACCATTTCACAAGGGAACAATATAATATGTTCATGTGTAATGAATTTAAGAGGAGGTTACACTTATTTTTGGTATAATAGCATATAGAAAATTTCAGCTCTCCAGAGCCTAAGTTCAGTGTTTTCCTGCCATTGTAAACATTGGACAGTCCCTGTAGTCTGCCCAGGTTAGGTACCGGTAGTCTGCCCAGGTTAGGTCCCGGTAGTCTGCCTTGGTCCTGGTTTGGTTAGGTTAGGTCAAGTATATATAATTTTTGTAATATGGGATGGGTTTGTCTCATGTGTATATCTTATCCCCCCCCCCCCATCCCCCAGAGGTCACCGGAGTCTAATGCGACATATGGACCAAATGATGTCTAGCATAATGCGTGACCCATTCCAAGATGACCCCTTCTTTGGAGGCAATGGGATGGCTGCAATTGCTGGGGCTCCAGCTGGTGCCACTTCCAATGCTCTGGTTCCTGCTGGTGCCACTACCAATGCACTGGTTCCACATCACCATCCTCAACGGCCCAGGACTGCATCAGATCCTTTCTCTGCCTTGGGCATCCCTTCCATTGCAAACATGATGTCTTCCATTGTGAGTAGCCAAATTGGGTTACCTTACTGTTAAGCATTAATTGATTGATTGATGTATATTAGGCGCCGCAACATCGAGGTCCTATAGCGCCAGAAAAAGGTGATAGTGAGGTGTGACAGCAAGCAGGAAGGAAATGAAAAAAAAAGAGGGACAATTGAAGAACTAAAAGCTAATGGCTGGGGCCGAAGGGGTGCCAAAACCCTATAAGTATTGTCCACATTACTACAGGCAATACCCCCCTACGGGGTGTTAAGCATTAAGCATCCTGTACAGACCATGTCTATTGAGTATTAGTATTTAGTACTGTACAGTATTAAGTATTTTTTCTTATCTATCTTATCCTCTTCAGATATCTTAAATTTTCTGTTTTACATTTTCTTGGTTACAATTTATAAAATACACCAAAAGTATTAAAGTCAGCTTGCAATCAAGAAATAATTTGATGGTTAACAGTCCATGAAAATAATTTATGTGAACTACAGTACTGTAGTACTGTACAGAAAAATTATTTAAAAATAAATAGCTGATCTGTTATGGTGAAAGTTGACCCATTAATCACCATGGATTAGTTTACAGCAGGGGTTCTCAATGTGGTCGATATTGACCCCCAGGGGTCGATGGGATCATCCTAGGGGTCGATGAATAACAAGGGGTCCGGTGAATTAGGGTCGAACAGACCATTGAAGCCTCCATTTTGAAGTTCTCGATTATAATTTGTAAAAATCTGAAGAGTATCAAACACCATTAGAACAACGTTGCTAAATATCCTTAGCTTTGTGCAGTGGTTAAGCCATTTTTACTTGCTTTCTCAAGTTCATATATGGTTGAAGCTGGTTTCAGTCATGCAAACGCAGTCTTAACAAAACAGAGGAGCAGACTGAACTTGGAAGAACGAGGCGACCTACGACTAAAACTCACCAACCTGCAACCTAATATCAGCGTCCTTGTTGAGGCCCATCAGGCACATCCTTCACATTAATGATGTCAACAGTGAACGAAGAAAAGGTATGTTGCACTGAGAATTAAGCTACATATACTCGTACACCTTGACATATTTTCTTACTGTGTGTTGCCTTTTTATCATACTACATGTCAACTACTAGTACTACTACTACTCATACTGATTTTGGCACCGGTGTTTTTTTCCTTGAATTATTAAAAGCTAGGCTGCTAGGGGGTCAACAGAAAATGTGCAACTTCATTGGGGGTCGACGAGTTAAAAAGTTTGAGAACCCCTGGTTTACAGAAACTTACTTACCTGGTAACTATTGGTGGATTATTGTTTACTTTGTACTACACCACCCATAGGATACATGGAGATGACAATACCACTTGAAGGAATTTTGCTCTAAGTTCTGGTGGGGAATAATACTTCACCACTAACATAGTAGTTAATAACACAAAAACTTGCCATCCACAATGTACAATCAAAAGCACAAGTTGTGTATATTGTTACCACATCTCTTTCAATATTCAAACATTTCAACACTCATGGAAGAATGAGTCTTTATTTCTTAAATTTCTTGGTAATGGAAACTAAAGATATGGGTTTTTTGCTACTTATGATATAGGCTAATTATTGCAAGAAATCCTTCATAATGGAATAGTCTCCAGTTTGTGTGTTGAAGTGGTAGGTTCATTATTAAAAGGGCATAGGCCTGTAGTTTAAAAAAAATCAAGGGCCCTTACTGGAGCTGTATGAATCCTCCAAAATAATCCAGGCTACAAAACCCTTCAGTATTTCTAATCGGGAATCTGTTGCTCGGAGTAGTTTGGAGAATTCATAGAGCTCCAGTAAGGACCATTATATTTTTTTAAACTACGGGCCATAGTACCGTATGTAGCATAGGCTATCTGTATATAAATATATACTGTACTGGTATAGCCTATATATACTGTATTTACAATATTTACTGCATTTTTCCCAAATTTTGGGTTTTGTTGTAGTGAAGTATTTCTGCAAATGCAACTACTGTACAGTATTATACTGTAATCCATTCAGTAGTACTGTACAGAATATTACCAAACTTCATAATATCGCATTTCATTAACTAGAAATGAGTAAGTAAAAATATAAATGCAGAGAAAAGCACCTAGAGATTAATCTTAACCACTTTATTATGAAAAATAAATTTGCAATTAACATAAATTTGACAAACTGATTATAGTGAGTACTCTCAGTGAAGACTGACTAACTGTACATACACATGTAAGCTATGAGGCTGTGATGACTAATATAAAATGTACAGTATATTAAGATATTTCAAAATAATAGATAAATACTTTTGTTATTGCACTACTTGCAAGAGATTTGTGGATTTGCAGTTGTAAAGGTTTAGGGTGATAGTTTGCAAAATTGTGCTTGCATAAACGAATTATTGTTTGCAGTGTCCACCAGCCAGTGATTCACTGATATACTGTATATATATTGTTTATTATATATATATATATATATATATATATATATATATATATATATATATATATATATATATATATATATATATTATGATATACAGTATATATAAAGTACACTGTAAACCATTAGTATTAAAATACAGAACCCATTACTGTATCTTTGTTCCATCTGAATGTCATTACATGTTGCAAACTATTACATTATCTTCATACTGGTTACTACTATACTGAATGGTTCAGTAACATTGTATTTTTGAAACTACTGTTTTAGAGAAATTATATATTTTTTCTGTGTACTGTATCATATACAGCACTGTACAGTATTATGTTTGTGTTACAGTTCACGATGATGTACGAAAATGGTATCAGTGTTTGTCTTTTTCTTTGACAGGACCAGATGAACCAGCCAGATAACTGCCACATGTTCAGCAGCTCCTCCGTCATGACGATGGTCACTGGTCCTGATGGTCGTCCTCAGGTTAGAACTTAGTTGATGGGAAAAAAGAGATTAATTTTGCAACTGGGGAATGGTGAAATGAAAAGCCAGAAACTTTTGCTTAGGCTTTTAGAGGGAGACCTTAAAAGGCAATTGGTATTGAGTGTGGAGTTAAGTGTAATACTGTGCTGTATATTGAGATGGTTTGGACATGTGGAGAGTATGCAAGATGTGGAGTTTCCAAAAAAGGTGCATCAAAATAATGATGTGGCACCTGGTGTGAGAGGCTGACCACTTGTCAGATGTCAGAATAGAGTGGAAGAGTATGTGAGGGAGAGAAATGTTAGGGGCAGAGAAGGGCTGGACCAAGTAAGGAGGGAAAACTGGAGACTCTTCTGCTGTGGCCACCCCTCAGGGGGGGGAGTTTCTAAGGGGAATGGAGCATCAGAGCTATAGATACATAGTTCCTAAAGGGAACAAAGTGTCAGAACTGTAAATATATAAAACTGGAGAGGACACTACGGTACACTGCCCTTGAGTATGATTCTAAATCTTGGAGCTCATCAGCCCTCTACAAGTAACAAGTACAGGTTAGGTATTAAAGTTTCCAGGTTAAGTGTTGCTTGTTTACAACAGAATTGTTCAGTAATTTTGTTTAGTCATATAATAAATTTTCATTTGGCCCATCAAGTCCTGTACTGTATAAGCAAATTAGGTACCGTAACAATCAAAGAAACGTTACTCATATTTAGTGCAGTTTTATTGTGAATTATCTTGAAATTCTGAATTACAGCTGTTATTAAAGATTAATGAAGATTTGAGAGTTTCTCAAGTATAGCATACCAAGTTCCCAATCATAAATAATGTTAAAAAAACCTTCCAGATCACAACCACATGTTTTGTACCAATATATAATTCAGATAATATGCATATGGAACTTTTACATCACCTTCTTCAGATACAATTACATTAGGCCTATACTGGAACTGTGATGATGGGTCTACTATAATTGATGCTTGGTATCATTTGTGCCTCTAAGCTCCTAAACTCTTTTTCCCTTAATGCCAGTATAGGAGACAGTGATCAGGCATGCTTTTGTTTCCTTGAGACTGTATAGCTGTCAGAAGCCTGTGACTTTTGTGAGGCCTCTCTAATTATTGAGTAAGCTTTGAGGTGTTAAGTGCTTCACATGTATCACACTAGATGGAGACAGTGGAGCTTCAAAGTTGACTGCATCCCTTCTGCCCCACATGATGACGACGAATCCATATTTATACACTTCGTTGTTCAGAGCAGCCATACTGTCATTCATAACATTTTCAAATATGCTATGAAGTAGTAACATTATGGATGCATTTTCTTTTTGTGTCAGTGTAGCCAGGACACTATTATTTTTTCCAGATTGATGAAACTTGCTTGGTTTTAGAATAATCTAGTTCTGCCTAGGAGTTTCAGACAGATTGTATAGAAATGATCACCCTATTCTTAATTGGCAGGTTTACCAAGCCTCATCCTCCACACGAGGTGTGCCGGGAGGAGTGAATGAGACCCGGCGTTCAGTGAGTGACAGTCGTACTGGAACACGCAAGATGGCTATTGGCCACCACATTGGTGAACGATCTCACATCATTGAGCGGGAGCAACAGCATGGCAGCACAGAGGAGAGACAAGAATTCATCAACCTGGAAGAAAGTAAGTGACAGGAGTTGTTTATACTGTACAGTAATTTAAATGCAAAGTCAGTATCTCTCCTCGTGGCTTTGTGTTTTAGCTTGACTTACTGTAATTTAATTCTGATCTCTGATCCATCTGTTTATGCTGTTGAACTTTTCCATCCATTGAGCTTCTCTGATCACAATCTTATTTCAATGTCCTATACTATTGCTCTAGAAACACCATGAAACCCTCCCAAAAGGATGTACAGTATTGGTTGGTTGCCTCCAGTAAACGAATGGTTGATGAGTATTTGTAGTAGTAGTAGATGAATAGAGTAGGTATATATGGTTTCATGGGGAAAAAAACTAGCACGATGATCTTTGTGAGGTGACTGCTAGAGGATATTTTGTAACTCAACTCTGTCTAAATGAAACTCTAACTTTCAGATGAGGCAGATGATTTCAACTCTGAGTTCATGCAACGGAGCCAGCATGCCATAGGTGGTCGACGAGGCTCTGCCATTCAGTACCGCTCCCCCCGACACCGCCAGCCCCGTGATACTTACTCCCGTGCCTCCCCTAATATCCCAGCCATCACTGCCTCGTCAAGGTGAGAGACCCACAGTGTTGGCCATTAACCTTCAGCATTCACTTATGTTTACAGTCTTGATTGTGTTTTGTTAGCTCCGGCCTAAGCCGAGAGCTCTAGGTCTTATCGTAATTATTCTTGTTTTTGTTCTTCTTGGGGCGACCACTTCTTAAAAAAGGTTCAACTGACTCACTCACTCACTCACTCTCTTCCTCCCATCCATTTTCTTTTACCGACATTGAATCATTTATCCGAGGGGTTCACCCTCAATAAAAAGGGTTCATTTTCAAAATTTCAATATAACCATATGAATACGAAAATCCAGATAAAACATAATTAATATTTTTGAGACCTTTACATATGGATATTTTATTATTTCTCTTGAATCATTAAGAGCCGGAGCTTTTGAAGGGTTTTCCTTCATGTTCTTGTTTTATTTTAAAAATACTGTTAAGTTTTTCTAATGTATCCTTCTTTGGTTACACATCTTTTTTTAATACTTTATTTTAGGTATGTATCAGATATTGCTATCATAATCCATATTTTCCCAAACTGGTATGGCTATTAATTTTCAGCAGCGTGTTTATTCACAGCATTTTATTTATCAGTGTTGCCTTAAAAGGCGTGTTTAAATTTTTCTACTGTACAAGAAATCTCTCCTGTATCTATAGTTCAAGCAGATATACTAAACAGCAGGTAGACTCTTGGACAATATAATGTTTATTCAGCATATTTTCCTTTTTCCAGGACTTTATAATATACTAGTTTAGGTATACAGTAGTATGTATATCATTACTGAAATGTATAGATCATCCCATACAGGCAACTTTCATATCTGATCAGGTTACATTCCTAGAAAACCAGTCTTGTTAATCTGTGGTACCTAACAGGCTGGGTTGCAACCCACCAATGCTCTGTACTCTCTATAATGTTATGTAACAATAATAGTATATGCTCAAGCATTTCCTTTCCTCATTTTTATGAATATTGTGTAAAAGGTATGATAAATAATTGAATGATTTAATTCTAAAATTCTAATTGAAAAATGGGAAATGGAGTATAGTATTGAATGATGATGATGATATCATTTTGTGCAAATTGGCCTGTTGATTGTCAGCAATAGTTTCAAATAAAAAGTTTTGCTGTTAATCAATCAAATAGTGAATAAGAGTATGAAACCCGTAAGTTCAGTGAATGATCTATCTGATGAGAAGAGTTTCCTGTAGTAGACAAAGCAGTTGTACACCAAATGTCCAGTGGTTAACCAAGCTATTTCAGCATGAATAGACAACATGGTCTCAGCCATGTTATACAAGTCTAGATGGGCATCTACTCTGTACAGCTTATGGCAATATAGATGTAAGTAAACTTGCAGGTACAGGAGTCGATCTCGGCCACAGCTGTCCATCACCGCTGGTTCCAGGTAAACAAATCACTTGGACGACGCATCATGTATATATTTCGGGTACAGTGGTGGCCACTCTTGTCTCTTTGTGTTTGTGTGGAGGACAGGTTGAAAGTTCATAATTTTTTTATAGTTATTATTATAACCCACCTACTTTTTTCTTGGTGATCCTAAATTATTTTCATTGACACTAAAAACTCACTTGTTTCCGGAGGTTCAGTGAAAAATTCAACACCTTATTCTCTGATGACAAAAGTTGTGTCCAAGGAAAATTTAACTGCCCATTTCATCTAACTACAGGATATACACTAGGTTGCTGTATTATTTTTGCAATGATTTATGTTATTTATTCATTTATAACCATTACCAATGTGTATGCTATTGATACACACAGTAAACCCCTTATATGTTGGTACAAAAGAGGGTCTAGCCTTGCTGACTTGTCTGAGTTCTCTGATTCTAACTAATAATAAGCCAACATACAGGGGGTTATTATGTTTAGGTCACTGCCTCCCACTCCCCCTCAAAAAAAAATAAATGAAAAAACATAGGCAATTCTGGGTTCTATGTTGTATTAACTGCTCATTACATTTGATACCTAAACATTCAAAATGAATCTCCACCTCCCTGTCCTCTGCAGAAACACTCAGATTGATGCTGCTTAACTTGAAGCATAGGAGACCTCACTATATCATACTAACACTATAAGAAGAGCACTGTGGTGGGACAAGCATGACTTTGAGTGAAAAGGAGAGGCATGTAGAGATAAAATAGCCTGTATTACCATGACCATCCTTGCTCATTTATCAGGAGGGAGTAAGGTATAAATTAGTAATGATTTGGAATGTAGCCTATATCCAGAGTAAGAGGATATAATAATTTATGTATATGTTTTCTTAATTCATTTTTGGTGGCTATGTTCTTATCAGCTTGGGTTAACCCTCTATTTACTGCTGATGGCAATTTTTGGTTTGGTTGTGGGTTGTTTTGGTACTTCCATGCCAGATCATTATAAATCACTTAGCTCTGTGTTCATCCTCAACTTAACCCCCTTCCATCCACTATATTTTTAATTTTCCTGACTTTACTCACCTCCATTATTCTCTCCAGAGCATAGGGAGTAGTATGTGAAGTGTGAGTAATTAACTGGTCTTCACACTAGGAAACTAGACAGTATTATGTGGTGTGCTTGATCAGTCACTAGCCATATACCAATGATTTGCATCTTATTTGCTCTCATATTTTGAAGGATAGACCTCACTCAATGTGATCACTGCTGTGGCCAATCATATGGGACGCTGCTAGGTGAGAGTAAAATGTCACCTTTGGATGGATAACAAATAGTTTAACAAATTCATGGTAAACTTACTTATGTATTTTGGGAGGCCACCAGACGACCACTAGTGTTTGTATGCATTGATTTCTGTACTCTACTGTCTGGAAATTTAAAGGGGCGTGGTACTGTTAGAAATTTTGAGGCTGACAATTACTGCACACTGTCCGAAAGAGCATGTAGCCTCAGCATAGCCTCTATCTAGGTTGTTTGCGTCTTAGTATAATTTAAAGGAATCATTAACTTTGAATTGGTTGATGATATCATAGTTGCCTTAAGATATGGAAACAGATTTTGTTTCCATTTTGTGGAAAGTGAGTACCAAAGATAAGAAGCCTGCTCAGTATTTTAACTGTGAAATAAAAAGAGAGAGGTCCAATATCATGTCCAATTTTGTACGAGTTGCCTGAATATATTGCATTTGAAGAAATATTTGTTCTAGTAAGAGGGAAAGATGGATGTAGTTGACCAGTTGTTTATATGAAAGATTGAGTACACAATACCGGTTAACTCTAGCATTAGTAAGTTGGACAGAAAAGAGATGAGATAGAGTAGCTTGGTGAGTTCTATACAGTATGCTCACCTGAGTGGAGGAAGCTTACTTTGAGTGAGTTCAGAAGAGCTGTGTCCATGGAGTGTAATAGTGATAAAAGAGAGGTTGTTGAGAATCAGTAAGATTGACACCAATCAATGTATGTTATTCACACTCCCCTTCTCTCTATTATCACCATGATTTTACCTGCATTTACTTTTTAACATCAATGCTCACATATATATGGTACGTATGCAAAACTTTCAATCAGTTTTCTTAGTTCTCTTTTATTGCAAGCCGGTAGTCAAATATTATCTGCGTTCATCAGGTTTGAAGTAAACCATCTTGTACCACATTCAATGACATTCATTCTTTATTCCAGTACTTTTTTCTATTTATCTATCTGTCTATAGCTCTGACGCCTCGCTCCCTCCGGGAACTCCCCCCAAGGGGGTGGCCACAGCAGAAGAGTCTCCATCTTTTCCTATCCAAACACTCCCTCCTTACTTGGTCAGGGAAAGATGGAGACTCTTCTGCCGTGGCCACCCCCTTGGGGGGAGTTTTTTCTTAACCTCTTATCATTTCATCCATGTACACTTTGAACATCCTTGACTCATTCCAACTGAGGCTTGAAGCCAGTCACTTGAGTTCTCCATAAATTCTCACTCATACATTTCTACCATTATATAAGCTTTTTACTGCATTCACCATGCTTTCGTAAAAATGTACTATAAACTATACTATAATATGGTTACATATACTGGTATTAGACAGTACGTAATATTGATAACTGGAATAACTACTGGGTTGAATACTTAATTTTCTGCATTAACTTAATTGGTATTTGATACACCATTTCAAAATTATGGAGATCACTGCAATGTATGATTTATTTACCAAGTACTCTCTTATATAACTATTAAAAACAATTAATATTAACAATCCTGATTCCAGCCACTTTCTTGGTTTGTGCATGAAAATTGTGAATGTTTTGCCTTTGAGGATTTGGTGCTTTAATTAAGATACTGTACTGTATACAGTATTGAACATTGTTTCTATCTCAAGCAGCTACAGTTTTTGTTCTTCTCTTTTTGTGTGTATCATTAATTTTTTAAAGTGTACAGTTGACACTGACTAATATGCTTCACTATAATTTTCATATTGAGAGCCAGGTGTCATGCAGATATTATTATTTAGTCATTTTTCATTAAGACATTTTCATTAACTGGTTGTATTAACACACTTGCACTTAGACAGTAATTCACTCAGGATTGGGACATATGAAAGGTTGCCACTGACTAATGTGACCAAGCAATATATATTTTAAATACAACTCAAATATACATGAAGTATCATAAGATTGCTTTTCTAAATACAGGGCTCCAGGAATGCTTATTATGAAATATTTTCACATTGCATGATATATCAAATATACATACTGTATAGTACAGTATATTGGTAATGAATATAAGACTTACAATTCAATATAATTATTATATGATTGGTTAGCCAGTGATAATACATTTGGAATAGCATAAAGTTATTGAGAATATAAGGTACAGTAAACCCTCGCTAACACTGATCAATTGGGGGAAGACCCATATAGAGTTATCCGAAGATCCAAGATATCAGAGGGCTTGATGTGTATGACTGGCCATATGCACATCCACCCTCAAAACTGCATGTGCTTTCACTTGTATCTCTCGTTCCCATACACAGCTGCACACACAAAAATATGACAATTTTACAAAAAAATATATACTGGAGAAATATAACTATTAATGTATATTAACATGAAATAAGGTATTGTAGTGTGGGAGGAATCAGAGCTGGTATGGGTCAGTTTGTCAGTCACGGCGTACTAGTTGCCACACAGACACATTATTCCCACGAGTTTTGTGATATTTTGTACTTACTTCTCATACAGTAATCTTCTTTCAATAGCACTGAAGAGAAAGCTTTCAAGTGATATTAATAGTGATGAAAAGAATAGACAGATCATTATGTGAAAAAGTGAATGTCACATTATGTGAAAAAGTTGATATTCTTAAGAGTAAGGAGAAAAGGTGGCAACAATTGGCCATTCTTTAAGGTTGATCCAAACAACTATAGCCACAATAGTTGTTGGTTATAGACAAAAAGTATATATTATTTCAAATTAAAGATGCATCTCCTATGCTGTCAACTATAATAACAGCAAAGATCAAGTTTGTTAATGGAACAACACTACATGGAGTCACTATGGTAATACTGTTATGACTGATGCATATGTGTCTCTGTGGCTCACTTGGCAGTGATGCAGCCAATATCTATCAGTACATCACCATTTTTCAGGCAGTACTGTAAAGTTAATTAATTCAAAACATTGAGTTTCTTATACTGTACATACCTCTTATGGTAAAGGCATAACTATGGTCAGTCGACATAAGGTATAAATATATGGTACTGTATAGAGATGGTAATTCAACTTGTCACTTCTCAGACTGTAGTGCTGTGATGACCCATCCGGAAAATCTCTGCACAAGCTGGATGTACATCCGAGTTATTAATAGTCTTAGACACTGACAGCGTTAGAGTTATCCGATATCTGGCTTATATATCAGACTTAGCGAGGGTTTACTGTACTGCTAGGCTGGAAAAAGATTGATATACTAATGGACTATAATTATTATTTTAATCAAATGAAAGATTGTATGCATGCAAGTTTTTTTTTTTTTTTTTTTCTCAATCGTAGTTATGTATGATTAAATCTTCTTTTCTACAAGTACAGTACTGTACTTCTGAAATATTGAACACTAATAGTATTGAGAGTTGAGACTTTACCCTAGTCAAGGCTGAACAATTTTACAGGTTCAGAACCTGAATGGCAGTGGTGTTTGATATGAGTTGTCTGGAATTTGGAGTGTTGTTATGAGGAAATTGAAATGCACCAGTGGTCATGCCATATGACTTGCAAGCGAGATATCTGGGTTTGATTTCTGAGCTGGGGAACTATTGAATATTTTCCCAAGTTTCCCTGTTCACCAAGCAGCAGCTAGGTACATGGGCATAGACTGTTGTGGATGTAGATTTGAGGAAAAAACTACAGACTCCTAAAGGTCCATTCACACATATCCGCTCAGTGTCAGTGATGTCTGTTCACATATATCCGTGGTGCATTCATACAATCCTATACGATTCCAAACGGCTTGTTTGATACTGTTCTCCATATGTTTTGGTTGGGATAAGTCATAAAGAACAAAATTATTTCTAACCAATTCAATAATGAGGTCATTCATGTTTGTTCACAGTTCAATACACTCGTCCGACATCTGTGAACTGAAAAATATCGGTGGTGACGACATTCAATTTGTGGGCACTGTCACAGAGTCAAAACACGGTACTATGCTGTATGTGTGTCAATACCTCAGACAGTTTCAAAGTAACTTTTTTTTTTCCACTGACACTGATGCACTGAGGGGACATGGCACTGATGTGTGTGAATAGATCTTAACACAAGCCACCTCTACTGTATCATGTCCATATCATACATGCACACACCTCGTCCAGGCCATCTTAAGCCCTTTGCTGTTGCTCTCATACTCTTAGCAACAATCACTGTTACAAATGGCATGACTACATAGTTCAGAATGCCTCGTGTGTTGTGGCAATATATGTCGTCCTTTAAGGGAGCTGAAAATTGTTTTACAGCTGGTACAAACATCAACAGATGTCACTCAAGGAAATACCAAAAACCAACAAAGTAACTGATATTAGTATGACAATTTTTTTAAGTACTGTACTTCCATTCCTTCAACCCTTAAAAAGCAGGGGTTGTTGCTATCCATACACACTCCAGTGCGGGCATATATTGCAGCTAATAGACTACTAAACCTACATGAATAAATTATATATGATATTGAAGTACATTGTACGTACACACCTCCTGATGTATTGTATTTGTGAAGACTATGTATATAGGACATCTGTAGCTAGATAAAAATAACCACAACTTGATGCACACGAGCATGAGTGACTGGGCTAGACAGGTTGCTTTGTGTCGGGAGAGCAGGAGCTGGGAGGCTGACAAATACGCACTGCCTTTGTTGCGAGTCAAATTAAACAAATTACGTAGCTTGTAAATTTGAAAAATGCGCCATTGACAAATGCTTCCACCCGCGGTCATCCATACTTGTTGTGGATGGCGGCAATTGATGCCACCTGCATTTTAAGGGTTAAGTAATACAGTTATTATATTATAATTCATCTACCAGTGTGGTCTTACTTTCATTCATGATCACGTTAGTGTGATTTTCCACCCACAGTTATCATTCATCTTGATTGCGGTGTTTGATAATCTATCTATGTTTGATTGGCCCCGATAGACTCCCATCTTGAAGTCATGACAATATACTGTAGTCATACAATTTATACTTTCACTCATTTTATTACTATGATTATAGTATTTATATATGGGTCCAAACATAAATACTTGAAAGAATGCTCAGCCTTGGCAGGGGTTTACAATCTATTAACATTCTTGTTACTATTGTAATGTTTCATTACTCAGGCTAAATTACTATTCCTTTGGTAAGGAAAGTATGGATGATTATTGTGCAAGTCTTCAAAAAGATTCTTGCACAGTTCTGATTCATGGGAAGGAAATAAAATATACTACTTTGACATTCATATGAATTTTCTTCCCCAAACAGCGAGGACCGAGGCCGTCGACGTGACCGTGGCCATCGAGGCAGTCGATCACACCCTCACCGTTACCACCCAGCTCAGTAACACACCCTGCCTTAGCTCTCTTCCATCCCAGCTTAGCATACCTCTTGACATGTCCTATAGTGTATCCACACAGAACCTACCAGTATGTATCCTAGGTTTATATAACCTTATTAGTCAGAATCAATGTACAGTACAGGACAAGATTTTTCCTCATGTTGCTGTACTGTAGTCAGTAGTAGTAGGAAACAGGGATTGTAGTAAACTCTCGAGAAGAAACTTTAATTGAACTATAGTGATGATGGCTATTATACTGCAAAAGTTACTGCTAGATGAATCCACTGGTTACATCAGTGCAGGACAGAATGTTATACCCAAACTGTAGACTTAATTGTGGAATTATGCCTATACAATATCTGTATTTAAACCTAATTATATTATCATACATGGAGCGGTAATTCATATTTAAGCCTTAAATATACTGTATATTGATACATCAATCTATGCTGTGGACTATCTTCCATTTTATCCAAATATATCCTTGTACTGTACATACAAACAGACCATTAGTCTCCAAGCCCATTATCTCTCATAGCCTTCCACTTATACATATTTGTTGAAATATTTTCATAGCTTCTGTACATTTATGTTTTATTATTCAACAGTATTATTTGCTCATGAATCTTGACATGCCTATCTCAACCATGGTTATACAACCTTATTAGTTCCTTTACATATCCCCATATGTTTTGTTTAGATTTATTCACTGATATGCTTCTCTGAGACACATATGAACAAATGCCCCCATTGCCTACTTACATAATTCCTTCTTCCTCTTGAGTAATACATGACAAAAACCTAGGTGACAGACCACAATTTTCCTTCATTGTAATTCTTTTCTCCCAATTCATGATTATATTGACAGAAAATAGGGTGATAAAGGAGAGCAAAGAGTCCACAAAAGTACATGGTTTTGGACATTATGGTAGCTATGGTAAGCAGCTATAGGACAACCACACTAAGTTGCAGCATAGTTGTTATAGTCCAGTATCCATCTTAAACTAAACACATTTTAATACAAGATTGAAACTCATAGCATTTAACCTTAAACATAGATAAAAACAGGTTGAGTTACTGTATGCAGTTGAACAGTACTAGTTAGAGAACTCACCTATGTGTGTGATACTGCAGTAGGTTTTTGCTATGTCTAGAAGTTTAGTACATTTGACAAACTTTGGTGATAAGAAAAGTTAAAGAGACTACAGAAATATTTTATATTATTAATAGTTTTGTGTGTTGGCTCATATAATACAGTATATAACAAATATACGATAAAGCAAAACTTCACTCTAATATTTAGTACCGTACTGGTGTGTCTTTAGTAAAAACAAATGTAAAGATTACAATTTTCCTGTGTTTTTGTGTTTTTTTAGAGATTTTCCGTTTGTTAGTTTGTGCCTGGGAGTGCCTCATGTATTAGATATTTGAATTCTGTATGTGACACACCAAACACATTATTTAATAAGGGAAAAAACACAAACTTATTGGTAACTACACATACATTTAAGAGGCAGTGAATATTGAAATACCCTATTTTTTGTTTTTAGAGTTTTTGAGTGAAGATTTATTTTCCCAACACTAATGCATGTACAGTATAATGAGAGGTGTTATGGCAACTTAATATATACAGGTATATACATTCATAGATATCATTTCCGTGCTATGAAGAGGTTCTTTCCAGTGGTGATGTATGAACAGATATGCTGTGCCATGATTAATACAAACTTTTTGTTGTCACTCCTCACCAGGTAATCAATACTGTCGATTATTGTGTTCACCTCAGTGATTCCTTCCTAAAGTCTTGGAGTTTCTCCAATGTGCTGATGTTCAAACACCATTATGTTTGTCTCCTGTTCTCTCCTTAAGTGTTCCCACTTCTCCACTGCACATACCTGTATTTACTATTTTCATGTTCTCGCTATCCACCTTGCCTGAATGAAATTCATCATGAATGCCAGCATTTTTCTGTTGCCTGAATAATACCTGCTTAGAGCAAGTGGACAGAAATTAGTCGCATCATACCTTACCAGTCATCTGCAGGCTTTCATCACTTATATTTTGCACTTTTTCCATGTCCCATTTCTTCCTCCAAGTATTGATTATAAACTATTTTGTCCAATCACCAATATTTACCATGGACGGACATAATTACTAGAGCTTTTTAAAATACAAATCATATCTGCTCCACTTTTCCTTTGGTCGTTGTCCTTCCCTACCTGACCTAAGAGAATTAATTACCAATATCTTCCTTTCCTTAATCACTTATTGTCCCACACCCATCTTTTACCCAATACTTAATATTTTCTTGTATTCTCTTGCTTCAGTTATTTACTTGTGTACTGTGTTCTTGCTTCGTCCCATTATCCTCCCTTTTTATTTGGTCATGTTAATGTACAGTATTTCCATTACATTGCTGAATTATAATCTGTAATTGTCCATTTTGTGGTAAAGTCCAGGTGCCGTATATAGTCTGGTACTAGTTCATTCTTCTTTGCATTGTATTTACTCGAGTCAAGTCTTTGTTTGTCCTTTTTCTTGTACCGAACCCATAACAAATGCCTTATATGGCCTGGTACTAGTTTTGGATATACTGTACACATTAACATAATTGAATAGTAGTTTGGTCTACTCCTCTTCCTCTGCTTAGGTATTTTTCATACTTCTCCATGTCTGTACTAGTGCCATATAACCCTCCAAGGCTTGGTGCTAATTCTTATCAAATACTGTACATTAATTAATCACGTCCATGACTGTCATTGGCAGACTTTCATTACTAGAATGGATACAATCACTGATAATTTTATTACAGTATACATTACCAAGTAATTCTATAGGACAAATTAAAGATGCAGGTCTTACAACTAAAGTTTGTACCCCCACACTCACACACACCAGCATGTATTTCCTTCATTGTGGATAGTTTAGTTTAGTTGGGTGGGGGTTGTCATTGCATACCCATAATTTCTTTATGAATCTTATGTGTAGAATTTTTTTTTCTATTCTGGTTAACAATAGATGAAGTTTGGGCATTTGCTGTAGTACTGAATGGGATATATAATTGCATTTGCAGAACTACTGTACTTTCATAATCACAATACTGCAAATTTGCTTATAATATCGCATACAAATCCACTAACAAAATCATACTTCTATTCCTGAATAGAACTTCCCAGCACCCCTCTTTTACTGACCAAAGCACAGCTAATGGTGATACATTACCTGGAGTATGAATCTGTATAGTCATATAGTATATACTTTTAATCTGTTCCCTTATCATAGGGTGGCTTTGATATGTATGGCCCCCTTTACTAATGAAATGGTAATCTAGATTATTGGTATTTTACATTATAAATGAAGAAAATCACTTGTATTTACTGTGTACTTCAGCATGAGACAACCTTATACTTGGTGAGAAGGTTTGTTTAACCTATTACAGTAATTTCATCAGCTATAGTTATAAATCCACTTATCAGTGTAGCATGAGGGAAGAACAGTACACATGAAGCCCACTTTACAAAATTTTTACATACCTAAGGGCACTTGTGGTTCTGCGATAACAGCTTCCACACCAGGATTGTGCAGGTTCAAAATCTGGCGATGGCAGACTTGTGCTGTACAGTTGTCAAACCAAGCACTGTAGAAAATTCATAAGTGGGATGTTAACCTCATATGAAATGTAATTATAAGGTTATTCAGTCAATCTTATACTGTATTCTGATGGGTATAAAGGATGTTCCAAGGGGAAAGGTAAAAACAAAAGTAAAATATATTCAAGTCAATGTTGGTACATCAATTTTGTGATTGAGGGGGTCTCCCTCTCACACAAAACTGACATTTGGCAACTGTTGGGAATACAGCATATCTCTGTAGAACAGACTAGTCTTGAAATACCCTTATGTGCAGTATTATTACCAGAGTTCTGCCTTTCCTTATAGGGCATCCTGTATACTCAGTATTTTAAAGGTAAAAGTATTCTGGTTATTGTTTTATTGCAGTTTTTGGCTATTTTGATTCATGATGCTCTGGTTAGTAATCGACTCTGTGTTTAGACATGACCCTTCAACAAAGATGAGAATCTACAAATAGTTAATAGACTAGATAATTTGCATTATGTTAACATACTATTCTCCTGATGTAGATATCTAGGGCTAATATATTAACATATTGGAGTGTTTTGATTTAAACATTTTAAAATTTACATGAACCCACTGTATAAAAAATAGCAACATGAAACAAACAGTTCTAACTGCATGGTACAGGATACCCATAGGTAAAGGAGGAAGGTTGAGACTCCTGTTGGAGATTGTAACTGATGTGAGGAAGGAGACTTTAAGCTATCATTCTGTATAGAAGCTTTTGACACCAAAGAGTCATGCCAATACCATTAATGCCTTACAAGTTGGAAATATACTGTATCATACTGTGGATTTTCTCCTCATGCCCTATGGAGACTCTTGCTGGTATTGTAAATAACAAGGTGTGATGCATGGATGATAATGTAGAATAGATGTTTATACAATGAAGTATTGGGAGTAACAATAATGTATACAGAGAACTTTTGGTACAATAAGGCAACTTTACCATGTCATTCTTGACATATGGAATTATTATGTCTAAATGAATATGTGCCACTGATTTTGTAATGCAGGCTACACTTAATACTCCGACTGATTATTATGTTAATAAAGCTGTATTAAAGTTCACATATCCTGCTGTTTAAAATATTCCTCAATCTGTTGGTTTGTCTCTTGCATTATGAGTTTCCTGTATATTCTTCCCTCTTGAAGAGTGTACTTAGCAAGCTTGATTCATCACCTGGGTTTAAGACTGGCCTGTGATATTACTGCATTACACTCTTTCTAGTGGAAAGGCTGCATGCTGAATTTGGGTACCCCTTAGGCCCCCTTCACATGATGTGACCATATGTTTTAGATGGAGCCCTTCACACGTGGCCAGGCAATGCTATTTTGTGCTCGGCCATGGTCATATCATGTAAGGAGTTATAGTGCAAATTAAGATAATACTTTATTAGAGTACTTACTTCATTCTTTTGTCACTGCTGCTCCACTAACACTGTGGCTACTAGAGTCTGAAGTGTGATTACCTCTTCAAGTGTAGTCCTGAGCTCAGTTGCTATTCGGGTAACATAGCTGATGTAACTATTCTGAAACATAGAAGTCATAACATGAGTGATACAAAACATTACTTGTACACAGAAGGAAAATGCATTATGTGTTCCTGTGTGTTATACAAAATATGAGTAACTTGATACTGTACTAACATGTGACAGTAATACAGAATTGAAATTTCTATCAACATTGGTTGGTAAAAAAAAGCTTACAGAGCACATCACCATATTGCTGGCAACTGGTAATAATCCACAGATTTTTATTGCAATGAATTCAGTACAGTATACTTAAATTTATAGACAGGCTTAGCTCTACCGGTAATTTTTATAGCAAAGTGGTTATTATGCTTCTCATTGTAGGGTAATATTTTTTGAGCTCATGGATGCCCTGCACTGAGTACAATATACAGTAATAGATTAGTAGCTGTCTGACTGTCACAGTGTGAGTACTGTATGGTGGTAATGCTGACTGAGTCTGACTTCCTCCTAGTCAATGCCAGACTAAATCTCCACCATACAAACACTGAATGTAGTGTTAAAATGTTTGGAGCATTAAAAAAAAATTGAATGTAATGCGATAAATAATTCCCCACTGAATCATTGAATGAATTTGGTGAATCCTATATGAAATTATGGTAATAATAGGGTGCATGTTATAGGCTCTTGTCTCTGACAACTTATTTCACAATAACATATGAATGAATTACATAATTATATAATTAATTAAGGGAGCTATTACAAAATTCTCTCTTTTCTGCTTTACCTTACAAAACGCATTCAGTATTTTAGTTCGTTGATGATAATTTTAATATTCTCTAATTAGGGGAAGAATAACAAGTGATCAAGTGCAATTACTATTTGCAAATTCATTATTATAAAATACTGAAAGAATACTTAAGAACTAGACAAATTTTTGAAAAATCACAATGGAAACAAGAGTAGTGCTTAGGGAAACACACACATCATTCCCCTCCAACTATCAACGCCTTACTGAGGTGTCAGAGGTCCGGCCGTGAGTATAGTATGTATAGTCATGAATACCAACCCTTACTGTATCACCATCCATAAAGGTGGTGTTGATAATTTTTATGCCGACATCTGTAGGATGGGTAGCCACCTCAGAATGACCACAACTCAAAGCACACTTTTACACTCCTGACAAATCTAAGTATGTTTTTATGCTCTGATTTCTTCATTAAATGTGTCAGAATCACATTTTTCAAAACAACAATATGAAATATAACGTCACTTGTTTTTATGTACATGTATGTATAGTTAGCACAAAAGTGGAGTGCTGAAAATACATCCTCACACACTGACAGCTATTCCAACACTGGCAAACATGGCTGGTGTGAGCCTAATCCAGCATGTCAGGGGGCGCACAAATTTAAACACTGCACTGTCGACTTACGTCGTCACTCGCAGTTACCCACACTTGTGGGTCATGTTGACTTTTGTTGTCTCCCGTGGTTTAAGGGTTAATATAGTTCAGTATTCAATGATATAGGCTTCCGGAAATATTGTACAGTAGTTCCAAAAACAATTTTAATGGGTAGGTCATAATACCCTTAATAATACACTACATGTAGAGTACTTACCACAATTGTTCTTTTATAATACAGTACAATATAAAATACATGTACAATAATTTCTCATTTGGTTAAATGTGAAACTAAATGGCATTTTGAAAATCCAGTTTACTTTTACATTGGTCTATCAGACCCTCAAACATTCAACTACACTCGACCCTCAATTTAACGGACAAAAAGGGAGTTAACCTTGTCCGTGACTGGAAAATTGAGGTGATCTAGGGGATAAATTGGAATTAATACTATACTGTACAACAAAATACTGTACAATACAGTACTTCTAAACTCATGTTAAAAGTAAGGACAATGTCCATTGAGAGGTTGTTCACCCTAAAGGGGTTAGGCTTAAGTGTGAGTGTAGTGAGGGTAGTGGGGGGCTGATGGCAAATATAATATTGTTCAGTTTTCACCAATAGTCCTTGAGTTTATACTCGTACTGTACAGTACACACACATTTTCTGAGTTTGTATCAAATATTTTTTAAATTAAATAACAGCTGGCTGACTGAACAACTCGCCATCACTGATGTTGTGAGTCCGTACACGCCTGACCGTGTTTCTGGACAGGGTATTGAACACTACACTGCCACCTAGTGCTGACAAAAATTTCAAGTAACAGACTTTCTGTCTGATGTGTAACGATTGTCCGGTAACAAAAGTCCGTTAAAACCATAATCAGTTAAATGGAGGGTCAAGAGTATTTTCTTAAGTTCGAGAAATAAAAAATATTTGATATTCATCATTCACAATATTACACTGTAATGTCTCTGTAGATCTATCTATCTATAGCTCTGATGCCTCGTTCCCTCTGGGAACTCCCCCCCAAGGGGGTGGCCACGGCAGAAGTGTCATCAGCTTCCCATATTCTAACACTCCCTCCTTACTTGGTCAAGCCCTCCTCTGCCCCTCATGTTTCTCTCCTTCACATACTCTTCCACTCTGTTCTGCCATCTAACTGGAGGTCTGCCTCTTACACCAGGTGCCACAACTTCACTTCCATACACCTTCTTTACAAATTCCTCACCTTACATTCTCTCCACATGTCCAAACCACCTCACACTCAATACCAATTGCCTTCTAACTCATACCACATCTCTCATACACACTTTCATTACTTTCTCCATCCCACCTAGTAAGTCCACATGCTCCTCTCAAGTAACTCATTTCCACAGCACCTATTCTCGACTGATGAGCCCTACTCCATGTCCATGTCTCTGATGCATATGTCAGTGTTGGCATGATTATACTATTTCGTAGTCCCCTTTTCACTTCCATACTCGCACTTCTACCCTTCATAATCCTCCCCAGTGATCCTATGACCTGTCTACCCTTCACTGCTCTCACCCTAATTAATACTTCCATACTTCCATGTTTACACATAACTGTCCCCAGGTACTTAAACTCCTTCACTTCCTCCATCCACTCACCTCTCAGAGTTATTTCACACTTAGTCCCAGTTGGTACTCCTACTCTGTAGGGTGTAGCAAGTCAATCACTTCAATTTCTGCTCTCTCAAATGCCATCACCCCTGTCTCAGCCCTACACTAATCTTAAAACTCTCGCTTAGATCACCCTCTACTCGTACACATGCTTTTGCATCTGCTAGACCCCCCCCCCCCTTCAACACCATAAGTCCTCAACACCTCTGACATAGCTCTCCTATCAACCCTATCGTATGCCTCCTCCAAGTCCATGAAGGCAGCATACAACTTCCTACACTTCCCAATATATTTCTCCACTATTGATTTTAATGCAAATATTTGGTCCACACATCCTCTACGCTTTCTGCTCCTCACTAACTTTATTACCGTACCAGTTATTTCAACCAGTCTTTCAGTTAGAACCTTCCCATACACCTTCCCCGGTACACTAAGAAGGCTTATTCCCCTATAACTACCACACTCCTCCTTACTCCTCTTCCTTTTATACAAAGGTACAATTATAGCCCTCCTCCAATCCTCTGGCACCTCTCCCTGCCTCCACACCAATGTACATATATGCAACATCCACTCCACCACTACCTCCCCCCCATACTTTAACATTTCAGCAGTTATGTTTTTCATCTTTACAGTATTTTAAGTGTATTCATAGATTCAATTACTAAAACTAAAGCAGTATGATTAAGTTTGCTTTGGTTACAAACTGCATATCATCGGCAATGCCAACCCTCTTGTAGGATCAACTGCAGGAGTCTGAAGTTAGTACTGTAAGGGGCTACCAATGACTATCCAAGAGAAACACAGTGAATGTGTCCCCCACTCTTAGGTTAGTGTTGCATGCCAGTCCTGGACATTTGTAAACAACTGTAAGAATGGACCAGAGTCTTAATGGTGCTAACACATAAACATGCTCTAACTTACTGATTTTTGAAGCACTGAATTCTGAGCATGTTCCTCCAACAGACTGATATGGGATGGCAGCTTATTTATAATGTCCATGAGTCCTCCTATCAGGAAAATGAGGTCTCTGTGGGATCAAAATTAATTATAGCTACACATAAATTATACAAACTCATATCAAACACAATGAAGAAGGTAACATTGGAAGAACTGTAAACTGTCTTATAATCATCCAAATCAGACACACACACACACTGCCTGCAGAGCACAGATATTACAGGTACTTAAAAGGTCCCCACATCCTTTTGGTACAAATTCAACCATTTTCAGCTTTTCTGATATCTTCATACACATGAACTCTCTTTTGTGCTGATAAGCTTTGCATAAAAAAGATAAGATCAATCTAAATTTAGCATATGTTTTTACTGAATGTAAATTGGTATCCCAGGCCTGAGAAATTTTAGTAATCCTAGAGGATATTGACTGAATTGACTGTTTGAATCTGTAATGAAGTGCATAAAACCTTCTATCACCTCCATCAGGCAACTATAATTACTGTAGTAGCAAATATACAGTATTGATGGAGAAGAGAACAGTTTATTGTCACTATCACCACATGTGAGAAAACATTCATTTTGTCATCATCTTCCCTTTTTTCCAAGGGGTGGGGAGTCTCTCTTTCCAGTGCAGGATTCCTGACAGACAAGGGGTCCAGCTCCGAGGCTATTTAAGCCTTTGGTGGGGTCCCCAACCCTCACTCCTCCCCTTTATTATAAGGGATAAGAGGCCAACTGCACCATCTCAAAAATGGTGAATGATGGAGACATCACTTCACTATACCAAATCTTACATTGTAACCTATGTAAAGAATGAGGAAGAGCCTTTATTTGTAATGTTTCACTTTTGCTGCTTCAGGTTCATGGCATTTCCCTATTAACACTGGTTGCCTTAAGTATGACAACATAGGGAAGGGTAAGGATGGCAGGGGTCTGGGTGAATATAGGGTTTATGATATAGAGGAGTTAGAGTATAGGAACCATTCACTGAGCACAGGTATGAGTGTGTAAGTAGGTGTAATTAAACTACTCCTATGACTCAGCAGTGAGGTGGGAGTTTAGAGAGGAGGCCTTCAAAAACAGACTGTATCTATATTCATATACAGGTATAAATATTTAATTTTAATAGCAAGTCTTCTCTCTCATGCACTCCCTCCCCATAACATGGATCTTATATTCTCACAGCCACCTCTTATCTATACCCTTCCCCAATTCACTCATATATAAGGCACCCAATGTTGCTAGGGAATTGCCTTTAACTTGAAGAAGCAGTATAGAAATAGTAAAGGCAGTAATGTTCTTTACCTATTCTGTCAACAGTTTTAACATAACTTTTGAAACAAAAAGACAGAATCAAATTTGAGACCCTAATATACTCACTATAAAGTATACTGGGTAACAATGAAAATATAAAGTACTTTCAGGGCAAAAAATTATTTCCTTAATAAAATTGTCATTATGATCAACTTCTACAGTATTTCACATTGATCTGGATTTTAAAAAATTGAAAATATTTCAATCAAGAGCAAACTTTTTTTACACAAGTTAAAGTCGACATCTTTACCAACCCAAGCTACACCCTCATCCTTTCCAATACAGTACAAACAATCTTTTTAATTATTTCTGATCTTGATTCAGTAAAATTGAACCATTTTAGGCTTCATTATGCCCAATCATTTTATGAAATTTGATCCCAATCCATACTTCAGTCACTGAAGTATCTAGTTCACTCCCTAATAAATATGAGTGATTACATCACCTTCCTCAAACTCTGTCTGTAAATGTAATTAGAGAATTTAATGTTCAGTGATTATCGTCATTGGCAAATAGGAATGACTTCTAACTGTCAAGGATCTTTGGTTGATAAGCCTTATGAATGATGTAGGTGTTTGGTTACTTAGCCTTACTTATGATATTGATGATGTATGGTCAGGAAGTTTGTAACAAGGGGTTGCTGCAGATGGTAGATGAGTAGGTCCTTGTTTTCAATGACAGAAGACATGTGTTGCTCAACTCTCTGGCAGCATTCCACTCTCCTTCCTGAAATATAAATTGTACATACTGTATCTAGTCATTCCATACATTATCTAAACTCATACATCCAGTTGTGAATGAATATGATACACTGGTATGAAAGATCTAGATAATCAATGTTTCCCAATTTCAGGAAAAGCTGCTTAAAACAACAAGTGTTTCATGATACTAACAAGGTATTATACTGTTTGGGAGTGTTGAAAAATCTCTTACTGATTATTTCTTCCCCATAAGTGAAAGAGGTTTAATTATGCACACTCTTGACAACCAGGAGCAGTACAATACCGGTACTACCAATACTCAATAACATACAAAACAAAATCTATTCTGAACAATATTAATGTAACGGTACCTACATCCAATTCAAATTAGAGATGTCAAGCTGGAGACTAAAGAAATATAAGTCAAGGTACGGTACCAATGACTAGTTTGATTGATTGATATTGGGAGCTGCAACAGTGAGGTCATATGTCTCCCGAGGAAGCCATCATTGTGTAAAACAGTAAGCACAAAAGGTAACAGATGATAAAAAGGGACAGTTGGAGACAGTTGCTTAGTACAGTTGCCTCCAAATATTTCGAGACACTACCTATTACACTCTAGCAGATAGTGTCTCAAAATTTTTGGAGGCAACTGTACAACCACAAGTAGGGATACTGGGGAGGTATTTGTAACCCCCTACCCCAGGGAGTCCAATGACAAGAATGATGGTGTAAAGTTTGGCACAGCAAGGAAACAAAGGGTGTCGGGAACAACATAATCCAGCTCACCTAATATTTCAGAGTGTGTGAGTAATGACGAGGTTTTGTTCATTGTAGCAGAGGTCAAATTTTCTAAAAGACTCATCAGTTCCTCACGTGTCGCTGCCAAGGCTGTAACATCCTCTAGAAATTTCTCCACCACCTATAAAATAATAAAGCAAAAAAATACAGTTGTCAGGTTCCCACATAAAAGTAAATAAAAAAAAATCTTGCAAAGAACAACAAAACTGGAGTTAATGTTTTAATTCACTGTTATTAACATGGAACAGATGACAACTAATCCTAGAGATCACTAGACAAACTCTAGACACATATTTTGTTATCACAAGAGAAAATGCACATTCATGTCCCTGACTCCCTATTACCCCACTCAGGGTTGTAGGGATGTGTGGCTACAGGGCTAGGCTACCATACCCAGGTCATTAATTAAGGGTGTGTGGGAGTAGGGGGACTGGCTTGAGGGGATACTGGGGGGTGCAGGAATAGGGGGACAAGCTTGGGGTGGATAGAAAGCCTGTCCCGTATTTCTGCAACCTCCTAACCCCCCTCCAAGCCTGTTCCCCTACTCACGCACCCCCCCCCAAAAAAAAGCTAACCCCCCCATGCCTGCCCCCCTATACCAGCACCCCCTTAAGGGACACCAGCCAGTCCATTCCCAGTCATCATATATCATAATAATTATAAGATATTAGCTGGGGGAATGGTACTGAATTAAACAAACCCATTAATCTATCTATCTATAGCTCTGATGCCTCGCTCCCTCCGGGAACTCCCCCAAAGGGGGTGGCCACGGCAGAAAAGTTTCCAGTCTTCCCTGTTCAAACACTCCCTCCTTACTTGGTCCAGCCCCCCCCCTCCCCCTCATGTTTCTCTCCTTCACATACTCTTCCACTCTGTTCTGCCATCTTACTGGTGGTCTGCCTCTCACACCACAGCCCACAACTTCACTTCCACACACCTTCTTTACAAACTCCTCACCTTGCATTCTCTCTACATGTCCAAACCACCTCAGAGTATTACGCTTTACTCTCTCAACCACTCCACACTCAATACCAATTGCCTTCTCATTAATTACAGTTTAGTATGTTATAAAGGAAGCGTAAGAAATATATTTTAGGACATTGATGGACTTTGTAAAATACAACACAAAGTATACGGTATCAGTATGAAGTAAGCAGCATTTTAACATACAGTATTACAAGGGAAATTACCAGGTACAATAGGTCTATCAGTATACTGTACAGAAATTATTTAGTCAATGGTAAACTATAAGGAAGGCGAAAGTGGTAAACTATAAGGAAGGGGAAAGTTATGATTAAACTCCCACTGATAAATTGTACTAATCTAATGGTTAGGTCATGCTAGTTTAAAAATTATTACACTTCAGGATTATGATTGAAATAAATAGACCAACGATATGTAATTCTTTATGAGAGCTCCCACCGACTAAAGAAATATAATTAACATAGGATGATATTCATTTCATTACTTTTTCAGTTACCGTATATAAGTAGGTATCACTGAGGAGTCTTAACCCTTTTCCATATCATTAGTTTTGTTACACATATGGTGTATATGATGGGTAATACTGAAGCTAACTCTCATTACAGTACACTCTTCCTCTATGCTCATTCAATGTCTTTTGAGCATCAGTGAGGTTCCTAATAATATTTCTGCAAGGTTGGTCTCAATGAATATAAAAGTTAGGTCTTGAAGGATACTGAAAATAACCAGTCTAGGTTTGGTTAGATTAGGTCAGGTTGGTAGGCTGGTGACAAGGAATTATTAACCTCCTATCTTTTTACTAAATATTTACTAAATACTAAATAATTATAGACATGCAGAAAATATCATCATCAATACCCCATTTCTCTTTCATCACGGGGTGGGGAGGCTCTAGTGCCAGGGGTAGAAAAGGGAAGCAGAAATACAAAAAGTACCAGCAAGGACAGAGTACCCAGTGAAATGGGTCATAGCCTACACACAAATCACTCCCCCTTATAAGCCATGAATATTCTCAGATCTCTCCCACAAGGTCTTGCATCCATAACTCTTCAACCACATTGAAATTCTCATCATCTATTTGCACACTGCACATTGATTCACCTTCTCTCTTCACTATCATCACCTTATTATTACCGTAGCTGGAAAGACATTTTGTCTGAAAATCTCGCACATGTGCAACTCAGAAGATTTACTGGTATTTATCTAGATTCTAGAGATTCTAGACTATTGCCGTTTCATAGCAGTGTTGCCAGATTCAGCTAAGTCTCAGTATTTTGCCCCGGTCAGATCCTGGTACTTTACCACAATTAGTTCCCAGTAGTTTGCCCAGGTTAGGTTCCTGTAGTCTGCTGTGGTCTAGGTTAGGTTAGGCAAATTTTAAAATGCCCCATTTTAGAAATGGGGCATTTCCGAAGAAAATGCCATAGAAGAAAAGTGTCTTAAAATGGTATAAATTAGTGGGTAAAGAAGGTAAAAATATCGTAATTGAAAACGGCAATAGAAGAGATAATTACCAATATACCTTAAGTTATGTAGCTACAACTAAGACTCTGATAAAGGAAAGACGGTATTTATTGAAAGAATTACTGTTTTGTAGCAGTGTTATCAGATCCGGCTAGGTCCCAGTATTTCTCCCCGATCATTCCTGTACTTTACCACGGTTATTTCCCGGTAGTTTACCCACGTTAGGTCTCGGTAGTCTGATGCTATCTAGGTTAGGTAAGGTCAGGCTAATTTCAAATTGCCCCATTTGAATATCTCAGAATTTGGGGAGGAAATGCCACAGAAGAAAATAGTCTTAGAATGGTCTAAATAAGTGGGTTATGAAGGTAGAAAAACAGTACACAATAATGGTAATTCTTTCAATATATACCGAAAGGACCTGTTGTTGTGACACACACACACACACAGACAAATAAAAGGAAAGGAAAGAAAAAAAAAACATACACTTTCTGATCATAAAAGAATATGAGTTCTCAACACAAACCTTTGTTGAGGGTTTAGATTGGTCGAGGTGTTGACAAACCAACCTTGTGTTATCTTGAGGAACATTATTTCCTCTTTCAGGTTCAAAGGTTTTTATTAGGTCACTGAGCCCCTCATGAGCTCCCACAAGTTTCTTTAAATTCACTTCAGTTGACATACTATTAGTTCTATTATATCACCTGCTTCAATTTATTCTACTTTGTGGCTTTTACTTACGAAAGTTTAAAAACCTTTGCAAAAATTACGAGTCAACTCATTGGTCGATTTATTTTGTCTATTTTGAATGACTTTACTATAGATTTCACCTACAAAAATACCTTGTTTATAGTGATTAATTATTAGTCTCACTCTCATACTAGTATATAACTCATAGAGTCTACAGAATACTAAAGTAGTCACACTGCAAACTCAATATTATCAAATTTCTACTCGATATTTGGCGGCTCCAGCCTCCCTCCAGGTGGCAACAATAATAATAATGGTTTGGTTACAATATCACACTTTTCAACGGTACCAAACACTGCACTGCAACACTCTCGTTGGTTGGTTGGTTTGTGAGGTTTAATGCTTATCGAATTCATAATGTTAATTAAGGTGATGTAATTGTTGAGTGATAAAGTACATGTGGAAAAGTGTAAGTGTGTGTTATGTGGTGTCTGTGTGGTGGAGACTCTCGTCATGTCAGTCAGGGACTGGAGTACTGTGTTGTTTCAACCAATCTTCAACTTGCTAGTGCTGATGTACAATGCTATGACGCTCCCTCAATATAAGTTTTCATTGATTCGTATGACTTTACACCTTGTTCCCACAAAAAAAGTCAGGAAACTCTCCTTAAAGGCTGGCCAAGGCAAATGAGTTATAACTTATCCACCTCATTTCCACCTCATTTCGCAATATTCAACAGAGAGGGTGGGAGGCTGGGAGCTGCTGCATCTGTGGTCCTGCGGGCAGTGCAGTGACATGGCCTTATTAGTGACCACCTGACAGCCGATTAATTTCAAAACTTTTCACCACCATGCGATATGGACTCAGCTCCGCAGTCATATCTGTGAATCAACAGTACGTGGGTGGTGCTACATAAGCCAAATATTATTATTTCCCCGCTAGAAAAAAAAAACAAAAAAAAAACGAAACCTGCAGGGAAACATTAGGCCTATCCATTGCTGACCCGAGTAGGCATAGTTCATTATATCGAACTGTCACAACACACAGAGAGAGAGAGAGAGAGAGAGAGAGAGAGAGAGAGAGAGAGAGAGCATTAATTAATTAACCCAGCCACACATACAGTCAGTGGAGCGTAAGGGAAATATCAAGTATGTCTATAGGCCTGTGTATATCCATGTACTAAATTGCTATAGCCATACAAACCAAGACGATCTACCTGGGACATTTCACTGAATAGTACAACATTAAACGAGTGCAAAAAACAAAACAAAAAAACAATAAAATCTGTTCTCAAACAAGCTAAATCAACAATTAAGAATATAGGAAGGACGCCCTCCACTAATATCGATCTGCTGGTCTCCTCAGCAGCTTCCTATTTTGGGATGTGCATACATTCGGTAGGAGAGTCATTTCGAGGCCTTTATCCATTTGGGCATCATAAGGGTATTCAGGACTCATAGACCCATGTCTACTAACTGTGCAAGTAGACCGCCGAAAGTTTCTTCTTCGTCTGGCGAAGAGTCTCATCAAACCATGGGCTGAAGAGAGGATTAGTTTTCCTGGCCAACACACAAAGATTCAGCAAATCATCATGAGTGTCTTTCCTGGGGTGAATCCCCCAGCTAAGATCCCCATAAACCTGTCACAAGGAAAGATATGCTGGCTCTGTCCTACCAAGAAGGATAGGAAGACAAGAACCCCCTGCATCATTTACAAGAAGCCAGTAGCCTATGCCTTGAGCATTTTTCTACACTCTGCATGGAGTATATGTAGGTAAGAAATAGTCTCATAAAAACTCTGCTTCTTCTCGTGAAATATATACATAAGTTATAACACAAAAATAATCAAACTAACATTTTCTTGTGTTGGTTTGCAGTTGTGTGTATGACTGTATGGTCAAAGAGAAGCGCCTCCCCAGTGTTCCGGAATGCACCACCACTCCTTACCAACTGATTCTAACATGCAAACTTCCATTCTGTTATTTTTTTGTAGGAGATGGATAGACCCCAAATATACATTTACTTTTTGGCACGTATTTTTAAAAAATTATTATAAATAAAGAATTGTTTTTCATTGTGTCAGTCGTGTAAAAGAAGGATAGTATTTGATACAAAAACAGTTCCAATTTAATAAAAGTTCTGTAAAGCATTCTAATGGATTTTTTAATTTTGGGTCTGTCAGACCCTGGTCTACCTAGCTAGGCTACATGAGGTCATAGGCCTCTACCTACATAAGCAGGGATAATGTCAATATCTGCAGGCTGGGTAGTAATTATCCTCATTATGTAGTCAAAAATCAATTCTAAACAGCAGGACAATGGAGGAATTAAGGTGGTGAACATCACGATAAATTATTGTCTAGATCACGTCCAAGTTGTTATCAAAATTTAATCGTAAGCAGTAGAGGAATACAACGGGGTACAAGATAAGAACACTGGCAATGATGTCTCCTCTGGCAACTTACAGCCCGACGTCATGATGTGTGTTAAATGTCGCTGAGTCGCTCTCTTAGTGTAGCGTTGTTGTGATGGGTGTAATGTGAGCAAATTAAGTGTCTTGTTAGGGAGGAGGGAGATAATAATTAAGAGGATCGAGTGAGGACATGAGCAGGAGAGAATAAGGCATAGAAAAAGATGGAGGAAGAAGGATGAGAGGAGGAGATATATATATAGATATATATATAAATATTAAAGAGTAATATTGGGGAAAATGTAACAATTAAAGAAGAAGGGACAGGAGATGAGTGAAGAATTAAAAGGGGTAGAATGGAAGAAACAGCGTGGGATAGAGGGACAAGAAAAAGAGATACAGTTACAGTATTAGGCTAGATGTGGGAGGAAGAGGGAAAGGGAGAGAAGAGAGATCGATAATTGGGTGAATTGGAAGGAGAGGGGGGAAGGGATACATGGGAAGGAGGATTGATTGATTGATGGATATTAGGCGCCGCAATATCGAGGTCCTATAGCGCCAGAAAAAGGTGATAGAGAGGTGTGACAGCAAGCAGGAAGGAAATAAAAAGAAAAGATGGACAGTTGAAACACTGAAATGTGGGAACCATTTAGTCTAGTCTCTCACTACCAGGTCTCAGAGACACACAAGCCCCCCACCACGGTAAGGCAGTTCCCGTTGGGAGGAGGGACTAGAGGAATATATTAAGAAAGACAGATAAGATGGGAATGTTCATGGATGTAGAAAGACCTCAATTTAGCACTACCTAAGTCCACCATAAACCAACACTGACAATATAGCCTATCTATGTGTGTAGGCTACAGCTGGTTGGCTTACACTACTTTTTACTTCTTCTTTTTTTCATTTCCCTGTCTTTCATTCAGCTATTAAGTTACATAGTCAGTTTGTTTGTTGGTTAGTTAGTTAGTTAGTTAGTTAATTTGATAGTTTGTTTTATTGTTTGTTTATTTGTTTATTTGTTTATTTATGGATGGAAACATTCATGATCATTTATATTATCACCAGTTATTATACTGTTACACGTAGACTGTTTGTATCGCTGGACCTTGAAACACTTGCATAAAGCTGGGAATTATTAAAGCCCGAGACCTCTATATATAGCAGGTGATTTCTGGACGACAGCCCACCCAAAGCCTCCTCCTTTGGTTCGAAATGTGTGTGTGTATTATTATGTGTGTGGCCTCGTGATGGTTTGGGTGGGCTGTCGTCCAGAAATCTCCTGCTTCAGATCTCGGGCTTCGATTCAGCAGGTTCCTGGGCAATACAGTAGAGGTTAATAATTTTTGTGGTGCGGAACTGTACACTCTTGATACGTAATCCCTGACCAGAGACGAACGGCAACCATCACACACATAATTATAGCCTGCCATGCATTCAAACTCAGCCTCTATTATATGTGCACTGAGTGGGGAATTGAGCAATATCAGGCGATTCGAAGCTTTCTGCTCCACACACTCTGGTCAGAAATTATGTATCACTAGTGTACAGTATACATATATATAGGCAGTGAGTGACAACGAGAACATTTTCCAGGGATCTAGTGAGGAAGTAATTACTACAGTATATTATAGGAACAAGAAGTTAAGGCTGCATATCACAGCTTTGTCTTCTTATTCGTGCAAAATATTAAAAACTATACTTGTTACTAAGGTACTGACGTATAGGCTAATGAACGAAGAAAGAAAAGGAATAAATCAACACAAAACAAAAGATTGCAATAAACTATGAAGGCAGCATATTATATAATTATGAGAAGCATCTACACACAGACACACACACACACATATATTTCTCTCTCGTCATGATAGTTCCCACCCGCATTTCATCTGGGTCAATTCATCACTTAAATATCTTCACCATTACCAGGGATTTAACATTTGGCCACCTGCATTCATTCCCCCCTAACGGGAACCGCCTTGCCGAGGTGGGGGGGGGGGGGGGCTTGTGTGTCTCTGAGACCTGGCGAGCTAGACTAGAGGGGGCTCCGGCCCCTGCTCTACCCCAATATCGGGGAGAGAGGGCTTCCCATGCTAGGAAGGTTGCCAGTGAGAGACCAGACTAAATAGTTCCCATCTTTCAGTTCTTCAACTGTCCCTCTTTTCTTTTTATTTTCCTTTATTTCTTTTATTTCCTTTTATTTCTTTTTATTTCGTACGTGTATATTATATGAGATTTGGTGGTGGTTTCTGATTCCTCCTGACTATTATATACCATGAAACAAGCTTACTGTATATAGGTGCATAGTGTTTCGTGCATGGTAACCTAATATTTGAAGGACCTCCCTATAACCTACAATAAATTTCTGACTACTTTTACGTATCTTACTTTTACTTGTGTTTTATTTTTTAATCGTGATCGTTTAATGATACATGAGAGAGTACCGGTATACATTATAATTATAGGTATACATATCATGCATGGTATGATTGGTATCGTAAGAGAAGGTTAATTTGTGTGACTTATGAGCTCTCTCTCTCTCTCTCTCTCTCTCTCTCTCTTAAGCGTGCACATTACCATAATATAAGCAGAATGTGAGACCACTGCAACTACGTGGTCCAATTGCTTTGAAACTACTGCATGTGGAGTGGCAGGTGGAGGAGTGACAAGAGGAAGGCAAGAGGAATGAGAAGGAAAGGGGAAAGGAGAGTATAAGTATGGAGAAGGTAGGGGAAAGAAGAATATAAGTATGGAGAGGACAGGGGAAAGAAGAATATAAGTATGGAGAGGACAGGGGAAAAGAGAATATAAGTATGGAGAGGACAGGGGAAAGGAGAATATAAGTATGGAGAGGACAGGGGAAAGGAGAATATAAGTATGGAGAGGACAGGGGAAAGGAGAATATAAGTATGGAGAGGACAGGGGAAAGGAGAATATAAGTATGGAGAGGACAGGGGAAAGGAGAATATAAGTATGGAGAGAGGAGACAAGAGAGAATTAAGAAAACCTAGATGCATGGAGAGGAAGAGAAGAAGGAGAATAAACGGGAGGGACAGAAGGGAAAAAATAGATGGAAAGGAAGGCATCGTACGTATATATATATATATATATATATATATATATATATATATATATATATATATATATATATATATATATATATATATATATATATATATATATATATATATTATTTACAGTACTTATTAATATGTTCTATATACAGTTAAAGTTGAACTAGCGGTGAGGCAGGCAAACACTTTACAAATTTAGTCCTTAGAAGAATTATTAAGAATAACCCTATTTTTGTAGTGATATATATTAGGTATATGAATCATGTATGTATGTATGTATGTATGTATGTATGTATATAGTTCCGGTGGGTGTAATTTGATGGTTTACGGTACTACACTGGCTGGCAAGATTAGAAAGAAACCCGATCTCACATGACACTTAAAAACTACCACTCTCAGGGTTGTTGAATTAGGTCCCCTCTCTCACTCACTCACTCCTATGCTCCTTCCCCCTCACTCCCATGCTTTGATGTGTCTATATGTGGTGCCTATCGTTCGTCTCTGGTCAGGGATTACGTATCACGAGTGTACAATGTTGATAAATCTGAAGCAAGTTATTTTTTTTCCAAACTATTCCAAGCATCAACAGGCCACCATTATATCTGTTTACCTGGTCGTGTTTTCTGGCTTACTTTGGAGGAATCAAGGCACTCTTATTAATTTATAAAAAAAGTATACATCTATTCCCTCAATTAAATACACACAAATACAGTCATGAGCCAATTTTTTTTTATCCAGGTCTAACTTCGAATAACTTGATGGAGTATGAAACGAACTACAACAAGTATAAAACAAGTGTTGTAATTTGATCATGTGTATGTCAAATTATTCCAAACAACAACAACAACAACAATTTGAAACCTCTACCACACCCTTGCCTGGGCCCAGTGGGGCTGACTTTATTTTCTGTGAATATTAGTTATCCCCCACAGGGCTAGAATAAAGATTGTTGTAGGGTCTGGTCACTTTCTAGTGGATTTGACGAGATCTGCCCACATTGATAAAAAATCCACGTGAGGTGTACTGCAACCGGAGGCCCTTTTTTTTCACTGCTGTGTGGACCGCTAGCACACGGGGGTGCATTTGCCTTTGCATGCAGGAGTGTAAACTCCCTCCCCATTGTGGTCCCTTCAGGGCTGGTCTCATGGAAGGTACAGCCCCACTTGTAGCTCTTGTGGTAACGTAGACTTGGGCCCACAGCACTGGCTGTGGTATCAAAGCCTTTCCCCCAATGAGGCCCCCAGACTCCCTGGTTCAGTAAGCTCTGGTCCAATTTCCTTGGGATGTGCTTCGGTAGCCCAGGCATATAGAGCCAGCTCCTCCTTTATTTGTATTTGTTTTTTACACTGTGACCAGAGTGTACCAGGGGTCTGTGGGGCAGGAGGCCATTCTGCCCAGGAAAAACAACAACAACAACAACAACATCTGAATACCTAATTATTATGATACAAGATAAGTGTTGTAATTGTTTCACGTGTATGTCAAATGATTCCAAACAACAACAACAACAACAACAACTCCAGCTGGATACTTATTATGGTTTGTGACTGTACACAGGCTGTAATAATTTTTACTCCCCGGTGACATAGTAGTTGATATATAACTCAGCTGTGATGTAGTCTAGTTCATTCAGTTCAACTTTCTTCTATCACCGTTTTCTGGCGCTATATGACTTCCCTGTTGCGGCGCATAATATCAATCAATCAATCAAGCAATCTATCTAGTCATGCAGATAATTTTTTGGAGGTTTGGGAGTCCTTCAAACATTGCCACGAAACCCCTACTGACTGCACCTACACACATAATACAGTACAGTCGTGGTCAAATATAATCATCCATATAGGGTTAACTCACGTAAGAGTTTGACAGCTTCTCTCTTGCTGTTCCTTAGATGATAAACTTTCCAATAAATAGGTTAACTAACTACCAACTTTTAATTTACTACAAACAGCTACACACTACTTACTTTAAACAATAACATCATCATATCTTGAACGTGAAAACATTAGACAGTAAATTGTTTGAGATACCCATATGTGAATGATTATTATTGACTGCGACTGTACATGGAAGGCTCGAGTCTGTTTCGTGGCATAGTCAGGAGGAATCATTCATATGTAGCCACCATGCATGCAAGTATCACACACACACACACACACACACACACACACTACAGAAGATGTGGTGTGTGTCAAAAACATACATAACTTTTAAAGAAAAAAAATGAAAATTGTGATTTAAAAATTTAATACGGGACAGTATACGAGTATGTGCCTCATGATATACAAAACAGCTGGAGGTCCTGATGAAAAATAAAACACATAATAATAAAAGTAAAGAGATACATAAATAAATAAAAAAAGATGAGTTAGACGAGCTTGCATGGGAGGAAAAGAGAGAAATGAAAGAGGAGGGAAGAGAGTGAAGGAAAGGAAAAGTTAGTGTGAGGGGAGAAGGAAGGGAGAAAGACAGAGCACACACACACATGCACTCTCTCTCACACACACACAGAGGGAGAAGGGAGGTGAGTAAAGGAAGAAAAAAGTGTGAGAGGAGAAGGAATGATGGGACACACACACACACACACACACACGAGGAGAGAGAGAGAGAGAGAGAGAGAGGAGGGGTGAGGTTGAGAGAGGGAGGAGAAAGAAAAATAGGGAGAAGAAATGGGTACTGGAGGGAGGATAGGGGATGAGGAAGTAAAGAGAGATTATTTATTTATTTAATTAATTAATTACGCCAAAGACGTCAAACAATAAGAGAGAGAATTAGAGAGAATGGGGGGTGAAGGAGGGAGGAGAAAAAGAGAATGTACAGAGAGAGAGAGAGGAGGGGGAGGGGTCAGAGTGAGTGAGGGAGGAGAAAGAAAAAGGAGGAGAGAGAGAGAGAGAGAGAGAGAGAGAGGAGGGGGAGTGAGTGAGGGAGGTAGGGAGGAGAAAGAAAAAAGTAGTAGAGAGAGAGAGAGAAAGAGAGAGAGATGAGGGGGAGGGGAGTGAGTGAGGGAGGAGAGAGAAAGAAGGAGCATACAGCAGGAAGAGCTACAATGTAGACTCTGTACGACGATGGGAACATAACTAGAGTAGTGGTGTTAGCAGGCACACGTACTGTATCCTACCTTCCTTCCACTCCACCTCTCCTCATCACAACAACACAGTAAGTCAACAACAGCTGCACTGACTGACTGTTGTGTGTTTACTTTTAGATTACAACCAAGAAGACTTATAGTGTCATTTCCAAACTTTGATACAACCACTATACCACTACCACTTAGCTTTATTTTATTTTTCCATACTTTAATTGTCTGTCTTTCCCCCAGCTCATGTGCAAATAATATAAGTGGTATTTTATTTTTATTTTTTTGAAGATAATTGAGTTTTCAGTCATACAGTTTGTTTGTCTCAAGAATGACTCAGTATCTGAATAAATATCAACTTTGGAATAATATTATCTTGGATCATTTGCATGGCTTATAGTGCAAGTATAGAAGTGAAGCTAATTTCTGTTGTTAACTGTACGTTCTGTTTGGGATATAAGTTTAATAATTCATCTTTTCTCGTGCCCTTGTTTAGTAGCTTATAATGATGGTGAATATTTGAAGGGAAATATGAATGTGTATAATTTTGTAGAGGTACAGTCACAATCAAATAACCACAGACACTTTCCTTCCATCGTGCCAATAAATCTAGCACTTGCGTTAACCATTCCTTGAACATTTTTATAGACACCTAGGTTAGTGGTATCTATCTCATATCTGATAACATTTGTCAATGAAAAACTAAAAGAAAAAGATAATGTTAGGATACCTTCAACAAGTATATATAAATCGTGACATTATAATACTTCTTCAATACATAATATCAGAGTCGGCTCATGTACAATATAATGCATTTATAACCATATTGGTCGGGAATATCAGGAGATATATCCAGTTGTACCGTACGTACAGTACATATACATACATAGGTCCCTAAATCACAGTGCGTTGTAGTGATAATAATAAGCAAGTATATTCTGAGCATGATTTTGATGGGGGTGTAAAATATGGCAGGTAGCAGCTAGGCTCAATATAATCCTTCAGTGCCTTCTTTCTTAATCATTTAATGCTATAGTTATTACAATGACACTAGGATCACTTGTCATTGTTCTGTTTCTATTCTAAAGTGATTTGCACCAAGACGGACAATGATAACACAAATATAGGGTTAAACAGAAACAAACTCCACACAGACAACAACATTAAGGGGGTGCAGGGGTAGGGGACAGGCTTGGGGGAGACTGAGGGGAAGGTGCGGGAATAGGGGGACAGGCTTGGGGTGGGTAGAAAGCCTGTCCCCTATTCCCGCACCCCTTTAACCCCCCCCCCAAGCCTGTTCCCCTACTCCCGTACCCCCCTCAAAAAACCCTAACCCCCCAAGCCTGTCCCCCCCTATTCCCGCACCCCCTTAGCAGAACACCAAAACAGGCAATATCAAAACAAATAGGGATAAACAGAATTAAACTCCACACACGACCACAATAACATCTAATACAAAAATAATGATGCGTTGTAAAGGTCGCTTGACGCACCACAGAAAGTGAGTTACCTGTGTGAATGAAAATAGCCCTCAAAGGTTGTGACAGTGCTAGGCTAGGCTATACGAAAATGGTTGGCGGCACCAGAGATAAAATTATATACTGTGCCAACTGACATGGTCGTTCTGGTAACTGGACGAATGCTACTTCACTCTTAAATCTCCACGTGTGTTTTTTTTTACTTCATTCAGGTTTTATTTCGTTATCGTTCAGGACAAAATGCTACTATATGTTTTTAGCAATTCAGTAGCACAAAAACACAAAAAAAATTGTCGGAGCTTTCCCACTTACTTCTAGTACTCTAAATATATCTTTATATTACTTCTGGATGCTTGCAAGAGAGGATGGTATAGAGATAAAATGTTCTACTCGAAGCTGGTGGTATATATATATATATATATATATATATATATATATATATATATATATATATATATATATATATATATATATATATATATATATATATATATATATATATATATGACTATGATATCCTATACTACGGTACTGTAACTTGACTTGAGATAGATCAAGTAGCCTAATATTAAATCCTATTCTTCTCTAAGTTCTCGGCCATTATAAATATATGTATTGATGGGAAGGTAATGTAGACACTCTTACCGTGACTGTATAACCTAACCTACGTAACTCCAATGGGTTGCAGTTACCAAGAGCATTTGTGACTGTGTAGCTTTTGTGGTGATACTGTACACATTGTTGGCAAGAGTGTGGCTGTAGTGAAGTGAGCCAGTGGTTCCTAGGAAAAAACATTGGTATGTAAACACCAGACTGAATATATTGTGGTAAAGAGAGAGAGAGAGAGAGAGAGAGAGAGAGAGAGAGAGAGAGAGAGAGAGAGAGAGAGAGTGTGTGTGTGTGTTGTATTAATCAGGATTGTCTATATATTGATGGAAAACTATTTATAGTCTTCATATTAAATAGAGTTACACAACTGCAATTTTCCCAGAGGAAAATATTGCGTACCGTACAAATCTGTACGAGTATAGGCAATACCAAAAAGGGTCTTGGCACTCCTTTGGTCCCGAGTTAAGCACCTTCAGATCATCTACTTTTCCATTTCCTTAATAATTATTTCTTTTTTAACCTCGATCCTCGTATTTGTATGAAACCTGTATTTACTTTCCTAGGGTGGAACTAATTAATATACTTTAGGGACCCCGTGATGTTGTCAGAATGTTGGAGGTAAATTAATCCTTAAATTATTGCCACGAAACACCACCTATATGGAAGGAGTTTGTTTCGTTTCATAGTCAAGAGGAATCAGAAGCCTCCAATTCTCATACACGATCACAGGGTCCATAACGGGCGAAACTCTTGATGGTAAATTGTAAAGCTACTGAAGGAATCCTCAAAAACTACTACAGTATGTCACAAAAAGTCTCAGAACCCTTATTATTAGAAACATGGAGATGATTTGTTTGTTTTGCTTCCCTGGTTAGTTTATATTGAACTTTAGAAGAATTATTAGCTTTCCAATTTTACTAAAAAGATGGTTGGTTCTTTAGTCCTTTAATTATTTCACCTTTCCCTATTCTGACTCTCTCTCTCTCTCTCTCTCTCTCTCTCTCTCTCTCTCTCTCTCTCTCTCTCTCTCTCTCTCTCTCTCTCTCTCTCTCTCTGTATTTCCATGTACCTCTCTCTTTCTCTCTCTCTCCTATCGTATCGACCTTGAGGAGGGAACGAAGTGTAAGTAAGCTATAGAGGAACTTGGCACGAAGTAGCAGCTGGGTAGTAGCAGGCCACTATAGTAGCTGGCCACTATAGGTTCTTACTGGATGTTGTGGGTGATTAATTAGGGGGTGCGGCAATAGGGGGACAGGCTGGTGGGGGGGTGAGGGGCCGAGGGAAGGGGGGAGTGAGGGGCCGAGGGAGGGGTGGGGGGGTGAGGGGTGTGTGGGAGTAAGGGGACAGGATTGGAGAGGGTTAGTTAGGGCACTTAGGGGTTAGTGGAAATAGGGGATAGGCTTTCTACTCATCGCAAGCCTAGCTGTCCCCCTTTTCCCGCACCCCCCCAAGCCTGTCCCCTACTCCCGCACCCCCTCAAAGGCATAGATAGTATATTTTTGGTACACTAGAGCGTCTTGATTCCTCCAAAGTATGAAAGAACACGGAACTAGATGAACAAAATGGTTTAATTGGAGGAATCAGTTGCTACATATTTACCAACACAGCACTTCACACTTAAAGGCATAGATAGTATACTTTTGGTACATTGGAGTGCCTTAAATTAGATTATTTACAAAAACGTGTTACTTTGTAAATAATGGAGTATGTATGGTACAATACTGAACCGCTGATGTTTATAATGTTTGTAAGCTTATGTATGTTTGTATGTGTGTTTTTCATTTAATATATGTGCGTGTGTGTGTAATTTTATATATATATATATATGTGTGTGTGTGTGTGTGTGTGTGTAATTTTAAAGTAATTATATATATATGCTAGTGTGTGTGTGTCTGTGTGTATAATTTTTAATCTAATATATATATATGTGTGTGTGTGTGTGTGTGTGTCCTAAATAGAGGTTGTTGCTAAGCTGAATTCGACATTGTGTGTGTGTGTGTGTGTGTGTGTGTGTGTGTATTTTTAGTAGTTGTCTCACCCCTTGTATACGCGTTAATTTGAGTTGTGTGTGTGTGTTTGCATGTGTGTATATATGTGCGTTTGTTTTGTGTAATTTTTTCGTGTGTATGTAAGTGTGTGTGTTTATTGTGAGCAAATATTTCGTGTGTATGTGTATGTACTGTATACTGTATGTGTGTGTTTGATGTAAGCAAATTTTTCGTGTGTGTATGTGTGTGTGTTTTGTTGTGAATATTTTTTTCATGTTTGTACAGTATATGTTTGTGTGTGTGTGCGTGTGTGTGATTGATTAGTTGTGAGTAAATTTTTCGTGTGTGTTTACCGTAAGTGTACGTGTGTGTGTGTGTGTATAGAGTACGTGTGTGTGTGTGTGTATAGAGTACGTGTGTGTGTGTGTGTATAGAGTACGTGTGTGTGTGTATGTTTACCGTACGTGTGTGTGTGTGTGTTTATCATACTTTCTTGCGTCAGTTTTAACACAAGATCAAAATGTAATATAGCTATGTAAATGTAAATGTTAGGAAGTTTTCTACCTGCTGTTTCTTAGGTGAATATTGTATGTGTGGACAAAACCCTATTTAGGTTAGTGTGGTGTCCCTTGCAATTCAGTCACTCATGGGGTTCAGAGAGAGAGAGAAAGAGAGAAAGAGAGTACATGTATATATATATAGAAATGTAAGGTTAGAGAGAGAGAGAGAGAGAGAGAGAGAGAGAGAGAGAGAGAGAGAGAGAGAGAGAGAGAGAGAGAGAGACCAAAAATCACATACAGACCAAAAAGTTAATGTTAGTGCAGTAACAAATGTATCCACAATCCTGACACTAATATAGGAATTAAAAACATTATCGGCAAATTTCGAGACTAAACTACCGTTACTGAAGATTCCATCATAAAAATTATACTGTACGTGACTTGCAGGATATGTATGTATGTATGTATGTGTGTATAGGTTATAATATTATATAGTGGTACGTCTATTCATATAGGCGTCTATAGTCAGTGAGGGGCCCCGTTGTAAATAAATAAATGTGTCTGGTTTATATTATGTCCCCTAACTGTAGGTACTGTACACTACATAGAAGCCATAATTATAGAGACAAGGCGTTTATACAGTGAGGGGGTTGATACGCCACTATAGTTCCTGTAGTATATATATAATGGCACCAATTAAGACGATGATTGAACTAAGTGGGAAGAATGAGTACATAATTCCTCTTTAAGCCATGATGTGTTCCAATGAGCTTGCATGAGAAGGAACTCCCGAGAGGTACGGTATGGTAGCCTAGATGAGGAAGGAAGGAAGGAAGGAAGGAACAGCAACACCACACATACACAGAAAGAAAATAAGGATTAATTAATGGGGAAGAGAATGAATGTTAGTTAGTCTTTTATCATATGGTTACACACTCAAACACACACACAAACACACACACTATATACATGGGGAAGAGAATGAATGTTAGTTAGTCTTTTATCATATGGTTACACACTCAAACACACACACAAACACACACACTGCATACATGGGGATGCGAATATTAGTCTGTATCATATGGTTACACACACACACACTGTATACATGCATGCACACGTACAGTTGCAGACAAATAAAACTTAATATCAACAGGCCCCTTATCAAGCATAATTATAATACACACACACACACACACACACACACACACAAAATGCATCAGTTTTTAAAAGGAGATCTGTGAATAACTCCTTTCATTCACGATATCATTCATTATAAGAGGGTGAGAACGATGAGAGGGAGTTCGAAGTGCATCCATATTATTATTATTATTATTATTATTATTATTATTATTTCTGACCAGAGTGTGAGGAGCAGAAAGCTTCGAATTGCCTGGTATTGCTCATATCCCCCACTCAGTACACCTATATAGAGGCTGAGTTCGAATGCAGCTAGGGTGTGTGTGTGTGTGTGTGTGTCTGGTCACTAATTAGTATTCAGGTGTACTTCAAATACTTAGCTAAAGACAGTAAATAAATAAATACACAATAAGATCTCCATTCAACCAGACCTGTATACTTATAAGTGCTCGTGACTGTACATGTATAGTCTGAAGGGGGTGTGCTTGGGAGTAGGGGACAGGCTTAGTGGGGGGTGCGGGAGTAGGGGGACAGACTTGGGGAGGGGGGGGGAGAAAAAAGCGTGTCCCCTATTCCCGCACCCCCTTAAGGACACAATGGTAGAGTGTGACAGGTGGTGACACTTGATACTGACACAGGAACAAGTGGTGCTAAGTGGTTTAAGCAAGCAGCCCTTTCTCTCTCTCTCTCTCTCTCTCTCTCTCTCTCTCTGTGTGGGTTTTATTTTTTACACTATTAAACTCTATGTGTGTGTGTGTGTGTGTGTGTAAGGTTATGTTATATTTTGTACACTACTAAAATTCTGTGTGTGTGTGTGTGTTCTGTACACTACTAAAATTCTCTCTCTCTCTCTCTCTCTCTCTCTCTCTCTCTCTCTCTCTCTCTCTCTCTCTCTCTCTGTCTCTCTCTTTCTCTCTCTCTCTGCCACGAAACACACACACCTATATAGAAGGAGGTTGTTTCGTGGCCTGCATGGATCAGACAGGTGGAATCAGAAGCCTCCAATTTTCATACACGATCACAGGCTCCTTAAATTAAAAAGATGGTGATAATTCTACACACACCGATTCAAACATTAGCCAGATAACATTACTATATACAAAAGTTTGGTGTTGAGGGGGTGCGGGAATAGGGGGACAGGCTTGGGGGGGGGGGTGAGGGGTCGAGGGGGGGTTTAGGGTGTGTGGGAGTAAAGGGACAGGCTTGGAGGGGGTTAGGGGTTAGTGGGAATGTATAGGGGACATGCTTGCTACCCACCTCAAGCCTGTCCCCCTTTTCCCGCACCCCCCCAGTCCCCTCCCAAGCCTGTCCCCAACTCTCGCTCCCCCTTAAGATATTCATTGACTAAATCTTCTTGTTACGAATTTCTGAGGTCGACTGTACGTACTGTATATGTGTGTGTGTGTGTGTGTGTGTGTGTGCAGGGTCTAGAGAATAAAGTTCAATATTTTTTAAAACAAACTATTTTGTTTTAAAATTGAATGAGGTTGTTTGAAGTGGCTCTATTTAAAATTCTTAATCTAAAATATTAAACACTGCATTTATCAAAATATTTTACTACTTAATATGGTTGGTAGCTTTACAAATTTAATTATTTCTCCTTAGTAACCCAAGTAATTCATATTTGAGGTTCCTTTCATATGCAGATGCTTGAAAGTGACGACTGCATATGAAAGAATTTAATTAATGGGTTAAAATAGTCTGTTTTTCTGCAAAATCTGATCCATTCTCTATTTTGTTTCTCATCTCTTGGAAATTTGTGATGATTACTGTCACTTCCTTTACCTCTATTTGTTCTATACCCGTGGACTGCACAATACGAAGGCATTATAGAAATCAAGTCTGGTCCTGAGCCGACCCTGTATTCTCTGGACCCTGTGTTGTGTATGTACTGTATGTAATCCAAGGTGAAAGTAATAACGTTTGAATGACCCTGTGTTGTGTATGAGAGACGAAGGGAAGAAGGCAAGGGGGAGGTAACGAAGACGAAAAAGAAGAAAGGGATGAAGAAAATAATAGAATAGGAATGGAGGGAAGCAACAAAGAAATAAAATGATGGTATATGTTTATTTGTAGGTAAGCCAAGGTGAGAGGGTTCAGGATGACACGAGGACTTGGACTTGGACTTGGACTACTCCTTCTGCTTCTTGTCGGCTCAGCATGGTAAGAAACACAACAGTAATTAAGGGGGTGCGGGAATAGGGGGACAGGCTTGGGGAGGGGGGGGGAGGTTGGTTTGTTTTTTTGGGTGTGCAGGAGTAGGGGGACAGGCTTGGGGGGGAGGGAGGAGGTTGGTTTCTTTTTGGGGTGTGCAGGAGTAGGGGGACAGGCTTGAGGGGGGAGGGGGGGGGTTTGGGGTGTGTGCAGGAGTAGGGTGGGGGTTAGAAGGGTGCGGGAATAGGGGGACAAGCTTTCTACACCCCCCATTATTATTTCAGCCCTCGTCGTGGTAGTATAACTCTATAGTTTAACATATATTGGTTACACGAACTAATTAACGTTGTTGTTTTTTGTTCATTTTGATATACAGTACATACAGAATTATATATCTTCTTTAGTGCTGTCAAATTATTTACGTTACTTAATATTCATGCAGTGTTACCAGATAATATTCCCTATAGCTAACCTCCTCCCCTGCCCTTCCCCCTACCTCCTTCTGACAGTGTTACCAGATATACGTCCCTACCTCCTTCTGACAGTGTTACCAGATAATATACGCCCCTCCCTCTGACAGCGTTACCAGATATACGTCGTTTCCCTTCCCTTCCCTCTGACGTGTTTCTCTTGGTGTGTGTTGTGTACAGGTCGGAAACGGCGCTCACCCGAACCACGGAGCTGATACTGGGTAAGCTGAGGAAGGCACCAGAAAGTTACGACCCTAAAGTACGACCAGCACAACGTGTAGATGGTACGTATGTGTGTGTGTGTGTATGTGGTGTATGTGTGTGTAATCTTTATTTATGTGTGTGTGTGTGTGTGTGTGTAATCTTTATTTATGTGTGTGTGTGTGTGTGTGTAATCTTTATTCATGTGTGTGTGTGTGTGTGTGTATGTGTAATCTTTATTTATGTGTGTGTGTATGTGTGTGTGTGTAATCTTTATTTATGCGTGTGTGTGTAATCTTTATTTATGTGTATGTGTGTGTGTGTGTGTGTGTGTGTGGAGTTTGACAGCCATCCACTGAGTAATATATTATAAATTATTGTTGTTTTTTTACTTCAATAATATTACCACACACACAGACGGAATTTATAACATGAACTGGATATAATAATAATTGATTTTTTAGAATTTATAACATGAACTATATATTATTATTATTATTATTGATATTTTAGAATTTATAACATGAACTAGATATTATTATTATTATTGATCTTATATGCATCTTATAAGTGAAGGTATACGGTATAATCATTTAAATATCTAACTGTGCATATGTCATTATTATAACAACTAATTATATTGTTATCTACTACTACTAGGCCCTACTACATTCTTCATCATCATTATTTTATCGTGACATTCATATATTATAATATTATAATATCATATAAAACTTTGCAGAATCGACAGTGGTGCAGATACAAACTTTCTTCAGAGACATTGAAATTGATGATATCGCAATGGTGAGTATATAATTGTTTTTTTTTCCTTCCATCGTAAAAATAAATCAGTATCATATGAAAATATAATCCTACAACCACCACACCTTACGTCAACTCAGCCCCCTCAATTATTGCTATGAGGTGCTGCAAAATCATACATGTGTTGTTCTTTATTACCAAGATATTTACTATACGATGGAAGGAAAGTGTATGTGGTTATTTGATTGTGGTTGAACGTAACTATATATACGTAAATAATTATAATCTACTTGTATGACCAACATCAGAAGATTAAGTTAGCCCTGTTATAAGCACTACAAACAAAAGTGGTGGAAAATCTGTACTGTACTGTACACTCGTGATACATAATCCTTGACCAGAGACACACACACCACACACACACACACACATACCCTGCATTCGAACTTAGCCTCTACTGTATATGTGTACTGGGTCGGGGGAAATGAGCAATACCATGTGATTCGAAGCTTAATTTCTCCTCCTCACACTCTGGTCAGAAATTATGTATCACGAACGAGTGTACAGTTGGACACATGAATGGGTGGTACAGCCCCGCAAATGAAAGATTCTTGTCCCATTTGAGTAACCAGTGTCTATTATCAGGTACAGCCATGGCTGATAGTTCTTGACCAGGGTCCAAGGAGTGTAGGAGAGTAACTGAACAGAGTTCGAAAAAGTGAGTCTTCTAAACCTCTCAACGTTGAGAATGGTTTGGAAAATCCACTTGTTCGAACTCTGTTCATTTGCTCACCAACATTCCTTGGACCCTGGTCAAGCACTATCAGCCATGGCTGTACTTGCTTTTTATTACCATCCTCAATACTGACTGACTTCTGCCCCTGATGTCTCATATTTGGCACTAAATAAGGAACTTGATATTGGTAGAAATGGACCATTTTTCACTTGGGCTGTACCACGAATTCCTGTCTCCAACTGTACATATGTCTACTCCACGAGGATTATATTAAGGGGGTGTAGGAATAGGGGGACAGGCTTGAGAGGGTTTTGAGGGGTGCAGGAGTAGGGGGACAGGCCTGTCCCCCTATTCCCGCACCCCCCAGTCCCCCCCAAGCCTGTCCCCATATTTCCGCACCCCCCAGTCCCCCCCCCCCAAGCCTGTCCCCTACTCCCACCCCCCCTTCATTTTACATTGTGGTTGATGGTATATTCTTTCGTTCTCAGGAAGCCAACCTCGATATTACCTTCCGAATGATTTGGAACGATTACCGCCTTGCCTACAACGCACCTAGAGGTATTATTATTATTATTATAATTATATATGTTTTATTATTATTATTATTATTATTATTATTATTATTATTATTATTATTATTATTATTATTATTACTGTACGTGATATGTATAGGGTTGATAAGGGTGGTTCCATGGTTCCAATATTTTCTTTGCCAACTATACGTTTACAATCTTACTTAATTAACATGACCTGATATAATTTTAATCTGTCATAACTAACTACTAACCTGATCTAAAAAAAAAGATATAATTGTACAAACACCAACTAAATATAATACAAGAAATATAATAATAAATATCATAAAAAAATAATATAATAAAAATAAAATGCAAATAATATTAAATTTATTATTCTGCAATTAATTAAGGGGGTGGGGGAGTAGGGGACAGGCTTGGGGGGGGGGAGGGGGAGTAGGGGACAGGCTTGGGCAGGGTTTGGGAATAGGGGGACAGGCTTGAGGTGGGTAGAAAGCCTGTCCCCTATTCCTGCACCCCCCTAAAACACCCCCAAGCCTATCCCCCTACTCCCGCACCCCGCTAAAACACCCCCAAGCCTGAACCCCTACTCCCGCACCCCCCAAGAAAACCCCAAACCTATCCCCTATTCCCACACACCCCTAAAACCCCCAAGCCTGTCCCCTATTCCCGCACCCCCTTAAAAAAAAAACAAGCCTATCCCCTATTCCCGTACCCCCCCTAAAATCCCTCCAAGCCTGTCCCCTATTCCCGCACCCCCCCCAAGCCTGTCCCCTATTCTCGCACCCCCTAAAACCCCCCCATGCCTATCCCCTATTCCCGCACCCCCCTAAGCCTATCCCCTATTCCCGCACCCCCCCCAAGTCTGTCCCCTATTCCCGCACCCCCTTAAAAATCCCCCAGACCTATCCCCTATTCCGGCCCTCCCTTACTTATCTAACCTGTCTCCTTCCTTGTCCAACCCTCAGGAGTGGACTACGTGACTATACTGGATTCAGATTTACTTTGGCTGCCAGACGCATTCTTCAAGAACGCTCAGGTGACCCAGCGTTCGTCCATCTACCCCGAAACACTCATGAGAATATATCCTGATGGTCGTGTTATTTACAGCACCAGGTGGGAAGGTTTACAAGTATTATGTACTTATCTATCTATCTATTATACAGTACACTCGTGAGAATATAATTATTCTGATAGTCGTGTTATTTACAGTACCAGGTGGGAAGGTTTACGAGTATTATGTACACTCGTGATACATAATTTCTGACCAGCCTCTATTATATGTGCACTGGGTGGGGAATGAGCAATACCAGGCAATTCGAAGCTTTCTGCTCCTCACACTCAGCTGGTCAGAAATTATGGATCACGAGTGTACAGTATTATATGGCTGGTATTATTAAAGTACAGCCACAATAATCAAATAATCACTTATTATTTTCCAGCATAGAATATAATATCTTAATTGGTGATAAAGAACAATACGTGTATGATATTGCAGCACCTCATAATAATAATAATAATTGAGGGGGTTGAGTTGATGTAAGCTGTTGTTGTATTATTATATTTTGATATGATACTGATTTATTTGCACGATGGAAGGAAAGTGTCGGCTTGTCCCCTTTTTGGGACCCTACATCTCACTTAACTAATTTTCTAAGTAAGTTACCAGTAAAAATGCTGGTATTTATGGAGAGTGAAGTTAGTAATTATACATTAATAAAAAAAACCATCCTAAATAACATACATAATAAAATGGGGGTGTTACACATTCACGATCAAAAGTCCCTTCAATCTCTGGTGAATGAAAGTGAACCATTTGAGTGAATCTTATGAACCAGTATTACAGAGACCAACGGCTAGAGTTTCGCATAATCTATCGAAGCCGTTTCAATCGAAGGTGTTGACAGGACAAAAATTATTGAACGTTTCTGTACACTCGCTGACTATAAACTCCAGCCCCCCCCCCCCCCAACCCTGAGATCTGCAGCATGAGGCCATTTCTGGACGACAGGTGTGTGTAGCCTCGTGATGGTTTGGGTGAGCTGTCGTCCAGAAATCGCTTGCTTCAGTTCTCTGCCTTGGACTTTGGTGGTCTGGATTTTATTATGTTGGTGAAGCGAGTGTACAGTCATGAGCACTAATAAGTGTACAGATTTGGTTAATGCTTCGAACAGTCCAATTTCACTAACGAAGTCATTCCAATGGAGATCTTATTGTGCATTTATTTACTATCTCCAGGTATTTGAAGCACACCTGTATACTTATTAGTGCTCGTGACTGTACCAAAGCAGAGTATATATATATAGTATAAACAAGAAGCTCCAAGATGACTCACTCTTTGTTTACAGACTGTCGTTGAAGCAGAGTTGTCCCATGGATTTGGGTCGCTTCCCACACGACTCACAGGACTGCAACATTAGGATAGCCAGCTGTGAGTGTTTATATCTGAAGGCTGTATGGGGGAGGCAAGGCAAGAGAAAGAAGATAAATTAGGGTTTTATGCCTATCAACTAATGGGGTTGGTCATTAAGGTGGTATATAATTCTTTTTTGGTACATTGGAGTGTCCATATTCCTACAAAATATGCCACGAATACCAATAGGACCAGATGAACAAAAATAATGATGTCCTGTTGCTTGGAATAGTTTGGAGGATTCAGTTGCTCCAGATTTATCAATACAAAACTTCCCCTTAAGGCAGTCAGTGTTGTTACATCAATGCATCTTCCCCCAGACTACAAGGTTGTTATCCTTGTTATTACAGCCGGGTATCTACTTACTGCTATAGGTGAACAGGGACATAGGGAGCTGGAAAGGGAAGAGGAGGAGGGGGACTACTGCTAAGTGAACAGGGACATAGGGAGCTGGGAAGGGAAGAGGAGGAGGGGGACTAGTGTCAACAAAATGGTCTGCATGATTTATCGTTGCTGAAATTAATCCCAGTTTGATATTTATTAATTTTGGAAACTGTATAGTCGTATACTATATATAAACAATTTCTCCTTGTTATCCACATTTCCTATAACATTGTGAATAAGACACACTTTCATTGCATAAACGTTTGTGCTTAGAATAACTCTAAAGTAGACAGTTCTTTTTTTTATATATTTATGCTCCTTTGTGCTTAGAATAACTAAAGTAGACAGTTCTTTTTTTTTATGTTTATGCTCCTTTGTGGTTGCGCTGCGATTCCATCATAAATTAATGATAAAACTCTGGCCAACAGATGGATACACCGACGACAACATCAAGTTTGAAATTGATGAAAAGAGCGGCATCTCCACCTCACAAGATATTCACGCCTCTCGCTTCACTCTGGAGGAGGTGATGCCTGGCTCATGTTCCTCAGTCACATCTACTGGTGGGTGTAAACATTAATTAGTCTCTCTCTCTCTCTCTCTCTCTCTCTCTCTCTGGTAGGCTGGCTGCTGTCTTTCTTATGACTTTGGTGCAGTCCATGCAGGGGAAAGTTGGGATGTACAGTACAGCCACAATCAAATAACCACAGACACTTTCCTTCAATCCTGAAAGTAAAAATTAGTATCATATCAAAATATAATCATACAACAACACCTTACGTCAACTCAACCCCCTCATTTATTATTATTATGAGGTGCTGCAAAATCATACACGTATTGTTCTTTATCACCAAGATATTTACTACGATGGAAGAAAAGTGTCGGTGGATATTTGTTTGTGGCTATACTATATATAGAATCCTAAGAAGTACTGTACAATACATGACTATCTTTAATCTGTCACTTCCATAAATATTTATATACGTAGATGATAGATAAATACTTAGATTGATGTATAGTGACTTTATGTATATATACTTAACCCTGCATCGTGAAAAGAGTTATACAAATCAGGTACTGTGTTCTTTACAACTTTAAATCAGGTTCTGTGTTCTTTACAGCCTAAAAGATACGTTTTTTTTTTTTGTATGTGTCAAAAATCGTCTGCCATTTGTACAATACAAGCAAAATATTATAGAAATAAGCTGTTGTTTACAAGTTAACTGAAACCGTTTTCAACTTGTGGACGTAAGAAATGATTCCCTTCAGAAGAAAGAGTTAGTGGTCAACCTTTAATTAATGTGTCAAGAGTTAACTGGATTATATATGCATTACTCCAAGACGTGATATGATTGCAATGTTGAGGAATAAAAAAAATTATATTCCAGTAGCCTAATCAACCCACGACTAAGAGACACATTAAATCCCAGCTGGCAGGTAGCTGTCAAGTATCAGGACCGGTATTCACCAAAGCAAAGTTATCCTTAACTTATCATTAATTAAGCGTTTGTTTATGGCTAGGACTACTGTATATATTACAGTACCCGACACTGTTTTAAAATCATATCAAACGCTGGCTCATACAAATAGAAATGCCAGCTGAGCCCTGAAACACTATGTTGAAGTCAGTATTGCCAACGCACCAACAAATCCAAACTCCAACGTATCATATGCACTACAAAATTAATGTTGTTCCAGAATGAAATGTACAGTACTAAACTTAACTAAAGTAACTGTCTGTTGTAGATTTTTTTCATGTATACATACATCAGATGATCAGCTAACGTTACATTTTGAATTAGTGTATTCCATAAACTATCATTGTGGATATGATTAAGTCAACTTTTATTCTTGTCACTCACTTTTTCATTAATATAGTACCAGTATAATTATGACAACATTGGTGAGTTTATATTGTTCTTACATACAGGAATGAATATTAAGGACTATAATATTATATCAACTACACATATTGTACACTCGTGATACATAATTTCTGACCAGAGTGTGAGGAGCAGAAAGCTTCGAATCGCCTGGTATTTTTCATTTCCCCACCCAGTACACCTATAGAGGCTGAGTTCGAATGCAGGGTAGTCTATGTGTGGTGCCTGGCGTTCGTCTCTGGTCAGAAATTACACATCGCGAGTGTACAGAAATATTAAGTCTTTTTCCCCCTCGTGCAGGATCTTACAGTTGTGTCAAGGTGACAATGAAGATCCGACGTGTGTTTGGCTCATACCTCATCGACTGGTACATTCCCATGATGTTCCTGGTGGTGGTGGCTTGGTTCTCATTCCTGGTACCTGGTCAGATGTTCCTGGGAAGACTGCTGCTCACTCTGATGCCTCTCATCACCTTGGCATCTTTCTGTAATGCATACAAAGGGTCTCTGGCCTCAGTGGCTTATGCTCGCGCTCTGGATGTTTTCTCTGGGTTCTCTCTCGTCATCATCTTCCTCACTCTGGTGTATGTCATCGTATGTCAGGTTAAGAGTCAACAGGCAGCTGGAGATGAAGAGGTAAGGCTATTTATTTATTGGTTGATGCCTTCGTCTATTTGAAACGAATTATTATTATGATTATTATTATTATTTTGTAAGCACTGCCATAACAGAGTTGTACAGTACCATTCAATATTTCTAATGTCTAGTTTAGCCAGCAACTCGCACCCTGAGCTCATAAGATAAGGTTAAGTGGACCAACAAACTGAATCTGCTCCTTTGTGTTGTCTGATTACGTGCCTTGGCAAAAAGAAAATTGCAGGTTAGTGAGTCCTTCAAAATATTGCCATGAAACACGCCCTATATGGAAAGAACTTGTTTCGTGGCATAGTCAGGAGGAATCAGGCCTCCAAGTCTCATACACGATCACAGGGTCCTTAACTTAACATTAGATGTATGATACAAATGGAGGCTCTGGTCAAACAAACGTCTTCAGTTGATTGATAATAAATACTGTAAACTCGCAATCCAAAATTTTTATCCAGGTCTTGTTGAAGTTTTGAATCATTTGACGTTCTAGTGAACCAATTACAACGCTTAAACTGTTTCAGTTTGCTTGATCAGGTTATTCAAAACAAGCCTGGATACATATATTGGATTGCTGGTTTAGCCTACACCTAATAAATTCTCAGAAGCAATTCACATATTGATGAATATAGCCTACCTATAGATGAGGAGTCAAGTACCATATCGATCTGTAGTGTTTTTTTTATTCAATTTGTTATGGTATTACTTAATATGTTTCCATAAGCATTGAATCTCCATTTTTTTTTTTTTTTTTTTTTAATATTTTGTTTAAATTAAATTATTAAACAACACAACTCAAATTTGATTTTTAGCTCAAGCAAATAAAAATCAAACTTGAGCTGTGTTTTCCATAATAATTTAACTCTTAAATAATAATATTATGTGGCTGGGTAATTTGACACCCAAAACTGATGGGGGTTAATCTGCTGCATAAGTCCAGATGGAGGATAATGATATCTGCATTCATTGTTTACATTACATTACAGAGGTCTGGAAGTGCAGAAGACGGGGAGGTGAAGCCAAGCTCAAGTTCAACAACAGACATTGGAGGAGTGCGTGGTTTGTGGCAACGAGTACAGCAACGTGGTCAGTATGTCTCTCGTGTCACCATCATCACCATCTACGTTGTCTTCCTTTTCTTCTATTTTGTGGCTTACTGTGGCACTGGTTAACTTTCTCGTATTGTTTTCATCATTGTTTTCTCTCTGTTTTCCCTTCGTCGGCAGACCCTCGATCCCTACCTCAACATGTCTCTAATTATTAGGATACATGCCAGATGCCATAAAACTCAACCAAGGAAGGTAAATAAGTGTGTAAATTCTTCTTGCCTTCAATGGATCGCCTCAGTCGCCTGACATAACAATACAATATACAGTACCTCCATGCAGGCATTACTATAGTATATATAGTCTTTATCCTTTAACCTTTCCTCCTTCCAGATAATCAGTTTGTCCTTTAATTTCTTACACAAATTTTCCACCACATGGTAAAGTCTTCTTATATACAGTAAGTCTTGGATTGACACTAGTACTCTTCCTACAACTTCAAATTGTTTACCATTTTAACAATATATTATACTCTCTTCACGATGCAGGCTCATTGCTCACTACAAGTACAGATCATTGATCATTATTCCTCTCACATCTTTGTACATCCTAATAATTTTTTTTCCATTCCTCCATACTGATTCACGGTGCTATAGCCAAGCCTACTCAGCAGCAGGTCCCGTGCTCCACAAACTCGCTCTAATTTTTATATATATAATGTTACTTTCAGTACATTATATATTCTTATAAAAAGTTAATAGTTTGATATTAGACAGTTATTGCATCTGTTGTAGGCTATACTGTTTACTTTGCCTGTAATTTAGGAACAGTGATAAAGTTGTTGTATTTACTGTTCAATGCTTATACTCTTCATTAATTAAAATACCGAGTGCATTTGCATGTTAGTTTTCAAAGTTAGTTTTAGATATATTTTTACCAACTCTCAGATTCTCCCATATCATGACAACGGTCTAATTTGATCTTATTACAGTCTATATATTATAATGACAAATTATTTATTGAAGGTAGGAAACTAAGTCTTATCAATTAAAGTTGTTTAACACTTGTGTCGTTCATTTTGTATAATAGTGTAACAGACGAAACAGAATGACTTTGATAATGTTTAGTCTATTTAAATGTTACGTTCAACAAGTTTACATGTTCATTTGTGCTGAGGCAAGAACTATGTGTGATTCATTATTTTCCCAAAGTAAACATTACCTGGTATGGTGATAATATTTGATCTTAAATTTCACTATGAAATCATTTGCAAATGTTATTGGAATATCAATAAATGTGAGGGTGACTCTCACATTTCTTTATATTTTTATAACTAGAAAACCTGCAGTGACGTTCCTTTCCTGTTGACAAACTTATTTTAACTTGCTGTAGCCTACCTCGGACATGGATCATTTTGTTTTAATAAACCAGCCAAAGGAAATTTAAGGCGTCTATTTCATAATAGCACAATTAAACTTTTTTGTGAATACCGAGTATGGGATTATGATCTGTAAGAAGCCAATAATAAAAGTATTGTATGAATTTCTTTGAATTGCAGTCTTAAATCCTTTCAGTTGAATAATAATTAAGGTCAATCTTTTGTTATGTAGCCTAAAGCTCAGTGAGTCTAATTCACTGACTGCATTATATTGTATAGTATGCCAGCAACTGTTCTGCAGGGCTTTTATCCACTGGGACTATAAAATCACCAATGGATTGTAGTATACTCTTTGATACTAATATATAAAATTGAACATTCAAACACGCAAATAAAGTTGAATAAATTTGAAGACCAGTTGTGTAAATATTTGTTGATGAGTAAAGACTCCGCCTCTTTTAGTTTGCTCTTGTGTGATTGGCGGAAAATGTTGACGGGAACCAACATTGTGTCCTTTGTGGCTGATCACAACACACACAAACTCACACATTCACACAGCTCCGTCCTAACTCCTAACTTTTAAGCAGTGTTGCCGTTTTGTGGGTTTTACCCACAAATTTGTGGGTAAAATTCCTTTTTGTGGGTGGAGTTGTGGGTAGAGATAATTTCTTAAAATCTGTGGGTAAAATTTGTGGATATTTTCATTTTTTGTGGGTTATTTTGTGGGTTACTGAAAAAAATAATTACAAGGTTGGTATATATGACTTTTTCCGCAAAGTAATGTGCGTAAAATTAAGCTCCGTTGGTAAACTTCTATTCATGAGTATGCCTAAAATGGTGCCAGGATTGGCTACAACACGGTGGTTGGCGGCAGTTAATGTTATACTTGAAGAATGGGATGCCTTGAAGCTTCATTTTCAAATGTCTGCATCACATGAACGGTGTTACACAGCCAGAGAACTAGGAAGCGTTTACAGACAAAAATTACCTCTCCCTATATAACGATAAGAAAGTTATTGAATTAGTTAGACCTAACTTAATTATTTTATAGAATTTATTGCTGTTCTGTAGCAGTGTCCGGCTATGTCCTGGTTAGGTCATGGTAGTTTAACAAGGTTAGGTGCCATTGGTTGGTCTGGTTAGGTGCCGGTAGTTTGCTCCAGTTAGGCCCTGGTTAATTTATTACGGTTATTTCCCAGTATTTTGCCCAGGTTAGATCCCAGAAGTCTGTTGCAGTCTAGGCAACATCTACAAGAAACCATTGCATATAAATATCTGGGCATACAGTACTTGACAGTACTGTTAAACTGTATTTTTGCAAATGATTGTAGATTACATTAGTTTGATCATGTAAATACGGTAATATTAATATATGGTTGCAATGACCTGTCTGTGCTTGATAAAAACATATTACAACCTCTATTCTCACCAAAGGAGGTAGAAGGGATGGGTGACAGTGGAGGAGGTGAATCCATCAGAGGCTCCATAACCTCTACTTCCGCTAAATGGGACTCCATACATCTACATGCATCACTGGAGTCATCGAATTGTCTATCACAGTATACACATGTTGTCCTGGAAGTGAGGGATATAATGTAGTATCCTACTACTATGGTTGGAAACAGCTGAAAGGAAGAGAATAAACTGTCTGCATTTATTAATGTCCACCTATAATTTCCTAACAATTAAAACATTGCATGCCTATTTTTTCTGGTCTTAATTCTATTTTCCATATTGTGAGCAGATGACTGTTTCTTTACCTGAGTTGCCCGGACCTAACCTACTAATCAAATAAAGACCGATGCAGATTACGTGTATCTAACCAGGCAACTTACCGGAACCAAAGTCGTTATTGATACAGAATACCGTTATGAACTAAATTACTGCAATCACATTTGAAATACACATGAAGGTGGACCTCTTATATCCTACAGTGATACTGTGTTTAAGTCAGAACCGGTGAAAGTCAAAGTCCATTCCTGTATTTTAAGATTGATTAAAAACAGAAAAAGTTGGCATGATTCTATAGTTTTACCAAGAACTGATTTCCAATAAAGTACAATACTTCCCTTCACCTTAATAATATTACATAATTATCAAGAATGGGTCACATAACCCCTAAGCAATCCATATAATCTCATATAAGTTAAATTAGATACGAGAACATAAAAAAAAAATAATAATTAATAATTTATATCATTATCGTGATTCTCCAGGTTTTAACAATTACTATTTTAGTAGAAATGGTAGACTAATATGAACTCTACACCTGCTCTAATCTGTCATTGCTATACTTAAAGCCTTATTTGTGTTGCTATCGCTCTATTTTACAGCCTGTTGCACCTACAATTCATGTATTATTATACTATTAACTTATTTGTCATATCTTTAATGGCCGCCATATTTACTGCTATACTTCTCCTATCCTCCTATCAAGCTTACCGAATCGCTGCTTTTTGGCGAGCTTGGATGGATACGTTGTTGGTCTTGGTTTAAGTGGCTGGCAGCAGGGTCCATCTTGGTGGATCGTCAAATCCTTTTGACCGACCAGAACAGTTCCGCTTGCTTTGGCTTGGTTTCACCCAAGCGAACTTCGTATCCGATTGACGTCCAGATGACGGCTATAAATACATACATTTTTTTTTTTTTTTTTTTTTCTATATTAACAAAGATGAGGACAAAGGCCACAGGCCCGCTTAC